>CAIGQZ010032813.1:24101205-24138075 GCA_903798205.1 Danio tinwini | reverse complement strand
ACACACACACACACACACACACACACACACACACACACACACACACATCGTCGTCGTCATCAATTAAACAATGTCATTATTACAATCTGAACACACAGCTCCATCACATCACAAACGGAGCTGCAGTTACAGTCAGAGTAGAAAACCCTCTTCAGTCATTCATTCATTTTCCTTCGGCTTAGTCCCTTTATTTATCAGGGGTCGCTACAGCGAAATAAACAGCCAACTATTCCAGTATATGTTTTATGCAGCGGATGCCCTTCCAGCCACAACCAAGTACTGGGAAACACTTATTCACACACATACACACTATGGCCAATTTAGTTTCTTCAATCACCTAGCGCATGTCTTTGGACTGTGGGGGAAACCGGAGCACCCGGAGGAAACCCACGCGAACACGGGAGAACATGCAAACTCCACACAGAAATGCCAACTGACCCAGCCATGGCTCAAACCAGTGACCTTCTTGTTGTGAGGCGACAGTGCTAACCACTGAGCCACTGTGCCACCATGGATGATTATATGACTTAAATTTAAAATAAAAATGATATTTAATAACTTCATAACTTGCACTTAGTTATACTTGTTATATGAATTATTTTATTTGTAATTATTCACGCAATACAAATAATCATCCATCACAGCATTTATATATTTGAAAATCTGCTTTCAGATTATTTAATTTAAAACCTGACATTATATAATATATAACCAATATAATTACAATTAATGCATGATAGTGTTTGTGTATATAATGTATGTATGTATGTATGCATATATGCATACATACATGGTACACAGTATTTTTTGTTTGTCCCGTTAGCTCATCGTGTACTTCAGCAGACTTGACATGCACAGAGGAGTTGACCACGACGCTGACAGGGTTTGAGTCCGGGGAAGATCGGTTCAGTCAGTCAGACAGACAGTCGGTCGACAGCGGCCTCTGGTGGGTTTACACGAGAACAGTGGTCGCAAACGGCACTCGCAAGAGAAATTTGAGATGTGAAAAAACGCACACAGCGGCCTGTTACGGATTCGTGAAAACAAAAACTGCAAAAATACGTACCTCCCAAGACGTATTTCACGGTCTCCAGAAACGTCCACAGGACTACGTTTTCAAAATGAGCCTGGGTTCATTATACATAATAGCATATATTATATAATTAAAAATAAATTAAAAATTATATATATATATATAGCTCTTTTAAATTTATATTTTCTAAAGCTTTACAATATTATATTTGTGCATATGCATTAAATTAGTCAGTACTGAAGCCAAATCTGGAACTTTCTAAGTAAATATTTTATGCTAACGGTCCAATTATAAATATATCATTTATATGCTAGGGAAAAGTATTACATACAAATTTTAAAAAGAGCAAAAATCAAGAGCAACAAAATTTATATAAAAGTTTTGCATGAATTTAAATGAATTATTTTTCTTTTTCTAAAGATGTTTAGTGACTAAAATATAATTTTAATAAATATATCCGTTTAATAAAGCTGTTTTGTTTAAATGCACCAAAATATACGACCTACACTGTAAAAAAAAATCTGTAACTTTTTGGTTTATTTCCGGCAACCTCTATTATTTTACAGTAAGTTTCTGTTATTTAACAGCAGTTATTTTATGGTTTATTTCCGGCACCCCAGCTGCCGGAAATAAAGCATAAAATTATGGATTTTTTTACAGTGTATATTCACTGAGAAATAAATTTAAAAATCAATTTAAAGTGGGCTGTACTCATTTATGCAGAGCACTGTATATATAATGCACATGATATAACTATATCAAACAGTCTTTACCAGAGTTCAGAGATGCCATTTGTGAAACGCACTATATTTCTCCATCAATAACACTGCAGCCATGTCTGTGTGTGTTGGTCATTAGCAGTGAGCAGCGTGTAAGAGGCTGACAGGCTCAGCTCATCTCCGTCTCTGCCGTTTCCAAACCCACATCCAACACAATCTCTAAAACCTCCAGACTCACAATAAGACAAATGTCAGAGCACTGAAAAATGGGCCGCTGCTCTGTCAGAACTCTCGCCGGGGGCTAAATGTCAGAGTCGCTCGCTCATCTCACCTCCAGAATCTGAGCAGCGTTTGTTTACTGTCTCATCCATGCAAACCCAACTCTGATAGCAAAGGAAAATTTTAGACTTCAAGCTGAACAACCCTGAGCATCTGACTGCAATTGCATTATCCGAACCAACAACCTGATGCTTCAAGAGGATAAAAATACAGAGCGTGGATATTTAATGTATATTACTGTTAATAATTTGAGTATCTACTGTAATATGATCAGGCATCATGTTTAATCAGCTGGTGATTATGCCTGACCAAAACATAAACCGTGACATTGTGCTTAAGTAGGAAACTAACAGCCTAAAAACAACAAATTGGGCTGATAAAAACATTAAAATATAAAAAATAATTAAACATAAATATTTAACAACCACATATATTCAAATTTACTTAAGTATTATTATTATTGTTATTATTATTATTATTACCATTATTATTATGCATATTTTAATTCTGACAAAGAAAATCCGCCTAGCAACAAAACAGTTTCTTCATAAAAATTAAAACAAATGGCCTAAAAGCTAAAAATTAGGCTGATGTAAACATTAAAATATTGAAAAATATTGAAACGTAAACATTTTACAAACACATACATTCATATATTATTATTATTATTATTATTATTATTATTATTATTATTATTGTTATTGTTGTTTGTTGCTGTTGTTATTATTATAAACACATTTATGTCGATATTATGCATATCTTAATCCTAACAAAGGATAAAAAACGGCCTAGCAACAAAACTGTTTCTCCATTAAAAAAAGGAAAAAAATGGCCTAAAAACATAAAATTAGGCTGATGTAAACGTTCAAATATTGAAAAATATCACAACTTTAACAAACACATATATTTATATGTATTATTATTACTATTATTATTTATTTATTATTATTGTTGTCATTACCATTATTGCTATATTACTATTATTATAATTATTAAACACATTTATTTCAATATTATGCATATTTTAATCCTGACAAAGAAAATTAGCCTAGCAACAAAACCGTTTCTGCATTAAAAAAGAAAAAAAATGGCAAAAAAACAAGAAATTAGGCTGATGTAAATAGTAAAAAATATTGAAACGTAATTATTTAACAAACACATATTCATATACTATTATTATTTTTATTATTATTATTATTATTATTATTATTACTATTATTGGTGTTGTTGTTATTATTATACACACATTTATTTCAATATTATTATACACTTAAATATTTACAATATAATTAAAATATAAAATATTTTACACAAATAATCCTACTTACTTTTATTATTATTATTTTTATTATTATTATTATTATTATTATTATTATTATTATTATTATTATTATTATTATTACCATTTCGCTGTTGTTGTTGCAATGTTTCATATTCATATCCATATTCACATACATATTATTATTATTATTATTACTACTATTATATAATCACATTATTTGTAATATTATGCAAATTTTTATTCTGACAAAGAAAATCCCTAGCAACAAAGCTGTTTTTCCATTAAAAGAAGAAAACAAGAACATTAGGCTGATATGTACATTTAAGTATTTAAAAAATATTTAAACTTAAATATTTCACAACAACATATATTCATATTTACTTTATACGTTATATGTTATTATTGTTGATATTATTATTATTATTATTTGTATTATTATTATTATTATTAAACACATACATTTTTATATTATGCATATTTTAATTCTGACAAAGAAAATCCGCCTAGCAACAAAGCTGTTTCTCCATAAAAAGAAGAAAAGGCTTATATAAACATTAAAGTATTTAAAAAATATTTAAACTTAAATATTTATTATAGTATTCATATTTACTTTTATTCCTGACAGAGAAAACCAGCCTAGCAACAAAACTGTGTATCAATGGGAAAAATGGGAAGAAAAAAAATGCAATTAGGCAGCTCCATAAATTGATATAAAATATAAGGCATAATAAAGATTTTTAAAACTATTCACTTTATTTACAATTTCAATTGTGAAAAATATTTTATTTTCAAAATAATTAATATAAACAGTTAACCTCCACGAGTGTGAGCGAGTCGAGGGACAACAAAAATAAGGATCCAAGTGCGGTTTAATAAGATTAGTCGTACAGGTAAGCAATAGTCAATTCAGGAGCAAAACAGGAACATACAGGTCATTAAAATAGTCGTCATTTAACAGGTGTAAGGTCGGTAGAGGTGGCGAAAAAGCATACAACAAAAAGACAAAGCTTAGGTCAAACACACGGCAGGCAAAACAAATAGCAACACTAACAAACAGCGACAGCAAACAAAGACTCAGCAATGAACTGATGTATCAGTGGTGTATAAATAGTCCGAGGGATCAGCGCTAACAAGTTTCAGCTGTGTGTGTCATCAGTTGTAATCGGCAATTGGTATGTGTGAAATGGCATGATGGGATTTGTAGTTAGTTAACGCGATGTTATATAATATATAAGATATAATTATAATCTTTAACATTTAACCATGCAGATTTTTTTTCTCAGGGAATTCAAGGACTGCCTTCTCTGCAAACACAAGCAATAATGCTTTAGAAATGAGTGAAGTTGAAGTAAACATTCATACCAACAAAAATAACTTGCATCAGATAATAACATTGCCTATCCTTCTGCATCACTTGCATGCTTATGATGAGTTTAATGCTGCCTGTGTAGGTTGTGAAACCACGAGATCAACACAAAATCTTGTCACCGCCATCTTGGTCTTGGTCAGTTCCATAATCTAAAACTGTCAATGTTGTTATTTGTAGCCACAGTTACAGAAAGATACATGCCAAGACCACAAAACACGATCAAGTAAAGCTGCTCTAGAATAAAGAGCACATGTTTAGATGAAACTGAATGCAAGCTTCAAAAAACAACACTGAAGAATAATTTCACCCCCAAAATAAAAATCGGCAGTTCATTTAAAGGCTCAATCCCAATTCTATTTTTGTACCCCTACCCATTCCCCTCCCCCCTTAAAACCGAGTGTGAAGGGGAACGGCTTTAAAATTTACCCCTAAAAAATGGGACAGCACCACAGCACCTGCACACATCATCATATCATCATCTTAGAATTATAAGGTTCTATCTGACACTTTTGTCAAAATTGAGCTATTCACATATTCTTATTAAATGACAACTTATTTACATTATGGGATGTTTTATTGTTGTTTACATTTTAAGACTTTTTATTTAAAAAAACAAAAATGATTTATCTACAAAGTTGAACTCTAGCTTGGCTCTACAGTATAAGGTTCTTTCTGTGAGCCAATCAGCATTTTTAATGCATGCACGAGGACCAATCAGGATCAGTTTTCCTTGTCATTTCACCGAACTGCTCCATTAACAGCAGGAAAAACCAGAAAGACAAAATCACACAAAATCAGAGTTGGCTAAATAATGCCGCACCACACAAAATTGAGATGTGTGTCAATGTGAAGATTTAGAAGCATTTTTTGACATTAAGATGGAATGTTAAAATCTTACATTGTTGAAAAAGAAAATAATAATAAAAAATAATTCTATATTAAATGTGAAATATTTTTTATTTGTGCATATATAGTCAGTGAAACATTTTTCAGTGTTTATTAAACTCATTTGCTCATTGTCTGGTTTATTTTAAAGTATTTAAATTTAATATTAAGCCTTGAAAGGCAAATGCTTAATTTAATTCATGGGGCATATAATTCAATAATTCATATAAATCATAACATTTAATAAAAATTTACAAATTAATTAGATAAAAATAACATCTGCACTGGACAAAATAATTAGCACAGCCTTGTATGCTTAATTTGAACAAGAAAAAATATTCATCCTAAAACATGAAATAAATGTTATAGAAAGCAAAAATGTAACTTCCTCAAGCATCAACATATTGTTACAACACCAAATTATATATTTGTTGATTGTATTTCTTGAAAAGTAATGCTTCAATGAATGATCTGCCAGATAGAACCTTCTAATTCCAAGTGGAAAATGACTTTCAGAATTAGAAGGTTCTCTCTGCATTTACCGTGTTATTTTACTGCAATTTGCAAATGTACAAGGACTTTGATAATTTACATTTAGAGTACATTTAAGGTCTCTGTCATGTTAATGTATGAAGAACTGTTATGCACATATTGTTTGCTATATGGAATGCAAAAACTTAGAAGCTCAATAGAACCTTATAATTCTAAGGTGACAATAAGTCATCACAATCTCTTGCTTCATATGAGATCAGATGATCTCGACTGCTGTAGTTATTCCAGTTGTGTTATTTTTTGTGGTATTTATCTTCAGGAAATCACTGAAGGCATATATTGTTAACAATCTAATTTGGTAATAAGATTGTAACTGTACTGTGCATTTACACCGTGGCCATATTCATCTATAAACGCACCAAAAACAACATTAACATTATAGCAGACACTGTAAAAAGCTTATTTTTCTGACAGGGGATTCGAGTGTCATCAAGTGTCAGAATGTTTTGGGACTGCTGTACAGGAGTTATTATTAGGGATTATAGATCGCGAAATTTGCTGTTTTTATTTTAGCGTTTTTTTTAAAGCATGACGGTAAAGCACAAACATAGTTATGAATATATTAGAACTTGTTTGTTTGTTGTAAAAATTAGCAATACTAAAAAAAAAAATACTAGATTAATACTACTCCTTACTTCCAGGTGCAGCTATCCTGCCATTGTATCGCCACATCGGAATGAACCGCCAACTTATCCAGCATATGTTTTACACAGCGGATGCCCTTCCAGCTGCAACCCATCTCTGGGAAACATCCATACACACTCATACACTACGGACAATTTAGACTACCCAATTCACCTGTACCACATGTCTTTGGACTATGAGGGAAACCAAAGCACCCGAAGAAAACCCACGCGAGCGCAGACAGAACATGCAAACTCCACACAGAAACGCTAACTGACCCAGCCGAGGCTCGAACCAGCGTCCTTCTTGCTGTGAGACAACAGCACTACCTACTGCGCCACTGCGTCACCTAGTTGAAATTTTGTAGTTTGTAGTATTGCAAAAAAAATTATTATTATTATTATTATTATTTTTTGCAATATTTTGCTTGAATTTAATTGTATTATCTTTCAATTTCTAAACATGTTTGGTGACTACAATATTATTTTAACATATATATGTTTAATAAATCTGTTTTGTTTAAATGCACCAAAATACATTGCCTTTATTCACCGATTAATGGATACAAATATTCATTTCCAAAAATGGGCTGTACTCAATTCAAAGCACTCAAAGCACTGTATATAGATATATACATACATCATTGACAAAACCAATCAACAAAACCATGCACATGTAGGGAGTGATCCATCAGATTTTAAACTTACTAAATACACTGTAAAAAATGCAGGGTTCAACACAATTCATTCATGTTGTCCCAACACAAACTGATTAAGTTAACTTAACACTTTTAACAAATTTATGTGGATTGAACATAAAAAATTAAGCTGTCCCAATGAAATCTCAAGAATTGTGTTGTTTCAGCTCATTTTAATTAAGTAGTTTGAACGAGCAAAAATAAATAAAAATTTAAGTGCAGTTCAGGTCTCCTTCGATGTTTCCACAGCACCAAACATGACGCACAAAACAAAAGGTGTGTGGTTGGTTAACCTGTCAGTCAAATAGACTTGTGGGCGGTCCTTGACTGTAAAAGTTCCCAGACCTTCAGCCAACGGTCTCACTTCATCAAACCTAACAACAGCAATGGCCCTCTGTTCACATCCAAACCCAGATTTCACCTCTAAAGTGAACTCCTGTGTGCTTGTGCTGTTTAACAAGTGTTGAGCAGCAGCAGATGAAGAGCGAGGATGAGAAGGCCATGAAAAAAAAACAGCATCAAAAGAGCCTGTTGTCAGTATTTCTCCAGCACATCCCTTTTTCTGCTGGCCTCTGTATTTCACTGGATCACACACTTGATGGCTTTACCATCACAGTCGCAATAAGCCTGGCTTCTGTGCGTGTGTGTGTGTGTGTACCTTGTATTGATCAAACTGTGGAGATCAAATGTTCCCACAAATATAGTAATACCAGTCAATTCTGACCTTGTGGGGACATTTTTGAAAACATACCTCATAAATCACACTGAATGAAGTATTTAGAAAATGTAAAAAATGAAGGTTGTTTGCTGTGAGGGTTGAGGAAAGGGGTAGAAGATACAGTTTATACAGTATAGTAAAAAAAAATACATCTACGGGAAGTCCCCATAAAGATAGCTGTACAAGTGTATGTGTGTTTGATTCTGCATTGCTGTGATACTCAGCAGAAGCCGAGGCAAAGATAGTGGTTCTCAGATTAATCTCAGTACACAGAGCACAAAAATACACACACTTCAGAGCTGTAACCAGCTCGAGTTTAGGATTACTGAATTACAAATCCTATATACAGTTCTTTCTATAGCGCAAAGCATCTTTACGATCCCAACACTGAAGGAATCAGCAGTGTTTGCAAAGAGGCAAACAGTGCAGAATTTGAAATAAACTAATGAAGTTAATGTGAAGAATACAGTATCTGTCTGTCAGAACATTTATTATGATTAACTAAAATATTAAATGTAACATTATGCATAATTTAATCCTGAAGAGGTTTAAGTAGCAAAACAATCAGCACAGCTACACACAATTAATTGTGATTACACATATAGGAATACATTTTTATGCCAAGTACAGGTGTCATTGTTTATACAAAGATATTTTTATAAACCCACTTCAACAAACCCCAAATAAAATAATAGCAATAAATAATAATAAATAAATAATAACAACAAAATAAATAAACAAATAGACAACAATAATGGGTGATACAATCAGTGATAGTGCAGTGCTGTCTTACAATGGTAGGCTAGCATAGACTAAGCATGATGGTACAGCGAAAGAAAAGAGAACAGGGAAATTACAATTACGTACATACAAGATAGTCACATTATTCCCCAGGAAGCACATTTATAGCAGAAAAATATGATAATAAGGATTATTCATATTCATAAAATGACAATTATTAATATCATTTAATCATTTTTATTTTAATACTGGCACACCTCAGCATAAGCATATATATTATTGGTGATAAATAAAGTGTGTATTTTAAACACATTCAGATCACCAGTGGAGGAAGTAAGTATTGAACAGGTCACCATTTTTCTCAGAAAACATAATTCTAAAGGTGCCGTTGACTTGAAATTGTCCCTGGATTTTGGTAACAACCAAAGAAATCCATATATGTAAAGAAAACAAATCTAAATAGTTTACAAAAGAAGATCTGTGTAATAAAATTAAATAACACTGGGAAAAAGATAATGAACACATGAAGAAAGGGAGGTGTAGAAAGGCAGACAGCAGCTGAAATGTCTCAGTAGTTCTTCAGCAACCCTCTGCCCTCACTGTAAATAGATATTCACTGCTTCAGTCCAACATCTACATTAGCAGGATGATGAGGATGAAACCAGAGTGGACATTTCAGCAAAACAATGATACAAAACACAGCCAAGGAGACTCTCAAATGCTTTCAGAGAAAGAAAATCAAGCTGTGGAATGGCCCAGCCAATCACCTGACTCGAATCCAATAGAAAATACAAAATAAAGCTTAGATTTGATAGATGAGACCCACAGAACCATCAAGATTTTGCCACTCTGTTGAAGTCTGTGAGAAACTCACACATGAGCAATGCGTGTGACTTCATTCTCCATATGAAGTTATTTAAGTGAATTAAGCATAAAACATTTAAGTTGTCCCCCCAAAAACTCAAGAATAGTGTTGTTTCAGCTCAATTTAAACAAATAGTTTGAACAATCAGCAAATGTCATATTCTGAGTGTAGAAAAAAACACTGATCAGTATGCAAAAACACACAAGAATGAAAGCCAGTCACAATTCAGAATGCAAATAAGGTTCCGATGACATCACTCTGAATGCTGATGTTAGAGTCATTTTCCAATTAGAATTTTAAATTTCCAATGAAAACAATGTTAAAATCCAAAAATAGCTCAGCTACAAAACAAAATCATCCGGCTGAGTGGTTCAGGCTGAATTAATTGCACACATTTCGCAGTGGATGAGAGAGAAAAAGAGAGAACAATCCTTGACCAGAGTGTTTGAGGAAATATGAATACAGAGCATATTCTGTCTTCAAAGCACATATTTAAATCAGACTCCATTGTTTTAAAGTTCAAAGTGTTTCTCGTGAAACGGCGGAGCTTGTGAGAAAGAGCTGAACATGTCAAAGTCAAAATGAAGAGAGAAAGTTTGCATGCACACAAAACCAACAGGCTGATTTATTCAGGAAATTACCTTCGTTCTAAAACTGCTGATGGGAACGGACGCTTTATTTCGCATAATTTAGTGCCTAAAAGGACTGAAAGCAATAAATTATCTGTAACCACGCACAAATACAATTACACGCAGCATTTATAGTAATATTTATAAGACTTATTCCAGAATTGCGGGCACATTTCAATCATTTTGCATTCATTATTCTTAAACTTGAATGATATAATGTATCATTTACAGTAAACTGAATACAGTATTAATGTAAAAAAATGCAAAATGCTTAAATGTAAAAGAAAGCATTTGATTCTTTGACTAATTTTTGTTTAAGCCACAGTTAAACTTTTAACAACACTAGCAAGGTTGACAATAAAAGAGTTTACATTTTCTGGCATTTTCAGGGTATCTGCAGGTTTCTAAAAGTTATATTTAAGACTTTTTAAGACCACACAGGATCATAATTAAGACCAAATGTATAGTATAATTTTATAGTACTGAATTTGCAAAAACAAGCACACAACATAACTTATCCATTACCATACTTAACACTCATTATTAAATATAGAAAGAGTAAAAAACCTGCAAGCAGTCTTTGAACTGAATAATGTTAACTAATATTAATAATATTTGGGATGCAGCAGAATCACCGTTTACCCGTCTGGGGTGTGTTTCCCAAACAACAACATAACTCACAGCTGAAGTATCATAGTCTGATGCGTCGTTTGGAAAAAGAACGATGTAGTGACGAGTGTTTTCCGAAACCTGTAGTTTCTCTGTTGCAGATCCATTGTTTTAACCACATTTGTTATAACGTAAAACGTCCATAATGATGCTCTAAACGGGGTGGAGTAACAACTTTAGATAAAATCCCAATAACTTTTTTTGTGCAAATTGTTTTACACGCACACATATATATTTTTTATATCCAGTATTAGTTTTAGTAAAAACATGCACTCCTTTTCCATATTAATTGCAATATATGTATATGCCACACACTATGTGAGCAATTCCAGCGTTATGGATGTGACATAAATGTTGAAACGTTTTGGAACGTCTAAATGAAGAGGGCATAGGGGAGATAACTGGGAATACAACACAGCCAGGAACTATGATTCTAACTACAGCTCTAGAGGTATAGTTGCAAACGTACAATTTTTGTAATACCCTTTATCCCGCGGCGGCGTCATATGCGGCAGTAGTGGTCATTTTGATCTGTCACTCACTGTATCAACAGAGAATTGCATCAAGTAAACTTAATTGTGAGATATTAACTCACGCTTTTGAAATTCTTTGAAAAAACATTGAGATAAACTTTGCTTTGTAAAAAAAGGAAATGGCTGACTATTTCTCAGACATCTCCAAGAGTCTGAGCTTTTTTTTTTTTTAAAGAATGTCCAATACTAACAATAAAATACATAACCTTAAGTAATCCTGCACAGTTAGGACAGTAATATAAATGATCAACTGATCAACTTTCACTGAAAGAATGCGCTTCTCGTTTCTTTTGTTGTTGACATCAAAGCCTGCGTGTTTAATCAAACTCTAAAGCGTTCTGGCTCAAATTCATTTAGGAGGATTATTTTTAAAAGAGCTCGCATTGAAAGGTCTCTAAACCAACACTGGCAGATAAACACTGAGCAATAATGGCTTTTATGTAGGCTTAAAATTTACCAAGATATGCTCTATTCTGTCCAGTGCTGGCAAAGCAATGAAATTATATTGACCGCAGCTCAACGTCCTGTTTATGGTCTTCAGAAAGAAGGTGAAGGCGTCGGGGTGGAAATATGTGTGGTTTACCACCTACCATGATCAATGTTTTTAAATAACCTCAGTGAAAATAAAACGTCAAAATGTTTATTTGTCTTTCAGTGAAACTTATTCTGACCTATTCTACGTGGATGTGTCGATATACACTCAATAAATGACGTCTGCTGTTTGCTCAAACTACTTATTTAAAATGAGCTGAAACAACACAATTCTTGAGGGTTTTTTTTGGGACAACTTAATTGTTTTATGTTCAATCAACTTAAAATTTGAAAAAAACTAATAAGTTAACTTAATTCCTTCATGATGTAGTAATACAAATGGATTGTGTGAAACCCAGAATTTTAACAGTGTTGCTTATTGTTAAACTTACTTTGTTTATGTATATATTTCAGTCACAGAACATACTAAAGATGGATTGATGCAAAAAGAAAGTTATATTCATAGACTTGCTAAACACTTATTTCAAACAGGCTTTCAACTAATGCAATAGCACAGCACAGTATATATGCCAATAATGCACAACAAACATTTTCTTCCCTACGGTCTGCTTTCTCTTGGCATTAACCACAGACTAATTGAATCAAACCATTCGTTTTTAGTGCAACAATTGCAGAAGAGAGACTAAAGGATGAAGACGCAAATGTAGGCCAGAAACTCTTCCAGATACAAGTCTGTAACTCTCCTTTATTCTTCTATACAGACTGATTGATGCTCATTTCCTTTATGGGCTGTAAATGATTTCGCTTTCCTCTTCAAGCCTGACAGATTCCAGCTGCCGTTTATCTCACAGATATGCATAAATATTCACTTACAGCAGCCACTCAAAACAAGGTGTTGACGTGAAATATGACTCTTTTGTATAGTTCCTGTCGTCTCGAGCGCCTTGTCAAATCTGATCGTACATGCTTTTTACAAATGAGCCCACGGATGTTTTCCTCAAATACTCTGACGACCTGATTAAACTTTCAAAAAGACACACATTAATCAAGTCTTATCAAGACATTATGGACAAACATTTATCCACAATAAAAAAGCCAGTTACTTTAGTTAAATAAGATGAGTAAAGTCATTGTCTTAAAAACAACACATTGACTTTACTCATCGCCCTGACGTTTTTCCACATGTCAATGTTTATCAATAGATTACATCAAAATTGACATGAGTAATCTTGACAAATTGTACATCAGTTTAAAGCTACAACCCTCGAGCAGCCATTGCAGCTAGTTGTTTTTCAATGGAAAGCTTATCAAGAACGTATTTGCTAAATTTTGTGTAAGTTGAACAGAAAATGCTTATTAGATATGGAGTACATATCATAGTAATAACAGCACACACACGCATTCATTGCTGTACATCGCGGTTCATTTTGAAAGGTAAAAGTCCACAGAAAAACATCCCATCAAGCACATTTGGTCAACCGACACAATAGTGTTGAATTATGGATGGTTATTCATTTGTTTATGTAACCATTTCTGCCAGAGACCTGTTTTACCATGCTTTACCATGTTACTTACACGCGAAAATGGCGTCTTTGTAGTAAAAGGCAACTCGATGTCATAGCTTACAGTGTTACAGATAAAACCAGACCACAAACTGAATAAAAAGTCAAAGTTATAGTTACTAAAATCTAAACAAAGCCGAGTGTATTGACTCTGCATAGGCTGCCATCCTATCAGTAACAGTACTTCCTACTTAGTTTGACTGATGGAGAATTTAGCCAATGGCTGCATGATATATTCAATATATGAACATCTATTGGTAGTGGCAGATACATTTGCACTCTCTTTGCTGTCACTAGCTATGTTTCCATCCACCTATTTTTATGCGTATATTAGATATGCACATAAAAAAACGGTTGATGGAAACGTCATGATGTGCATACATTTTGAAAATGCGTATAAAAAACATATGCGCATAACTGAGTAGGATAAACTTTTTATTCGATAAGAAAAGATGCGCTTAAACTACGATGGAAGCACTTCTACCGCATAAATTCCAGTGTGCGCATTAAAAAAAGGTCATGTGATTTTGTTATAAGAGATCATGTGATGATAAAAATGTGTGTGAATGGAAAAACCAGCAGGCTGAGCACATTATAAACCATCTGAAATGTTGTTTTGGTCATTCTAAACCGCCTTACAGTTTAAGTATGCGTTATTATATTATTAATGACATCCAGAATCAAGAGCGTCTGTGCTCCACGTCTGACACCTTCAAACGCCACCGTGCGTTCACTGCGTGCCAGGATTGCCTTCTGAGGCACAAGTCATTTATTAGATGAAGAAAAGATTGACGCAGCCTCTCCTACTGCAATAAATTCAGTTTTTACTGTTAATATTTGGCGCAGTTAATCAGGAAGTGACGATTTTGTTCGCTTTGACTCGGATGGAAACGCAACTTTATTCGCACGTCTTTTATGCGATAATCCAGTTTTGCGCATAAAGTTCATTCGCATTTTTGGATGCAAACATAGCTACTGGCTCAGCGATCTGTCAATCATCACGCGACGCACCTGCCCCCTGCTGCACAGCTGCTAACAGTTTGAGCTAACGGCAGAGTGGCTGGTAAACAATGAAAATAGATTGTCAAAAGTAAACCTACTGTAACTCAGAACTGTTAAGTTGACTTAGCTTCCTTTATTTTCCTTCGGCTTAGTCCCTTATTTATCAGGGATCACCACAGCGGAATGAACCGGCAATTATTTCAGCATATTTCACACACCTTCCAGCCACAACCTAGTACTGGGAAACATCCATACACCCTCACATTCACACTCATACACTACAAAAAATGTAGTTTATCCAATTCACCTATAGCGCATATGTTTGGACTTTGGAGGAAACCGGAGCACCCGGAGGAATCCCACACCAACATGGGGAGAACATGAAAACTCACAGAAACGCCAATTGTCCCAGTGGAAACTCGAACAATAAACGTTCTTGCTGTGAGGTGACAGTTCTAACCACTGAGGCACCGTGCCACTTAACCTAATTTTTATAATTATGCACAGTTCAATTATTTAATAAATATAATGAAATGGGTTTACTCTAGATCTGCAACTAACGGTTATTTTGACATCAATTAGTTGGGTAATTATTATATATCTTTCTTTTGATTAATCAAATAAAATCTAAACGCTTTTTAAATTAAACTATATAACTATATAAAACCATAAATAGGGTGGCATGCTCCTCATTCTAGGTGAGGCAAGACAAGTTTATTTATATAGCACATTTTATACTCAATGACGATTCAAAGTGCTTTACATAAGCAAGATTAAGAGAGACAAGTGTATAAGAAAATAAAAATGAATAATAAAAGTGATTAAAAACGGATAAGAACAGATTAAAGTGTGTTGAAACAGGTTTTAAAAGAATGAAAAGCAAAAGAAAGACATAACAGTATGATCTGTCGGACGTAGCACAGTGCTCATTCAGTAAAGGCACAGCTGAACAGATGTGTTTTCAGTCTTGATTTGAACAAGCCTAATGTTGGAGCACATCTGATTATGTCTGAAAGCTGATTCCAGCAGCACGGGGCGCTGTTATTAACTGAAGGCAGATTTACCCTGCTTTAACTGAACTCTTGGAATTTCTAGTTTATATGATCCTAAAGATCGGAGTGATCTGTTAGTTTTGTATTCAGTGAGCATATCTGTAATGTACTGAGGTCCTAGGCCATGTAGTGATTTATAAACAAGTAATAATACTTTAAAATCTATTCTGAATGTAACTGGGAGACAGTGTAAAAACCTGAGGACTGGTGTGATGTGCTCTGATTTTCTGGTTCTGGTCAGAATCCTGGCAGCAGCGGTCTGGATGAGCTGCAACTGTTTGACTGTCTTTTGAGTAAGGCCAGTGAGGAGTCCATTAAAGTAATCCACCCTGCTAATCATGAACACGTTTCCCTAAGTCTTTACTGGAAACAAAGCATCTAATTCTTGCAATGTTTTTGAGAATAACAGCAAGATTATTGACCTTATTATTTGTTGTTTGACCCTTAGAGCCAAGGTACGCATTAACCTTGAAAACTAGTGCACAGAGACGAGTCTTTTTTTTTTCTGTGCTCTGATATTTCCATCTCCTGCTCTGATATCGCTCTCCGTCTCCTGCAAGTTCTCCGCATCCATTGCAGTCTGGATCATTTCGCATGTGCGCTGCTTTATTCCAAGTAATGATCTTTATATCACAGATCGAATACAGTCGTGTTAAATAGCAGAGGATCTAAATAGAAGGGATAGACGCACTGCAGACATCCTAATTCATGCGCAAGCCGAAGTTTCTGCGTCATCACAACATACTGTTTCAGCCGTGTTGTTTCGGTGATAAAAAGCTTTCGGAAGAATCTTTTTGGGCCATTTTCGGTGGCCGAATATTCGGTGCATCCACAGTTCCCAGCTCATTAGTACAAAAACATTAGACTTCATTGCATCATTTATAGAACTCCGACGACTTGTTTTAGAGCAGACAGAGAACATTGGACAGTAATATTCCATTAATGTTTGTAAAATTCTAAAATGGAATGTTTTCTTAAAAAGAAAGAAGTTTAAAAGCAATTTAGAGAAAAGTCAGAATGTTTATAACTTAATGGTTACAGTGTCCCTGGAACATATTTTTTTCCTCTGAGTTGCTGGACATCCATTACTGGACTTGACAATGACAAAAAAATAACAAACAGTGTTAGCATGCAGTAAAGCAGCTTTCAGACAAGTTCACTTCCAGCTAAAATATCCCCCGTTGCATCTGAAAATCATTTTTACACCAGAAGCTGCTCTTTTCTAAATGCTCTCATGTACTTTTAATCAGCCTCACACAGGGTCCAAAATTAAAGCAGCACTCTGCAGTTTTTTTTCCTTCATTAAAAAAAGTTTTAATCCTTGCAAAAAGGCTTGTGCTTTTGAAATATCATGGGCACTCGCTTGAAATGAAACAACTGAAGGCGAAATCTCTGCAGAAAGGCTGCTTTACATTTCTGTGTGATGCTAGTTGTAATCCAAGAGAACTTAAATATACATAATTCATCACTTGTAACTATAAAATAGAATTACCAGACATTCATTATTCTGCATATCAATACTGAATGAACCTGTAACAGTTGTCATGAGCTAAAATTGAACGTATGAATAAATCAATAAATGAACACACATAAATAAACAAATAAGGCTTTGGCAACTTGCAAGTCACATTACAAGAAATTAAAATGAATGAAAACAACTAACGCTGTCCTCAGAACTGTCAAAACCTCATGTGATGGCCCTTATGTGGCTTATTTCTCGAATAATACTACTTTAATCGAAAGCCAAAAAAAATATTGTAAAAACGTAATTACATGTAACCAACCAACAACACACTGAACTTATAAAATAAATAAATAACAATAAATAAATAAAAAAATTAAATAAAAGAAAATAATAAATAAATAAAATGTGTTTATGACTTTAAAACTCATGTTAAAGATGAACTCTTTCATCTTGAAGACCATTCATTCATTTTTCCTTCTGTCTCTTATTTATCAGGGGTCACCACAGCAGAACGAACCACCAACTATTTCAGAATATGTTTAATGCAGCGGATGCCCTTTCAGTCGCAACCCAGTACTGGGAAAAGTACTATTAAAAGACTAAAATAATCAGCTATCCAATATCTTCACAAGAATATTTAATAAACATTTTTTTAAATTGGCTCTTGCATCGGACACATTATGATAGAAAACAGCAAATTTTTCTCTGAGCTTGTTGAAAGTTCATGTAAGTGTGAAATTGGACTATTCAACTAGTAATTCAACAGCCAAAAAAAGTATGTAGTAAACTATAAGACATATCTGTGATGCTATATTTATGCTGCCAAGTGTCAATATTCGAGAGGACAAGAAATAATAAAGAAACACAACAAAAGGAGCATACAAAGATAATGATCTATCCATCATTTTAAGCAATTACAAATAAATTACCGAATAAACCTTTAACACACCAGATCAAAGATAGAAGTTTCCTGACTTATTTGCTATATGTTTTAATTGGCTTTGACAACTTGTAAATCAAATTACCAATTAACATTATGAGTGGATTCATTGAAAGGCAACTTTTAAAAAAGGAAAGGTAAACTAGCAAAAAAAAAAACATAGGCATCTATCAGTGTATTTGCCTTTCAGTGAGACAACCTGACAAAAGTATTGTTGCCTATCCAAGTTTTAGGAACAACAGATAATAAGTTGACTTCTAGGGGATCATTTGGTATCAGAAGTGGCTTATATGAAAGACAAAGGCCTCTAGATGAAGCTTATTTTACCAAAATAATATATGATCATGATTTTAAATGATTTAATTAGGACTGTAAGGTCTGACTTTGCTTAGACAAAAGTCTTGTCACTTAACATAAATAATGTACAGTATATAATATAAAGTCATGGTGCAGTGGAAAAAGAATAAATATTGTGTCGGACTCCCATGAGCTTGGAGGACTGCATCCATACATCTCTGCAATGACTCAAATCACTTATTAATAAAGACATCTGGAATGGCAAAGAAAGTGCTCCTGCAGGACTCACAGAGTTCATCAAGATTCTTTAGATTCATCTTCAATCCCACCTCCTCCTCCTCCTGCTCAATAATGTTTATGTCTGGTGACTGGGCTGGCCAATCCTGGAGCATCTTGATCTTCTTTGCATTCAGGAACTTTGATGTGGAGGCTGAAGTATGAGAAGGAGCGCTATCCTGCTGAAGAATTTGCCCTCTCCTGTGGTTTGTAATGTAATGGGCAGCACAAATGTCTTGATACCTCAGGCTGTTGATGTTGCCATCTACTCTGCAGATCTCTCGCACGCCCCCATACTGAATGTAACCCCACACCATGATTTTTTCTTCACCAAACTTGACTGATTTCTGTGAGAATCTTGGGTCCATGTCGGCTCCAGTAGGTCTTCTGCAGTATTTGTGATGATTGGAATGCTGTTCAACAGATGATTCATCAAAAAAATCGACCTTCCGCATCTTTTTCAAATGATCAACTAGAAATCAATGCTTTTACAACAGGGATAGACGACAAGACTTTTGTCAGGTAGTGTACACTTAACAATGTTTCTTTGTTATAGACTACTGAGCACTGCAAATATTATATTATTATCCCTAATGGCATTATCTCCTGTGGTTTGTAATGTAATGGGCAGCACAAATGTCTTGATACCTCAGGCTGTTGATGCTGCCATCCACTCGCATGCCCCCATACTGAATATAACCCCAAACCATGATTTTTCCTTTACCAAACTTGACAGATTTCTATGAGAATCTTGGGTCCATGCGGGTTCCAGTAGGTCTTCTGCAGTATTTGTGATGATTGGGATGCAGTTCAACAGATGCTTCATCTGAAAAATCGACCTTCTGCCACTTTTCCAAATGATCAACTAGAAGTCAAGTTATTATTTGTTGCTCTTACCACTGGGACCGACGGCAAGACTTTTGTCAGGTAGTGAACTCATCATGACTTATTCTATATGTATGTATTGTCCCTCATCTTGCACATCAATTTAAAAGAAAAAAAAAACTGAGTGAAACATAAACACTTGCCAAGTAATAATGCACTTATTTTTCAAGGTAAGTGGTTGCAAATTATTTATATGGGCTGAATTTAAACAAACAAATAAAATTTAGTAATGTTCAACTTAATTTGTTTGTTTAAATTCAGCCCATATAAATACTTTGCAACCACTTACCTTAAAAATGAAGTAAATTCAATGAATATATATATTTTTCAGTTTACATGTGATAAAGTTAATTTAGAGCATTATAAATGTTTTTAGCGTAACATTTAGAGGACGCTGGACTGCATTGGCCACGGGTTGGACACGTCTCAAAGAGAAGCAGCCCATAAACTGCCTCCCAAATCAATAGAGTGACTGTAAAGTGATTGAATTGAAGACTCAAAGATCTCCAGAGCAGAGCTGTTTATTGGCCCTCGCTCCTGCATCTCGGACTGCTCGGATAAAAATCTATAAATAACCCAATGTGTCATGATATAGAGAGAGAGAGGAAGAGATAAGGCAGAAATGAAAAGGTGACCTGCAAGGAGACGAACCAACGGAGGAAAGACGAGACTTCCTGAAATGCACAGCACTGGGTGAGAGGGCCTTATTATCATCACCACAACAACAACAACAACACCTGCAAAACTGTGTTGAGGACAGGTTTTTAGTTTATAGATGGCTAACACTGATTCTGAACATCTGAAGATACTGTAGAGAGTGCGAAAAACTTATTATACCTTTTCAACAGTGGTGGATAGAGTACAGAAAAATCATACCTAAAGGTGCTGTATGTAAGTTTTTGACTCTTCTTAAGCATAAAAATACCATAATATGTGTGCAGATATTTAAGAAACATCCCAAGTGAACATACTTGTTTAACTGAAAAACAATGCTGAAGTCAGATATTCTGCTTTGATAATGTTTTTTTTTTTCGTGCCGGAACACTGTCTTTGTTTAGGTAAATTTAACCTGCACTATGCCAGTTTAGCCAATTATAATTCAGCACCCCGGGTTGCCTTGTTGGAAAATTCATTCATTCATTCATTCATTCATTCCTTCATTCATTCAGTAAGGCTCTGAAAGCATGCGTCCATGACCGAAATTGACAGTATCAGACGTCGAAATGAGACAGATTCAGTTCCACATGAGGTTATTAATTAGCAAATGATATAAATATTACGAACGTAAACATTAGGTTAGCAGGTTACATTGTAACCGCGTGTCCTAACAACACGCTTTGTTACAAGATACGCAGTGATGAGCAATTTGGCTGTTTGCTCCAGACGAAACAGGACAGAAATGTAAATACAGCCATTCAGAAGCACAGAATATGTACTCACTCACGAAACGGTAAGGTTTAGAATCTATTCAAACTCACATTGTTAGCATTTAGCACTAAATAAAACACACAAGGCTTACCTGAGGTGATCACTGTCATAGGTTTCTGTTGTTCAGCTGTGAGAAATAGAAGCCGTTTTTAATATATCAAGGTGTTGGTAAGAACCAAAACTCCTTTTAATATGGAAAATATTCCCTCTGTCACGTGTCGTTTCTTTTATTTAGAACACAGTTTAAATCACTCGCTCCTGTACTCAATCTGGCATCCCCCGCTCTTGTTTATTTTGATCCAGGAGTGCAATACCTAGTTCAACCACTGGGTGTCAAACTTACATACTGCACCTTTAAGTAAAAGTACCATTACTTGCTCAAAAATGTAGTGGAAAAGCATCTGTTGTAAATATTACTCTAAGTATGAGTAAAAAGTAGCCTTTTTAAAATTATTCAAGAGTAGGGAGTATTACACTGTGAAAGACTGATTTGTGCATTTTTGTGCAATTTGTGCATGTGTGTGAAAACGTAACATTCTGTAGTGCATTTAGTGATTGTTTAAGGCCGTTTCAGTCATCATGTAGTAAACATTCAGCATCCTCTCATCAGTGACATGCAGTCTAAACAGTCTCTGGGTCAATGCGTGTAAAGATTTTGCACATCTTCTTGAACACTTTTAATGCTTACAAATAGTTTGCTGCATTTATGAAGCGTCCATGTCTCGAGGTTGTTCAGTATAATGCAATGTATCTTTCTATGTGTGATTTGATTGGACATAAATCTCAGGACTTATTTTTCTACTCAGCCAATCCCCATAGACAAGAAAAAAATAAAGTAGCGACTGAAGATTGAAGGAAAATAGTGGAGTAAACCGATACAGCTCTAAAGATGTTCTCAAGTGAAAGTAAAAGTACATATTTTTAAACTGCTTTGTAAATGTCAATTCCTGAGAAAAACTACTTAATTACAGTCATTTGAGTATTTGTAATTTGTTACTTTACAAAAATTATAAAATGTATAAAATATTGCTACTAAACTACTTTGATCGAAGCAGTTGATTCAGAATTGAATAGAATACGGATGCCCTTCCAGATGCAACTCAGTACTCATCAATATACCTCCCAATATTATTATTAATATACATTTATTATTCTAAATAAATAACAGAAATCAATCCCAAATGTAACTGGAAAACAATGAAAAAGAAAGACACAACTGGAGTGATATGCAAAGATCACTTAAGAAATCTTTTGCATGAACATTAATGACAATTCTATAGAATACTTACAAAACTTGTTGCGTGCCGATACTTCTGCATAAAAGTTACATCAGTTACTCCGGTTTCAAGGCACATAGACGCATGCATTTTATCGGCGTGACTGTAAACAACCGGGATTCACACCGGGAGCAGAACAGCATGTGAGGCACGTGGGAATCGTTTTCTGCTTGCATGCGTCAGTTTGACTTCACCAGCGTTGTTTCGGTTACACATAGAGAGTAACAAGCTTGCGCATGCAAAAGACGCTAAATGTAAATGACCCCTACCGTCTTTATTCTGGGATTAACACTTTAAATCAATATACTTGCATAAAGTAAATATTATCGCAAAGCTTTTACTAGGGCTCTTTTTTTTTTCTCCCCATCACCGTCTCTCCGTGCCGCCCCCCAGCAAGATGCCGCCCTGCCACCCATATTGCCCATGCCTAAATCCGCCACTGGATCGAAGGCCAAAAAAGCAATCAAGAAAAACTGGCAAAACTTAAATTTATGTACAGTAAGCTGCATATCGAACCACTAAAAATAGAAAAAGACTAAAATAATCAGCTATCCAATATCTTCATGAGAATAATGAATACAACTTTTTAAATGGGCCTTTACTTTATAGATGCTATCTTTGATTCAAAACATCTGAAGATCTTAAGAGTGCGGCAAACTTTTTATTAGTATATCTTATCAAATATTGCTACTAAACCACTTAAATAAACAAAAAACTAAGAAAAACTGGCAAAAACGTAAATGTAAGTAGCCAACTCCATTATGAACCGCTAAAACAAACAGACAAAAAAATAAAAAGATGTTGGGTTTTTATGACTTTGTGATTATTCACACACTCATATTAAAGATGAAATATTTTGTATTGAAGATGTATTCAAATAATCAGCTAACATCGATTCTGAACATCTGAAGATTTGAGGCTCAAGAGTGCAGCAAACTTATTTTTTATTATATCCTATTAAATATTGCATGTTTTCCAAATAAAGCTGAGAAATGACTTTTATCAATGTATTTGGGATTTCACGGCATGACTAAAACAACTCGGATGAATCAAAACATTCTTGATTTATAAATGATTATAATCAATTTGAGTTTGAATTATTATAACAATTTGTAAGTGTAACTTAAATTTATTATTAGAAATATATTTCAACACTTGACAAAAACACTTACTACTATAGCATTAACTAACATGTCATTGTATATACAGTATCAATATAATTTCATTTATTTATTCATTTTCTTTTTGGCTTAGTCCCTTTATTAATCAGGGGTCGCCACAGCGGAATGAACCGCCAACTTATCCAGCATATGTTTTACGCAGCGGATGCCCTTCCAGCTGCAACCCATAACTGGGAAACACCACACTCACTCACACACACACACACACACTATGGACAATTTATCTCACCCAATTCACCTGTACCGCATGTCTTTGGACTGTGGGGGAAACCGGAGCACCCGGAGGAAACCCACGCCAACACAGGGAGAACATGCAAACTCCACACAGAAATGGCAACTAACCCAGCCGAGGCTCGCGAAATTCTGACCCAGTGAAATTCTTACTGTGAGGCAAAAGAGCTACCCACTGCACCACCGTGCTGCCCATCAATATTATTTAATACAGTGTTTTGTAAAATAGGGTCTATTAAAATGTTTGGCCAAAATTAATTAAAATATGGCTCGGTGGCTCAGTGGTTAGCACTGTCGCCTCACAGCTTCAAGTCCCGGCTGGGCCAGATGGCATTTCTGTGTGGAGTTTGCATGTTTGTGGGTTTTCTCCGGGTGCTCCGGTTTCCCCCACAGTCCAAACACATGCGCTACAGGTGAATTGGATGAACCGTACCGTGTGTGTGTGAATGACTGTGTTTGGGAGTTTTCCAGTACTGGGTTGCAGCTTGAAGGGCATCTGCTGTGTAAAACATATGCTAGAATAGTCGGTGGTTCATTCCGCTGTGTCGACCCCTGATAAATAAGGGACTAAGCCGAAATAAATAAATAAACAACTATAAAAACTAAATTAATGTATTAAAATACAATAGAATTGAACAGAATATAATAAGAATGTAAATTTTTTAACTTAATATTTTAAATCCATCCTAATTTTAAGTTTGCACTGTATAAGTTGCATCTTTTTACAATAACCTAGATGCATACCTTGTGTTTCTAATGAATGTCCACATTATTATAAAATAATTACCAAAACTCTAAATTAAAAGGGGCTGCAGTGGGTAGCGCTGTCACCTCACAGCAGTAAGGTCGCTGGTTCGAGCCTCGGATGGGTAGGAAGGCATTTGCTGGCATGGGTGATGTTTGCATGTTCTCCCCGTGTTGGCGTGGGTTTCCTCCGGTTAAGTCATGCGCTCTAGGTGAATTGGGCAAGCTAAATTGTCCGTAGTGTATGTGTGAATGAGTGTGTATGGGTGTTTCCCAGTGATGGGTTGCAGCTGAAAGGGCATCCACTGCATAAAACATATGCTGGAAAAGTTGGCGGTTCATTCCGCTGTGGCGACCCCAGATTAATAAAGGGACTAAGCCTAAAAGAAAATGAATGAATGAATAAATAAAAATAAAAATACATTTTGACAATTTCCACAAAGTAAAACATATGCCTGAATAGTTGGCGGTTCATTCCGCTGTGGCGACCCCTGATAAACAAGGGACTAAACTAAAGAAAATTGAATGAATTTCCACAAAATGCCACAATATTTCAGGGAAGTACAGCAGAATACACACTTAACCTCAATACAGTATGATGTAAATCTCTTTCATTCTAGCATTGCTTTTTTTACAACATGGCAAAAAAAGAGGTGTGATTTTCAGAAGACTCCAGCACTGTACACCTGCTGCCTTACACAAGACACAGAGCAGCAGTGCTGCTGCTCTCCAAAGAGAAACACTATCCCGAGCTTCAAGAGAGACAGAAACAATCAAAACAAGCAGCCCGAGACAGAAGAACAAACGACAGGCACCAAAGGCCAGCGTCTGCACTACAGCATGACCAACATGCCAATTAAACACAAACAATAATCAATATTAATAATCACAGTGTGACCTGTGTCTCGGAGAATCCCTCAGGCTGTCAGTCTCACAAACATAAGACTGTTGATCATCAGTGATCGGCAATGAAGCAAACCAATCTACTCCGAGTCTTCTTAAAGGTCACTTATTATGTAAAAGAAGTCTTTGATGTAGCGTAGGAGAGCGTGTGAAGTTTCAGCTCAAAACAACACACAAATAATGTTTTATAAATCTTTTAAACTGACCCTTTTTGGCTTTGATCCTAATTGGGCCATGCTGCTGACTGTTGCTTTAAATTCAAATGAGATTGTGCTCTTTTCAAAAGAAGGCGGAGCTACAAATGCCTGTGTCAGCATAGTGGCAGATTCAAAAACAAGACTAACGTCCTAAGCTAATGAGGGAGAGATGGTCACTAGTGGGCGGGGCTTTCCCCCTCTGATGACATACAAAGGGAGAATGTCAATCAAAGTGTTTCTGCAGACTGTTTATATCAAGTGTGATTATAAAAAATACAAGTAATAATTATTTACCATTAGAAGCCTGTTATATTCACACATTGTTGCCACACAACTGTGTTTAAACCTTTTATAAAAGTGATTTTTGCATAATAGGACCCCTTTAAAATGCACCAACTACGCTACAGATTGCTAACTTTATTGCCTATGAAAGGATTACATCCACCCCAGGTCAAAACACCATTATTATTATTATTATTATTATTATTATTAATAACCATTGCAAAATCAGATCTACATTCTCAGTGTTGCAAGAGATTAATTTAAAGAGCCCCTATTATACATTAAATAGGTCATATTTTGGTTGTAAGGGTCTCCAACAACATACTGATATGCATGCAAGGTCAAAAAACACGTCCATGGTCTTATAATATGCATTTATTTTTACCTAATTTTCCCAGCGACTCCCATATGAATCGTTCAGTGATTCATTTGTTCCCAAACCCCTCCTTAGCGCGAAGCTAATCTGCGCTGATTGGACCGATGACAGCCTGTTGCAATTGATCGACACTGACAGCCTTCAGCACGAGACAGAGTGAAATGCTTATCAACAATATAGAAGTAGTCAGAGTGCATACACGCTTCATATTAGTGTAAGGCGTGGATTTCGGTTCTCACCAGTGTCATCAGGGCCGGAGTGTCCATAGAATAGTGAGGGCGACTTCCGTGAACTCCCCCGGTTCTCACTTTCATCCGCGACACTCACCCCCTCCCTCCCGGTCCTCACTTTCCCCCAGTCTCCTGGATTTTTTGTGTGTGCATGAGTGCATTAAAGCAGTGCAGTTAAACACCAGCATATTGCTGTTATTAACAATAACACACATTCAGTATTATTCCACACAGTGGCAAAAGCTGAAATATTCTGAACCTTGACCGCCGCACGTGTGTAAGAACAGCTGACGGTAGCCATAGCAATGACAAACGACAGGATTACCAGCTCACAAACATGTTCAAATCTACAAAGAAAGTGGCACGGGTCGAGTTTTTAGCGTGGTTTTAGTTGGATATGTATGTGTTATATGTTCTCAGGGCTTACCTGTACTCTGCTTTACCCAACGATCACCAACCCTGATTACAAAATGGAAGAAGATAAAAACTAATCCATGAGCTGTGGAGCTCTGTCAAAGTCTCATACATCAGTAGTCTTTTCTGATCCTTCCTTTTTTGCAAAAATAAACCTCAACCACTGACTCTTCACAGCTTCATCTTTGGGTAGAGAATATAACACAAACTTTCCCTTAAACTTCCAATAATATCCAGCTAAGCACAGCATCTTCATGACTCATGAGTAGGGCCAGACAGAATCTGCGGACGTTTTTTGCAATTTCTTCGGAATTTTGGTAAAAATCTGCGGATTTCTGCTGAATTATTTTGGGAGTCTCATAACTAAAACCTTAATAAGTGAAATATGTGTAATTTAAAAACTGACTAAATTCAGATTTACACACATTTACTCAAGTAAATAAACAGAATTAATGATGGGCTAAAAATCTGCGGAAATCTGCGGAAAATCTGCAGAATTCTGCGCGCGCAGATTCCGTGTGGCCCTACTCATGAGTCATGACTTCAGGATCTGTTTATCTTCCTCTGTTTTTGCTGCTGTGTTAGTGGGCGGGGCCGCAGGTTTAACTTTTGCAGGTCTGCGCGCGCAACCATTATGTTTTGTATCCATGTCACGCCGAAACGGCTAAAGACTCGTTATCAAGACGATTCATTCCAACCACTATGAGTCGACTTTTTTATAGATGAATCAATAGTTTTAAACACTGTCCACTTTCAGATTTAAGCTTTAGCTGGATATTTCACTTCACTTAGAGCTGTGTTAAAAACTACATAGAGGGTAATTTTCAAAAACCCATAATAGGGGCTCTTTAAGGATCAGGGGTCTCATTTATAATCATGGCATATGCACAAACTGTAGGTGGAAACAAGCGTACGCCACCTCCCACGCAAAAGTTGTGATTATAAAAAACAAACCTTATGGGAGAATGTGCGCAGCTGTAAATAAACTGTAATTAAACTCTAAGTAAACATGTTTAATTTAAATATTGACTTAGCTAAATTATTTTAAATCATATGAGCCATAACCATTAATAAATATGTTTACATTTATTCTGGCTAGTTATTTATAAATGAGACTCCTGATCTCTAAAAACCCCGCCCTTCTCTAAGAGTCTGCTTTGCTCTGATTGGTTAGATGGCATAATCTGTTGTGATTGGTCAAAACCAAACACTCATTATCATTTTTAGATTGTGACTCTGGACCACAAAACCAGTTGTACATGTCAATTTGATTATTTTTCTGTCATCTGAAAGCTGAATAAAAAATCTGCATATTTGTTTAGGATTAGGCCCTAGAGCAATGGTCTCAAACTGAATTCCTGCAGGGCCGCAGCTCTGCATAGTTTAGCTCCAACCACCTCCAACTCACACCTGCTTAATAGTCTCTAGTGGTCTTGAATGCCTTGATTAGTTTGATTAGGGTTGGAGCAAAACTGTGCAGAGCTGTGGCCCTCCAGGAATTGAGTTTGAGACCTACTGCATGCACTAGACACAAGTATTTGAATGTCTGGAGTAGGGCTGCACAATATATCCTTTCAGAATCAATATTGCTATGTGTGAATCTCCAATAGTCACATCACAAGATCAGCAATGTCAAGTATTAGTTAGTATTATTACCACAGTTCAGAACATGTGATTGGAATTATTGCAAAGTTTAACCCTAAAATAGAGGGAAAGATTTTCATTTGAATGTGATGTTAAGACCTGTGACTGTGCAAGACTTAATCAAACTTAAACCAAGAGCTTGTAATGGAATCTACAAAAAAATCTTTAATCTATTTTTTTATATTCATTCATTTATTCATTTATTTTCAGCTTAGTCCCTTTATTAATCAGGGGTCACCACAGTGGAATAAACCGCCAACTTATCCAGCATATGTTTTACGCAGCGGATGCCCTTTTAACTACAACCCAACACTGGGAAACACCCATACACTCTTGCATTCACACACAAACACACACACACACTACAGCCAATTTAGTTTATTCAATTCACCTGTACTGCATGTCTTTGGACTGTGGGGGAAACTGGAGCACCCGGAGGAAATCCACACCAACACGGGGAGAACATGCAAACTCTACACAGAAATGCCAACTAATGCCTCATTCAGACTAGAAGTAACTTTGTAGCTGCCTGTCGCTCTGGGTGGCAACCTGCTTCAAACTCAGGTCTGTGTAGGTATTTACAGCACGAACACAACCAGCCACTGAGCAGGCTGACAGAGGATTAAGTAAGCTCTACTGGTACTCCTATTGGCTGTCGCTCAAGAAAGTTGCTCTTCATTTGCATAAAGTTGAAGAACTCTCAACTTTGTTGCGCCGATCGACACGCCCACCGGGTCACCGGAAGTCGTTCAATCTCTGTTGAAATTAACGGTCACTTGTCGCTTTGACACTGCGAGTCGCTTGTAGTGTGAATGAGGCTTGAGCCAGCCGGGACTTAAACCAGCGACCTTCTTGCCTTTTTATGTGCTACCCACTGTGCCACTGTGACTATATTTATATAATATTGTTGAATTTATGTACCTCAATACTGTTAGAGTCCACAGAAAAGCATAAAATTTATTTGTATCTGTTTAATTGTATTGCATTTTAAGCAGATACCCCTCTATAAAATAATTACAATCAATGTAAAATTATGAATTCATTAATAAAAAGAGTTTTTTTTTATTCTTATTAAGTCATTTTGTGAAATTAGATTCATATCGTAATATATATCACAGACAAACTAAATATCGCAATGTCAGTTTTTGTCCAAGATCACGCAGCCCTAGTCTGTAATCAGAAAAAAATCTACTAAGAGAAAATTGCCTTCAAATTTAAAAATGAAAGGCTTACTTAAGTACATTAGTAATCAGAAATTACTATACAGTGCATCTGGGAAGTATTCATAGCACTTCACTTTTTCCACATTTTTTTATGTTATGTAATGACAATGTGAAAAAATTGTTTTTTAAATTGTTGCAAATTTATTACAAATAAAAAAGCTGAAAAATCACATGTACAGAAGTATGCACAGCCTTTGCCGTGAAGCTCTAAATGGAGCTCAGGTACATTCTGTTTCCACTGATCATTCTTGAGATGTTTCAGCAGCTTAATTGGAGTTCCCCTGTGGTAAATTCAGTTGATTGGACATGATTTGAAAAGTCATACACCTGTCTATATAAGGTCCCAGGGTTAACACTGCATGTCAAAGCACAAACCAAGCATGAAGACAAAGGAATTGTCTGTAGACCTCCGAGACATGATTGTCTCGAGGCACAAGGCTGGGGAAAGTTACAGAAAAATTCCTGCAGCTCTGAAAGTTCCAATGAGCACAGTGGCCTCCATCATCTGTAAGTGGAAGATGTTTGGAACCACCAGGACTCTTCCTAGAGCTGGCGGGCCATCTAAGCTGAGTGATCGGGGAGAAGGGCATTAGTCAGGGAGGTGATCAATAAGCCGATGGTCACTCTGTCTGAGCTCCAGCGTTCTTCTGTGCAGGGGGGAGAACCTTACAGAAGGACAACCATCTGTGCAGCAATCCACCAATCAGGCCTGTATGGTAGAGTGGCCAGACGGAAGCCACTCCCCGCCTGGAATTTGCCAAAAGGCATCTGAAGGACTCTCAGACCATAAGAAACTAAACTCTCTGGTCTGATGAAACTCAAATTGAACTCTTTGGAGTGAATGTCAGGCGTTACGTTTGGAGAAAACCAGGCACTGCTCATCGCCAGGCTAATACCATCCAGCATTATGCTGTGGGGATGTTTTTCAACAGCAGGAACTGGAAGATTAGTCAGGATAGAGGGAAAGATCAATGCAGCAATGTACAGAGACATCCTGAATGAAAACCTGCTTCAGAGTGCTCTTGACCTCAGACTGGGATGAAGGTTCATCTTCCAGCAGGACAATGACCCAAAGTACACTGCCAAAATATCAATGGAGTGTCTTCACAACAACTCTGTGAATATCCTTGAGTTACCTAGCCAGAGCCCAGACCTAAATCCTATTAAACAGCTCTGAGGATCTGAAAATGGCTGTACACTGTTGCTTCCCATCCAACCTGACAGAACTTGAGAGGTACTGCAAAGAGAAATGGACAAAAATTCCCAGACAGGTGTGCCAAGCTTGTGGCATCATATTTAAAAAGCAAAGGCTGTAAATACTTCTGTACATGTGATTTTTCAGGTTTTTTATTTGTAATAAATTTGCAACAATTTCAAAAACTCTTTTTTCACATTGTCATTATGGGGGATTGTGTGTACAATTTTGAGGAAATAGATGAATTTTGGAATAAGGCTGTAACATAAAAAAAATTTAGAAAAAGTGAAGCGCTATGAATACTTTCCGAATGCACTGTATATATTTAATTTTATATTGAATATAATTTATGTATTTATTTTTTTTTTTACTTGTATTTGTATTTTTTACAGATAGAAATTTACCATCCATTCCATTTAGATGGAAAGTGTCTTCACGGAGCATGATCTAAAAGAGAAACCTTTCATTTTGACCCATACAATGTATTTTTTGGTTATATCCATGCAGCATAAGCCTGGTTTTGTGGCTCATGGTCACAATTTTAACTCTTCCTCAGCATTTGTATGACTGAACAATATTGATGGTTCTAATTTGAGTTCTCATGCTTTAGAAGTGAATTAAAGTGGATTTGTTTTCACAGCAGGAACCACCAGTAACACGCCAGACAGCTCCGACTCCAGGCATAATAAGGTATTTTACATGGCAGATCCTTAAAATGCTTACTATACACTCAGCTCACAAGGTATTAGGAGCAGATCCAGTGTGTCCACAATCAGTGTGTACATGGGCACAAAAACTGCACTGAAGCAGCTGTTTGAAAACAAAATCATTTAGCTAACGGAAACAAAACTGTTGATCTCTCAGCATGTTGCAGATGCTTCTGGATATAAATCTGTCCTGTGACTCCTGCCTGACCCGTCTGCACTAATTTATTTCTGAATGCCAATTAGTCATTTAATAAACACTTACAGGGATAGTAACACCCCCAAAAATGAACATTATATCATCATTTCCTCATCCTCCACTTATTCCACTTAAGTTTGAGTTTCTTTCTTGAGTTGAACAGGTAAGGAGATATTTTGAAGAATGCTAACTGAAAATTATATAATAATGAATATTATGTTTGCTGTTTGTTCAAGCTACTTATTGAAAATCAGCCGAAACAACACAATTCTTGAGTTTTTTGAGGGATGACTTAATAGTTTTGTGTTCTATCCAAATAAATTTGTAAAAACTAATAAGTTAACTTAATTCTTTCATGATGTCCCAACACAAATCAATAGTGTGGAAGCCAGCATTTTATACAGTGAAAGCTGGTAGTCACTGAAATCCATAGTAGGAAAAAAATGCTATGGAAGCCAATGGCTAGTGGTTTTTAACATTCATCAAATTTCCTTCATTTGTGTTCAACAGATGCAACTCAAACTGGTTTGGGATGAGTGGAGAATGACAGAATGTAATTTTTGGGTGAACTTTTCCTTCATATAGTGTTGCACAATATATTGCCAAAGTAACGTTATCGCGGTAATAGTACATGGAATATGTGTTTCGCAGACATGTGTGATAAATTACATTTATTTTTGCAATGGTTGTTTATCTAAATTTGACCAATCAGATGGAGCCTTATGGTGTGTTCACACCAGACGCGGAACACACGGATAAATCGCGATATTCGAACATTTGAGTTTACTCGCATCGTTCGCGCGTTAGAATCTGCTTCATTTGCGCGTCAAACTCCACTTCATTCGCGCATCAAATTCACTTCAGAACAGACGCGGATTCGCCTCATGGGCAGGGCTTTTGTCTGCCCGGTGACTGTAGCTTTGTTGCTAAATGGCTAACATGGGTTTTATTGAGAAAATAACAGTTTATGTGCTTTTATGAAGACTGAAAAACAGCGTCGATACGTTTGGAGCCGTGTCTGAGTCCACTAGATACTTTCAGAGGTGCACCCAGCTCTGTGAGCTCATAAACTCCTCCAGAAATTTAACCTGGATGATGGAGGCTTTCAGCTGTGCTTCTGACTGAGCCGAGCCTAGTTTGATGTACTGTTGTCTGTGTCGGCTTGAAGATTTCCCCAGGGACACCAACAACAGGTGAGATCCTGATTGGTTAATGCAGCGCAGAAGTTCAGAAGTTAAATGTCCGCAGAAGTAAAAAAAAATTTAACTTGAGCGATTTGCGCGATTCGCACGATTTGCGTGTTAATAGCGTCAAACGGGCAAAACGCTCAATTCATTGACCTAACATGTAAATTACTCGCGCTTGACGCTTCTTCCGCATCTGGTGTGAATGCAACATTACATAGTTGCTGTTCTGCTATTGGCTGGACCGTCCCAAAGGAGAACTTAGAGCTAAAAATAAGACAACAGCCATTCAGAGTCAGAATATCACTCATTCACAATGTTTCAAAGACTGTTTGCACGATTTTTCAGTCTGAATTAGAACTAATTATATCTGAATTTTTTTTTTTACCTGTTTATTTTATTATCATTACATAAATAAATGATATACTAAGGAAATGTTATATTGTAAGTGGTTATCGCAATACTCAACCTTAGTATCACAATTTTTTTCAGTATCATGCAGACCTACTTTATATATTATTTACAATAAATCTATAGAAATAAGGACAAGTGTCCACTAAAGCATTTTGAAAGTGTTTCTCCAACTGCCAGAGCCTTTAAAAACAATTCCCAACACTTTGCAAATTGCATCAAATGGGCACTCAGTGCATAGCTACGCTAAAAAACATGGTGCTTCCTTTGATAACAACTAAAAAACACTCAATAAAATAAAAATAAAAACATTTCAGTGGACATGCTTACAAGCTGCTCTTAAAGAAGCCAGCTCAATGAAGCCGGCTCATGAGTTGCACATTATGGGCTTTGAACATACACTCTTTTTTCAGGTTGCAATGGCACATCTTTAACCACAATATGTACGTATGGATTGATGGATGACTTTTTTTAACAATTTTTTTTATGCTTTGCAAATGACAATAGAGAGATGACAGGAAAGCATTGTGTAGAGCAGATGTGGCCAAATTTTTCGTAAAAAGGTCCAAAAACCAAATATTACTGAGAGTCGTGGGCCGAAGATAAATATACCAAACTATATCACAGTAAAGTTGCCATGGGTCCATCCATACAGGCCATTCATTTTCTTTTTGGCTTAGTCACTTTATTCATCAGGTGTCGCCACAGCGGAATGAACCACCAACTTATCCAGCAGATGTTTCACGCAGCGGATGCCCTTCCAGCCGCAACCCAACACTGGGAAACACTCATAAACTATGGCCAATTTAGATTATTCAATTCACCTATAGCGCATGTCTTTGGACTGTGGAGGTAACTGGAGCACCCGAAACCAACGCGATCACAGGGAGAACATGCAAACTCCACACAGAAATGCCAACTGGCCCATCACTGGCTGTGATGGCCACCATGGGTAATTTTTTCATTTATTTGATAGTATTTCAAAATAAATATAAAACATTACTTTAAATTGTATTATGTAATGCACTATAACTTTTAAAATAATAACTTACAGCAATAAAAACAATCACATTTATAACAGTGGTAGTGCTGTGCGATTTGGGGAAAATATCTAATTGTGAGTTGCTTTTTAGGTGCTGGTTGTTGTATTTCCTCGTGCTGTAGCAACAATTCTTACAAATGACCTGTTTTTGTTCGGTGTCTGTTACATTGAAACCAAAATATTCCCATATTACCGATGTCCTGTTTTTATTTGATATTAATTAATCTATTATTACTTCTGAAGTGGCAAATGCCATCATCCCACTCATCCGTCTGTTTGTTTGTTTTTTTGTTTTTTATAGTGACTGTTCAGCATATTTTGATTGCACAATTCTGACTGAACGGAATTAAAGTGTGCTCACTCAGTTGGCTAGTAAGTCACTCATTTGCTCGGGGCGAGGAAAATAAATAATACATATAGAGTTTAAGTCAGAATTATTAGCCCCCCTCTTTATTTTTTTCCCCAATTTCTGTTTTACGGCGAGAAGATTTTTTCAACACATTTCTAAACATAATAGTTTTATTAACTCATTCCTAATAACTGATTTATTTTTATTAGTAGTAAATCATATTTTACTAGATATTTTACAAGATACTAGTATTCAGCTTAAAGTGACATGTAAAGGCTTAACTAGGTTAATTAGGTTAACTAGGCAGGTTAAGGAGTGAGGGAAGCGGGATCTGCAAAAGACATCAAACTCGGGTCGCTCTAAACGCAGTTAAACTGATACTGTCTGTCAATGTACTCAACCACAAGGCTATCCGCAAAAGACATCAACGAGCTGATTCATTTAAAGATCTTAGTGGGTGGGGAGTTTATCACACTGCGCATCTACAATGGAGCAAATGCATGTAACTCAGCGGGGTGTAAATTTCTAACCCCATAACCTCATTTCACTTCTCTGAGATCAGATTAAATTTTAAGCCGCGAAACTCTGGGAAAGTTTTAAGTCCATTGATTCAACAAGAGAATGCTTTCAAACAATCAGTCCAAAAGAGTAATAATGTGAAGAAAACTACAAGACTCACAAGTAAATAGATACAGACTATAATCAAGGTAAAGAAGACTGAATGTGTGGTCTATTACAGTCATACAGAGACAAACACTTTTCTTATTTAGATTTTTAATCTTGTTTCTAATCCAAATATCAAAAAAATTCTTAAAACCAAGAAGCATTATCTAGATAAGCAAAAACATGGTCTTTTTTAAGAAATAATGTGAGAAATTAGTTGTGTTTTTCCTTAAAACAAGCTAAATATTCTGCTAATGGGGTAAGCAAAATAATCTTATGTCAAAACGAAAAATATATACCGGTATATATATTTTCCTACTCTATTGGCAGATTATTTAGCTTGTTTTAAGTAAAAACTTACTTCATTTTTTTATATTATTTCTTAAAACAAGACATTGTACTTTGCTTGTCTAGAAAATGTTTCTTGATTTTCAGGACTTTTAGATATATGGACTAGAAACAAAACAAAACAGTAAAACCAATATCATATTAAATTCTGATTGGTTGAGATAAATGTCAAAGCTGAAGCAAAACAACTGAAATTCACACTCGAAAAACAACTAAACTCCATGTTTTGACCTGTTTGGAACACAACCTGCTCTTTATTTACCCATCATTCCACTCCCCTTGATGTGCAAATAATATAAATCTACTATGCTATAAAGTGCCATGCAACCCAGTCCTGACGTAGAACAAGAAACTCATTCATTGGACAGCCGAATCGAGCCATGTGGCAACTAAATATGTGGCAAATCCAGGAGCAGATGGCCTGTTTTTTGCTGGAGTCTCAGTCGTGTTTGATCAGCTGTGTGCACCTGACATCATCTCTCTCCAGAGATCCTCACTCGTGCACCAAACACACCAAATGAAGTTTACAGCAGAAAACGACAGCACAGCATGATAAAACACATCCCACAATGCAACTCACCTCAGGCTGAGAGAAAGCTGCTGGTCTTTAGATTGGAGGAGATCGGCCACAGAGAAGCGGCTGCTTCCCAGGAAGTTGCTCTAAAGGGGAAAAAACAACAACAGTCTGGTTATAACATGAATGGAGAGGTCATGAATATTTGTGCAGTGATGAACACATCTTAAAGAGTTTTCGGCTTGACCTTTTTATTGAGATTTAAAAGCATCACAGTGTCTAAACTACTAAAGCTTTCAGTCTTAACAGTTGCGCTTTAAAACCCACACCAACTTCTACATTTAATTTGGTGAAGTAAAATTAACAGATGGATGGATGGATGGATGGATGGATGGATGGAATGGATGGATATGGGTATGTATGGGTTGATATATGTATGTATAGATGGATAGTGCATGGATGGATGGATGGATTGAGGTATGTATGGATAGAGAGATTGATATATGTATGTATGGATGGATGGATGGTGCATGGATGGCTGGCTGGATGGATGGATGGATGGATG
>CAIGQZ010032813.1:24047526-24062687 GCA_903798205.1 Danio tinwini | reverse complement strand
AAAGAAAGAAAGAAAGAAAGAAAGAAAGAAAGAAAGAAAGAAAGAAAAAAATATGTGGAACAAATATAAAGGAATAAAAACAAAACAAAGAAAAAGAAATAAAAAAAACTTGATGTATTCAATAAATAATTAAGTAAATTCAGCCATGTGACGATAACAGATGTAACAAATTAACAAAAAAAAGTAACAAAAAAAATTAAAAATTAAAAGTCCATATATTAATAAATAAATATAAAATGCAAGACCTGCAATCAAAACAAAATAATGTAAAATTGTAAGTAAATAAAAATAAAATAAAATTTGTTCAATAGACAATTAAGTAAATTAATCAGATAATAAATAAATGTAATTAAAAATAAAATAACCAAATAATAGCCAAATCATTTTACTTAAAAAAAAAAATAATGTTTGTGTTGGGTTGCGGCTAGAAGGGCATCCGCCACGTAAAACCACGTAAAACAAATGCTGGATAAGTTGGCGGTTCATTGCGCTGTGGTGACCCCTGAGGAATAAAGGGACTAAGCCAAAAAGTAAATGAATGAATAAATAAAATGAAATTATTTTAAAACCAAAGTATGATTTTCTCAGAACTGTTACTATAGCAAATTCTGTTTTCTATTCTCACTCACTCTCTCTCTCTCTCTCTCTCTCTCTCTCTCTCTCTCTCTCTGTTGATATTCTCTATAAGTCTATGAATGATTTTGTCACATTCTAAATTATTTGGTGTATTAATAAGGCTCTGCATTTGCAGTTTTGTTTTGTTTTTTTCTTTTGTGCCAAATGTGCAGATACAATATCACTTACGTACAAAAATATGTAACACACTGTTTTGCCTTTTTTACAACCAAGTACTAATGACCATAAAAACAATGTAGTTATTAAACAACACAGCAAATGTAAAAAAAATATTAATAATAATAAAAAGCTTTATTCCCCTTCTGCTTCAAGATCAATAGCATCAAAATAATTAAACAAATGTTTCCATGTTTTGTATAAATATTTTAAAGACTTTATTTCTCCAGCTTTAAACACACATAAATCTATTATCCATCTGTCATATGAAGGTGAAGATGTTTGTTTCCACTTAAAGAGAATAAGCCTCCTAGTCAATAATGTGGTGAAAGCAATAGTCATGTGTTCTTGAAGGCAAATCTGGCCTTAAAAGGAACAAACTGCTGTTTTCTAATGTTTCGTAATTTGTATTTTTATTCCCTCATGTAATGTATTATAAGAATATATCATCAATGAAATAGGGTATTTTGTAATAAAAGTCTTGTTAAAATTCAATCCTCTCTCTCTCACAGTGACTGGTGAAGCCATGTGATTTGTCTAAGTGTGTAATATTCATCAGGTGGTCGTTGGATATTTTCTCTTTCAAGCCTCTAGTTGAACAGAAAGCCTTCATGAGCCCAGCTCCACGGATATTACAGTAACAGTAAGCCAGTTTCACATCCAGAGATTAGAGCTCTGAACTCACCCTTGACCCGCTAATACAGATCTGAACACCTTCATTACATCTCCAAATGAAAAATGCATTAGTGAATTGATCTGGACAAATCCCATCTTTCTGGAGACTGGAATAGGATTATGCGGGGAGAAGGAGGCCTGTTATAACAATGACTTTCTGCACAGATCTGAGAGGTTCGACTGAAGATCATCAATACCTGACAGAAATGCAGAAAGCAAACAGGAATCAGCATAAAAGAGGGTTTTACAGATGTGCTTTAACTTCAGACTGAATATCCAGTCAATATTGCGGCAACTGTTAATAAAAAATAAAATAAAATACTTTGATGTACTGCCAAAAAAACCTACAGAAGCTGGTACTGTAGTTTGACCATCCACTCTGCTTTTTACACAATATTGATATGTTATTTGTACTTGACATAAGATGATAAAATTGAGGACTCATGCAAATTGTTACGAGGATTTTATCAAATAATTCTTACGAGTCTTTTTTTTTTCAGCATAACAACTTATTTAGTCATTAGCGCTTCTCCTTCTCAGTCTCCTTGAGTTGTCCTGAAGCGCCGCATGTGTCTAATGTTTCCCACAGGCCTCTCTGTGGCGGCGTCTCTGTGTTTTTATAGTCACGACAGACTTCACATGCTGCAGAAGAGCAGAAGCCGTCAAGCTCAGCATCTGCTTTCTTTCATTTCCCTGCTTCATTTGTTTAACACGCGCTCAGCCAAGTTCGCTCACGTTCTGTCGCCTTGCCAACTTTCCAGCGCCATAAAATCAAGAAGCAGACATCCAAATCGCTATTAATATAGGGCGGCTTATAAAACCCTGCGACCGTTTACAATGGCACTGTATTAACAAGCTAATTCATCAGTCGTCACCTCCACACTTTCAGCAGGACGATCTTTACTGCCGTTTACAGCCGCAGATCAGGATTCACACACACTCTCACGTTTCAGACACTGACACCATGTCTGACGCGAACAAGCTAAATTATAGAAAAACTCTTTATAGCAGGGGTTTATGAGCCGTCGAGCCCTGACCACAACAAATAAAATGTATTAAAATCTGGAAAATTAGACTCTACAAAATCTGTTTTACTGCACGACGCTGTTAAAAAGCTCAGTTTCTGATTCATGGATGCTTTGCTGAATTACATTACAGAACCATACTGACATTTAATGGCTTAAGTAAGGTAAAAGTAAAGGTTAAAAGTTAAAGTAATTTATTTAGACGCTGTTTAGCTACCAACATGCAGATAAACTATGAACGATGCATTAATAAACTTAATGAAAATCAGACTACAAAATTTACGTAAGTCTCCATTTGTGATTTTCTGAATAGTTTGTGTTAATGCTTTCAAATTGCATTATGAAACCATATAGACATTTAATAGCTTAAATAAAAGTAAAGAGTAATGTTTCATGACATTATTTAGACACTGTTTAGCTACTAGTATGCAGATAAGCAATGTTCACGAATGTTTTGCATTATTTATGCATTATGGAACCATATAGACATTTAACAGCATAAGCATGGTGAAAGTAAAAAGTAAAAGCAATGTTTTGACATTAATGTTTAGACGCTGTTTAGCTACTAATATACAGATAAACAATGAGCGAACATGAAAATCGAACACAGGCTTATTGGGAATATGTGCCCTGGTGTGAGTTTTTGAGAACCGAGAAATATGTGCTCATGGGTACATATGGTTGCTTTTTATGTGCAAAACGAACGCTATGAATCGCTACCGCTGCCTGCTTTCAGTTTGGGGAAGGACAGTTTCACAAACCAGCTAAAATGAAAACCCCACCAAAAAGCACATGAGGTTGTGGTAGGTACATGTGGTCGCAAGAGCTTTTCTTTTCTAGTCGGCTTTTGAAAACATTATGGGTTAAGTTTAGGAGGGGGGGGGGGGGGTCAGTGGATATTAAGCTGATATATTATAAACGACTGGCTTCTCTCATAGACACGACCGATAAAGACATTAGTATTCGCAGTAATGCACATAAGTGGATTCACGAGAAATTACATGTATGAGAAAACGTACCCAGTAATGTATTTGAGACTGTCACAAATGTACACGACGCCCTCTAGTGGATACGTGAAAACAAAAACTGCAAAACAACATAGTCCAGGGTACAAATTCATCAGTTGTCCTGGGCAAATATTTTCATTGAGCCTGGGTTGTGAAAATTAGACTACACTACGCTCTTAAAAGTCTCACTTTGTGATTCAGTGTTTTTCTGCATACATTCATGCTTTATAATTGCATTATGGAACTTTAATCTCTGTTTGGCAACTTTTTATGAGAAAAATTTTACTTTCATCAACATCTTTAGTAGTCAAACAAAATATTGTATAAGAAAGCATATATACGTAAGGAATAACAGATTGAACAATAAAACTAGCACTTTATTACCTGTTTTTTTATATATAATTTGAAACATGAAAATAAAACATAACATAACCATCAACATAAAAACAGAGATGAAGGTCACACAATGCAATCTATTACTATATTTTTGTGCATAAAATATTTTAAGTTACTAAACAGAATCTCCTTATAGAATCCATTAGCACTTTTAAGATATTTAAAATCCCCAAAAATTTAAGTAATATATATTTTTGTACATTTTGTTTAATAAAAAATGTGTTTATTTTATTTCAGGAAGCAGAATATTTTAGACATCTTTATCTGCATATACATACTATAGTATACACACACATTTCCTTCTGAGAATTTGCTCTAGAGTTTGAAATATTTAACAGTTCAAAAAATCATATCAGCATATTGCAGTAAGTATTACTGATATACTAAGTCAACATAAACATGTGTCATGTGAGGGAGCAAGTCGAGGACAATAAAGGAAAGGATCCAAGTGCAGGTATAATAAGAATATTCGTGCAAGCAGGCAATGGTCAGGTGTTGCTGGTACATATGGACAATCCAAATCATAGTCAAACAGGCATGAGGTCAAAATAGGTGACGATACACAATATAACAATAAACAAGGCTATGGTTAAAAACCTGATAATAAAAACAAAAAATGCTATAAACAATCACTACAAAAAAACAACAACAGCAACACAAACAAAGACTCAGCCAAGACTGGGTGTATGTGTGGTGTATAAATAGTCTGAATAATCAGGTCACAAGTTTCAACTACAGTATGTGCGTCTCATTATGGGCGATCGGCAACTGGTGTGTGTGAAATGACATGATGGGATTTGTAGTTCGCTAATGTGACGTGTAGGTTAATGTAACGTGCCAGTAGATTGTGACAAACAGGTATTTAAAAGATAAATTTTTTTACTCCAGTAAATTGGCCCGTGAAAGCCATTTCTTTTAATATACTAATAATTGATTTGTCTTTACAATGTCATACATAACAACTGTCTTTCACTATATATAATTTTAGCTTAAACAAGCTTTTATATTTTAGAATAGTTGAGAGTCTCTGACAAGTTTTGAAACTTGGTTTATAAAACGACAAATCAAACCTTGTGAAGCCGCATGTTTCCTTTGTCTGCTGAATAGCCTGAAGCCACAACTCGAGCTCAAATTAAATCATTCATGCAAATCAATAAATGATGACAGCTTTTCTTTTTTCCTCCTGACTGAAATGTTGTTTCAAACTACTCCACCAAGGTAGAAAAGTCTTCAGGAAAGCTGACGTGTGGAGTTAAAGGCACATTTAAGACTAAAATTCACAAGTGCAAATGCTTCCTCTGCTTTCATGAACACGTCACACGGCTGGAAGAGAAATATGATGGAATATGAAACAATTGCACCAGTTTATATTTCAATGCGCAGCGTTGTCTCCATGTTTTTTTTAATTCCAGTGGAATCCTTTGAATGACAGAGCATTAACATAAATTTGCATAAACAAATGAGCGTAATGCGATGGCCATGGAAGGACTCTGGCAGACGTATAAAGCTCATAAAGCTTTCTTTTTCAGTCCTGTTCAAATGTGGGGGACAATTCTGAAACATCGCCACGCTGAAAAACATGCCATCAAACTCTGACCATCATCGCAGCCAATACATTTGAATGTGTTTTTAAGAGTTTTGGACGTATTGCATTTACATAAATAATTGTATTGCTTTTTTTTGCTCTTACGTAAGAGATGCTAGCGGCACGGTGGCTCAGTGGTTAGGTCTGTCACCTCACAGCAAGAAGGTCACTGTTTCGAGTCCTGGCTGGGCCAGTTGGCAATTCTATGTGGAGTTTGCATGTTCTCCTTGTGTTGGTTTTCTCTGGGTGCTCCGGTTTCCCCCACAGTCCAAACACATGCACTATAGGTGAATTGGTTGAACTAAATTCTCAGTAGTGTATGAGTGTGTGTGTATGTGTGTGTGTGTGTGTGTGTGTGTGTGTGTGTGTGTGTGTGTGTGTGTGAATGAGTGTGTATGGGTGATTCCCAGTAATGGGTTGTGGCTAGAGGAGCATCCACTATGTAAAACATATGCTGGATAAGTTGGCGGTTCTTTCCGCTGTAGCGACCCCTGATGAATAGAGGGACTAAGCCGAAGGAAAATGATTGAATGATTGAATGAATGAATGAATGAATAAGAGATGCTTAGTAAATTATGAGATTTTGTCTTGTTTCTAGTCTAAATATCTAAAAAATCTTAAAAAACAAAGCATTTTCGCAATTTTTTACTATCAGAATTTCTTTTTTGAATTTTTAAGCAAGTTTTTCCTATTTAAAAGCAAAATAATCGGTCAGTGGGTTAAGCAAAAATAAATTTGTTTTTAGATTATTGTACCTACCCCGCTGGCAAAATATTTAGCTTGTTTTAAGAAGAAAATCACTTAAAAATGACAAAAAAATTTACTTGTCTAGAAAATGCTTCTTGGTTTAAGAATTTGTAAAGATTTGGACTAGAAACAAGACAAAAACTCTAAAGTAAGATTTTTTTTTGCAATGTAAACTTAAAGATGAGTAAATAAATATTCGTCAGACAAGTTAACAGAAATTAACATCTCTGAGATGTTTTGTATCATATTTTACAATACTGTTTTGTTTTCATATTTGGCTTTTCAAGCACAGAGGTCATGTTCTAGTCTTTTCTACTGACACTTTGGGGGGAAAAAATTACAAAAAATTACAAAAAAAAAATTACAAAAATTACAAAAAAATTCTCTTCATAAATAAATAAATGCATAATAAATTCTACAGCCAACTTGTCCTGTAAGCTCTTAATTATAAATGTAAATTCAAAACAGAAGTTATTTAAGGTATGATAAAAATAAATAAAAATAGATTTATGTTTTTGTATTTATTTAAATTAAATGTAAAAATGTAAAAAAAATTTTTTGTAAAAATAAAACATTTAAACAATTATTAAATTCGAAAATGTAAACAAATAAATCATTACTTCAAATAGACTATAATAAAATATACTAAAATATTTAAGGGCAGCACGGTGGCACAGTGGCAAACACGTTCGCCTCACAGCAAGAAGGTCACTGGTTCGAGCCACGGCTGGGTCAGTTGGCATTTCTGCGTGGAGTTTGCATGTTCTCCCCGTGTTCGCGTGGGTTTCCTCAGGGTGCTCCTGTTTCTAAGTTGAAAATGAATGATGAATGAATAAATTATTTAATAATATAAAATAATAATATTTTTATAAATAATAAAAATAATAATACAAAACATTAGTATAATTTTTTAACCCAATAGAGACCAAAAGGACCATTACAGTTACCATTAAAACTAATGCAATTTGCATTTTACTATTAAACGATTAGACACTTTTGATGGTTTCAATTGTTTTTTTTATTCAGAGGGTTAAAAAAAACGTAATTAAAAATCAAAAATATAAAAATATATATTTTATTTAATTAGGTTTAATTAAAATAAACTATAATATAAAAATAAATTTGAAAAAAATCCATTAAAAAACATTAAAACTACAGCAATTTCCATTTTAACTATTCAAGAGTTCACACTTAGATAATGCTTGACTATATTAGCTAGTTTGGCATGCTGTCCCGGGAGAGAACCCTGAGCTCAGAGATAGGTGAGCCCAAGGCTCCCGCCTGGTCAATAAGCATTAGGAGGGATACGAGATCAGGTAGTTCTCGATAACCTCCCGAGAATAGACAGATGATTATGTTAATTTGTACTTAGTAAGTGCTTATGACTGTACTTGCATGTTTTTGAGTGTGGGAGGAAACCGGAGTACCCAGGGAAAACCCACGCGAACACGGGGAGAACATGCAAACTCCGCACAAAGAGTGTCGACTGTTTCAGCTAGCGTTGAACCAACTCGACTTCCTTGCTGTGGGGCAACAGTGTTAACCACTGAACCACCGTGTCGCCCGAAATCTAAACTGAGGAGGAGGGAGAAAGGATGGATGGGGGGTTTCCAGAGCGAAGATGAGGAATGACTAGTTAGTGATTGGTGATAGGGATTGGTGTCAATCCTATCACGTGCTCCTCTCGAAATTAGTTCGTAAAACTTCACTTAAACCGATTCTTTGATAGTTTTAAATCTTTTTTTTTTCTTCAGTGCATTAATCAAGCAAGTGTGTGGCCCGGGACATCTTCATCTCTCCATCTATCTCTCTCACACACACACACACACACACACACACACATACAGAGCGTGCTGGAAATACAAACGAAATTCACATGTCAACTCTTCATCCTGCTCTTTTATTAAAGGCCTTTGCTCCTCTTTTTTCCAGCTTTAAAACAGGAATAATTGCGGCAGGGGCTGAGCGGCGGGCCAGTGGAGAGGGAGAGGTGGCTTTTCATTTGGATTGACAGGGCTGTGTTATCAGCACCGAGCACCTGCGTGAGGGTCAGAGCCCAAAAAACGCAGCGTGACCGCAGCCGTGCCCGCTGTAATTGCTTCTACTGACCCTGCTCTGATCGGCGTTTTGGGAGTCTTTGACAGGACGGGTCACGTGGAGCTGATGGAGCTCTGTGTTGTGTCGAGATACACAGCTATCGTATGCAGATGTGTGATCTTACTCTGTCAACAGATGCTCTTGAGTACGTCAAAAAAGATGATTAAGTGAGCAAAGAGCATGGAAAGAAAATCTGTCAACATAGTGAGAAATGTTCCTGGTGTTTTAAATAAACTGCTTATTTTGGGAAAACTGGTGATGGGATAGATGTACAGTTGAAGTCAAAATTATTAGCTGTCCTGTGAATTTCTTTTTGAAATATTTCCCAAATGATGTTTAACAGAGCAAGGAATTTTTCACAGTATTTCCTATAATATTTTTTTCTTCTGGAGAAAGTCTGATTTGTTTTATTTTGGTGAGAATAAAAGCTGTTTTATTTTTTAAACATTTTTAAGGTCAAAATTAATAGTCTCCTTAAAGTGGAAGTGAAGCAGTCAGTCAAATTTACAATATGCTGTAAATTGGTTTCCACTTTTATGAAAATATTTAATATATTTTTATTAAAGTGGAAACCAAATAACAATATAATGTAAACTCGACTAATGCAACTATTTAGAAGAAAATGGCATGTTTAACTGTAGGTTTTAAACCTAGAGCTTAGAATATCGCCCTCAGTTGAACAAATACTGTGGAAGTAATAGACTGAACACATAGACTGCAAAGCCTAATTTAACCCAATGTGTGAAGTTGTGGTTTTGGGGCTGGTGCAAATCCAAGCATCAGATGTGTGTCTAATATATACAACAATATTAGTTAAATATATATATTTTTTGAAAGTCATGAAATAAATGATGAATCAGGCCTACAGGCCAACAGCTGAAAAGCTTCATTCAAGCTCATGTAAAGCTCATGTTCATTAAAGGCCTCATGTAATTTTATAAACTGACTTTTTAGTCCACGTCTGTAAACTTAAACAAATTTATTAAAGTAAAAGTTAAGATGTAAAAGTACAATGAAGAAAGAAAATAAATATTCACATAAAAAAATTATAATTTTTGTAGAAAAATGTTATTAGACGTATCAATTACATTTAGTTACATTACATTGATATATCAATATTAAATAAAATTATTCAAGACATATCCTGAACCACAAACACAGCTTTATTAAAATATATTCCCTCTTCTTCTAATATGACCTGATTTTAATGTAAATCAGCATACTATCATCTCAAATCATTGCAAGAATTAGATGCTTTGTTTCCAGTGAAGACTTAGAGAAACTTGTTCATGCTTTTATGACCAGCAGGGTGGATTACTGTAACAGCCTCCTCACCGGCCTCCCCAAAAAGACAGTCAGACAGTTGCAGCTCATTCAGAACGCTGCGGCCAGGATTCTGACCAGAACCAGGAAATCAGAGCACATCACACCTGTCTCTCAGGTCAGAATAGATTTAAAGTATTATTACTTGTCTAGAAATCACTAAATGGCCTAGGACCTCAATACATCACAGGTATGCTCACTGAATACAAAGCTAACAGATCACTCAGATCATTAAGATCAAGGAAATTAGAAATTCCAGGAATTCAGTCAAAGCAGGGTAAATCTGCCTTCAGCTTCAGGAGATGATCAGATGTGCTGCAACATTAGGCACATTCAAATCAAGACTGAAAACACATCACACTATGATGATCACACAAGTATGTCTTTATTTTCCTTTTCATTCTTTTAAAACCTGTTTTAACACATTCTTTCAGTTTTTTTCTGTTTTTAATCACTTTACATTTGCCTCTTTTATTGTTGTTTATGTAAAGCACTTTAAATTACCATTGTGTATGAAATGTGCTATATACTGTAAATAAACTTGTCTTGCATTGCCTTGCTCATTTAAATATATACAGTTGAAGACAAAATTATTTCAGTGTTTCCTCTAGGATTTTTTCCAGCTGTGGCGGCAGGACTGGTAGACACAGATCTACCAACTACCTATGGCAATAATGGTGCTATTTCAATGACAATTGACATAAGCACCGTATTACAAGTCGAGATCGCATTCATGTAATACGAGCATGCGAATCTCTCTGCTTGCGCGCCGATTGCCTCTGTTCGTGCACAAAACTTCTTGCATGCCCTCAAATATACTCCGCTCAAGTGCAGATTTTCTTGTGCACGTTCAAATAAACGCTGCTGAAGTGCGATTTAGTGCGTTTATGTAACAAGTATGTCTCCAACATTTATTAGATTTGCTAGGAACATTTATAATTGCGTCCAATAGACCTACAGAGCGACATTATTGCGTTCTGAAGTAAAGTGAAACGGCTATAAACTCCAGCAAGATAGTCATTGTATGCAAAGCCAAAGGCTATAAAGTATAATTATGGAAACTGTGTTCATCTTAACTGAAAACTACATCGTGTTTGCTGGCCTCACGCATCACACACCAGTCAGTAAGTCAGTCAGCATGTCACTTTAAAGGGTTAAACTAATAACACACAGCACTACGATTACAGAAAGGTTTGCGCTGTTATAATTCACTTACCTTTTAATATGTTTTGGTGCGATTATAACCCACTATTAAAAAACAACATCGACTGAATGTTTTTGAATGAGAAGCTGTTATGTAGCCGTGGCGGGATGAATTTTGGTGTGGCGCCCCGCCATGGAAGAATGAATGTAGCGGAAACCATGTATTTCATTATTTTTATTATCATTAAGTTGTAATTATATTGGCGGTTCATTCCGCTGTGGCGACCCCGGATTAATAAAGGGACTTAGTCAAAAAAACAATGAATGAATAAATGTATTTATATTTGAAATATCCCCCAAGTGATGTTCAAAGAGCAAATATATTTTTCACAGTATTTTATTTTCTATTCTATTTTCTTTTAGTTTTGCTAGAAATAAAATAAAAAAACATAAAAATCACTAAAAAATGTCAATAGTATTAGCCGTCTTAAGAATTAAAAACTACTTTTTGACTGGCTACAGAACAAAACACTGTTGTTAAATGACTTGCCTAATTACCTTAACTTGCCTAATTAACCTAGTTACACTTTTAAATTGCACTTTAAGATGAATACTAGTATCTTGCAACATAACTAGTAAAATATTACACAAAGAGCACAAAAGAAATGAGTTACTGTATTAGAACTTAATGTAAAAATGTGCTGAAGAAAATCTGTTGTTAACCAGCAAATCACAGGAGGGCTAATAATTATATCTTCAACTATAAATGAAAATGCATTAACAAACTTTTTATCCATCTATCTTCCACTGTTACAAGAGTAAGAGTAAAAAGTACTTCAGAGAGTGGCATAACCTGACAGTTCCCGAAAGTGAAATGTGGCAGTGGAGTTGCAGGAGTTTGAAAATTCTATTGAGATCTATTGAGTCTATTGAGATGATCTCAGTATTCAGATGTGGAGCCGCTGTAATAACTGTAGTGAGTCTGCAGCATCATGATCTGACAGTGGAGAAGGAGGAGGACAACTTCAGACTGCAATAAACGAGAAGAGCCACAACACTGCACTCACTTCTTCAGGACGGAGAGAAAGAGAGATGGAGTGGTGTGTCAGAAAAATGACAAATTATATACAAGACCTGAGACATCTACTGTAATAATCCAACACCCACAAAACATTCGCTTGCTCTAAAGTACGCTGAAAAATGTGATTCATTGGATTTACTCAGTTTTTTAAGGTAAGTGGTTGCAAACTATTTATATGGGCTGAATTTAAGCAAACAAATTAAGTTGAACATTAGTCATTTTAATTTGATTGTTTTAATTTCAGCCCATATAATTTGTTTGCAAGCACTCACCTAAAAAAAATGTTGAGTAAATGATTAAATAATTTTTTTAGTGTAAATAAATGTTTTATTAAACAGATCATTTGTCTTTTCATGAGGTTTCGGAATAAGAGCATGTTAATTTTGATATTTGAAATGCTTAATCCATGGCACCAACAAAACATGAGATAATTGTTTTGTTCTGTTTTTAAAAGTTCCTGTGCTTACTGATTTTGGTTTCGTAACAAGATAGTTATGCAGATTGTACATTTATTTTCCTTCATTTTGCTTAGTACTTTTATTCATCAGGGGTCGCCACAGCGGTGTGAACAGATATTATCCAGATGTTATTCAGCATATGTTTTACACAGCGGATGCCCTTCCAGCTGGAAAAGATTGTACTTTATTTTTATTTATTTAGCAATAGATAAATTAGTAGACAAACACTATACTCTACAAATTAAAGACCAGTTTCTATACTATCTCAGTTTTCAAAAAGTTTGGAAAAACTTATAATGATATCATAGAAAAGCATGACCCATTAGCTGATCAGCAATATGGTTTCAGGAAAAATAGATCAACATCTCTGGCGTTAACAGAAATTATTGAGGAAATTACTAATAAGAACGATAAAAAGAAAAACGTTGTTGGAATCTTTAAAGATTTATAATATAATTATATATATAATTCATTCATTTTTTTGTCGGCTTAGTCCCTTTATTAATCTGGGTTCGCCACAGCGGAATGAACCGCTAACTTATCCAGCACGATTTACGTAGCGGATGCCCTTCCAGCTGCAACCCATCTCTGAGAAACATCAACACAATCATTCACACTCATACACTATGGCCAATTTAGCTTACCCAATTCACCTGTACCGCATGTCTTTGGACTGTGGGGGAAACCGGAGCACCCGGAGGAAACCCACACGAACGCAGGGAGAACATGCAAACTCCATACAACAAACGCCAACTGACCGAGCCCAGCCGAGATTCCAACCTGCAACCCAGCGACGTTCTTGCTGTGAGGCGACAGCACTACCTACTGCACCACTGCGTCGCCCTTATATATATATATATATATATATATAATATAATTTATAATTATAATGATTAATAGAGGTGATTGTAAAAATACGGGAAATAATTTTAAAAAATTTAAAAAGATATATTATTAAAGATATATGCTGATGATTAGAAGTGACTGAAAAAATAACAAAATGAGAAAGGTATGATGACATTTCAGTTAATGGCTGTTTGCAATATTATGTATTTTTTTGGGTCTATGTCCATTCATTCATTCATTTTCTTTTCGGCATAGTCCATTTATTATTCAGGGGTCACTACAGCGGAATGAACCACCAACTTATTCAGCATATGTTGTACGCAGAGGATGCCCTTCCAGCTGCAACCCATAACTGGAAAATGGGTCTATGGTATAAAATGTAAATGTACAAATGGTGAATTAACCATATAATATGTAAAAGATGCCAACAGGATGAAATATGTCTCATGTAAAGCACATGTATGTCTCATGTAAAAAGAAGATATAAGTAAAAGGAAAAATAATGAATGATGTGTGGTAATGGGGTGGGGAAAATAATAAGCTTGCGTTTCATTCTGCTCCATTTCGACCATGATGAAATGTATTTTGTTTAAAGAATTGTTTTGTGTATGATGTTTTGTTTGTTTGAAATAAATCAAATCAAATCAAATTAAGGGGCGTCACAGTTGCGCAGTGAGTAGCATGATTGCCTCACAACAGCTGGTTCAAGCTTTGGCTGGGTCAGTTGGCATTTCTGTGTGGAGTTTGCATGTTCTGCCCGTGTTGGCGTGGGTTTCCTCCAGGTGCTCCGGTTTCCCCCACAGTTCAAAGACATGCGCTATAGGTGAATTGGGTAAGCTAAATTGGCCGTAGTGTGTGTGTGTGTGTGTGTGTGTGTGTGTGTGTGTGTGTGTGTGTGTATGTGTGTGTGTGTGTGTGTGTGTGTGTGTGTGTATGCAAGAGTGTGTGGGTGTTTCCCAGTGTTGGGTTGTGGCTGGAAGGGCAACCGCTGCATAAAACATGCTGGATAAGTTAGCGGTTCATTCCAATGTGGTGACCCCTGATTAATAAAGGGACTAAGCCAAAAAGAAAATGACTGAATCAAATCAAATCAAAGCAATGCCCAAAACTGTGCTCTGATTCACTAGCTCCATTGATTTCAGTTTTGACATTCACAAATAAAAATGTGAAAATATGTTATCTCTTGCTCAAATTAAATGTTCAATTTATTAAAAATTTATAATTTATTTCTTATTAATTGCTTTCATTTTTTCTTGGCTACATTAAACAATGCGTGTAAAAGAACTATAAACTTTAGTCAAGTAATTGTTTTTTGCAGTGCAAATTTGTTCACACGTTTAATTGTTCTTATTAAACATCAATGGCATGATGGAAATGTCATTACCACTAAAACTCTGAATCTGCTAATAACATGTATTCATTTTAGAAAGAGAACAAATATCACAATTAGCAAAAATCTGTAGAACTGGTGGGTTAAAATAACAGAATGTTAGAAAGACAGAAGAACTGACAAAGAGAAATTGACAGAATAATGTATAGAATGCTGACAGACAGATAGAACAATCAATCAACAGAAAGGATAATAGAACGACAGCTAGAATGATAGATAGAATTACAGAGAACAGAATGATAGAGTGAGGGTAGAAGATGGAATGATAGAACAACAGAACTATTGACGGAAAAAGAACTATAGACAATGAAGTAATATATAGAATGGATGAAACAAAAGAAAGACAAAACGATGGATGGATGGATGGATGAATAGATGGATAGATGGAGGGATGAATAGATGGATGGATGGATGGATGGATGGATGGATGGATGGATGGATGGATGGAGGAACAGATACTACGAATGGAGGGATGGATGGTTGGATGGATGGATGGATGGATGAAGCAACAGAGACAATGAACGAATAGATGAAGCAACCGAGACGGATGAATGGAAGGAAGGATGCACAAACAGATGAATGGATGGATGGATGGA
>CAIGQZ010032813.1:24007027-24042526 GCA_903798205.1 Danio tinwini | reverse complement strand
AGAGAGAGAGAGAGAGAGAGAGAGAGAGGTATAGATGTAGTGTGTATATTTGTCATCCAGTAGTGAACAGTGTTGCTGGAGCCTCTGCAGTCTGTTGAGAAACTCCAGCAAGCACACAGTGAACAGAAGCTCTCCTGCTGTCTTCTGGAGCACCAGCCGGAAACAGAGCCAGAAAAACACACAGCTGCTGTTTCTGGGCCCTGATGAGCAGCTGCAGATCTTCAGTATGCAGCTCGCACTTAAACGCAGAGACGGACGCGTGCAGAGAACACTGCCAAGCTCTTCAGGTGCTCACTATTAGATTACAGGCCGAAAGCAGACGGGATGCTGGGATCTGGCAGCGGGACACGAGTGCTTGTCTTCGCTCCTCTATCTGTGTGTGTGCGCTCTGAAACACACATGCAGGAGCGTCTAGTGTAAACGTGCCTGTGTTCACTCCAGATCCCACTTTGTTTCATCTCATCCTCTTTGCTCGGCTTTGATCTGTGCTTCCCTTTAGATTAAAGATGTCTCGGGTTTCAGGACACAAGCGGGAATTGACACTACCCTTCATGTCAAGTTATGATGACACTGGGTTTTTTTTTGGTTTTTTTTATTGAGGATGATGAAATGTAAAGTGAATTGTATAGATTCTGACAGCCCTATTGAAAAAATACAGCATATATAAGAGGTCTCTTGTTTCAGGACATGCTGGAGTTATGACGACATTGCTTTATGCAGGATGATGAAATGTGAAATGTATGGATTCTGACAGTCTGCGTCTTGCGTTCATCAGATCTGGTCTGCATGTGAACTTCAAAAAGATCTATGATGCCTTTTGTGATGGAAACACATCATATGTGATTGTCCTTCCCATGTGACGGCTCTGAAAAAGAGCTTTATGTCATCGATTGACAACAGTCACAGGCAGAATCACAAATTAATAGAAATAAACAAGTTAATTTAAACTAAAAATAAAACATTTCTTTGTTTTACTTTTCTAAACTTCTATCGAAAACCAAAAGGGCACCTGTTTTACCCCTTTTACAAGATGTAAGATAAGTCTTTGGTGTCTCCAGAATGTGTCTGTACAGTTTCAGCTCAAAATACCCATCAGAGCATTTATTATAGCCTCCAGAATCTGTCCATGTTGCTGTCTAAATACATTGTAGCTGTTTTTGTAGCCTGCTGCTTTAAATGCAAATGAGCTGCTTCTTCCCGCCCACTGTTCCCACGTGCGTGTCTGCTTCTCATCATGCGTTACATCAGATAAACAGCAGTCAGTGACAGAGACAGACTGGGATGAAGCCGAAATACAGCCTATTAGTCAAAAATACCAAGCAAGTTTATTTAATGTGCTTGTGGTGGAGTCTGAAATGATGAGTCTCAAACAAATGCTGTTTGCAGTACACACACACACACACACACATACTGCATTAGCGTTTACTGACACCATGCGGCCATGGTGATTATAGCGGTTAAGAATTAGTGATTTTACTGTCTTTATTACGGGTGACGCAGTGGCGCAGTAGATAGTGCTGTCGCCTCACAGCAAGAAGGTCGCTGGTTCGAGCCTCGGCTGGGTCAGTTGGCGTTTCTGTGTGGAGTTTGCATGTTCTCCCTGTGTTCGCGTGGGTTTCCTCCGGGTGCACCAGTTTTCCCCACAGTCCAACAACATGCAGTACAGGTGAATTGGGTAGGCTAAATTGTCCGTAGTTTATGAGTGTAAATAAGTGTGTATGGCTGTTTCACAGAGATAGGTTGCAACTGGAAGGGCATCTGCTGCGTAAAACACGTGCTGGATAAGTTGGCGGTTCATTCCACTGTGGCAACCCCAGATTATTAAAGGGACTAAGCCGAAAAGTGAATGATGACTTTATTACAAACATGCTCTGTTTTAAAAACGTTTTACACTTATAAAAAAAGCACAGAGAGTTAGAACAGATATTTTAATCCCAGTTTATTTGAAAAAAAAAGTTGTGTGAACGTGTATATGTGTTATTATAGAAACATGGCGCCTGTCAATCAATTCTCTGGGCGGGGAAAACTGCACTCCTACATCACGTGGGCCTTAAAATCACTGGGAACTGGGTTTCTATTTTGACGTCAGGAAAATTTTAAAAAGAGACTTGTTGGGTTTATATCACTTCAATATGACAGTGGACACACTAAACCTACACACACTTCTGTCCAAACAGCTTACAAATGCTGATTTTCATCTTAGGTGCCCTTTAATGAATAAAAAATGTATATATAAATTGTAATATTTACATACAATAAATCTTGTTTAGTGCTGAGCAAAGATTAATCCCATTTATCACATTCAAAATAAAAGTTTGCCTTTACATAATATATATATATATATGTGTGTGTGTGTGTGTGTTATATATATTTACTATGTAGTTGTAATACATACTAATACATAAAAACAAAAGTGCACTGTAAAAAACACAATCGACTGAATCAAGCTTTTACAATTTTAAGTGGAATGAACATAAAACAATTAGGTTGTCCCCCCAAAAACTTCAAGAATTGTGTTGTTAAAGCACATTTGAAATAAATAGTTTGAACAAACAGCATGTTTTTGAGTGTGTACAAAGTTTGAGTGTGTCATTTAAATGTTATTAACATCAAGCAATATAAAAATCCATTCGGAAAAACACAGGATCTGCACCATAAACAGCTCTTATCAAATGTTCAACAGACTAATTTAGCCAGAGAAATAAGATCCAAAACAGTAGAAAGAAGGTGCTGTTATAACTGACCATCATGCGACCACCAAACGCCAGAAGCCTGGGCTAAATGGCGGGATCTGCTTTCTATTTGAAGAGCAAGATGTTTTTAAATGAGGCAAGAGTTTCCATAAAGAGGCGAGATGGCAGCGACCAAGAGGATGCACTGATGCTAAAACAACAACAACTTCTACATCAAACAACACTTCAGACACAAAGACTACACTACAGTCCATGACCACACTCCATCTGTCAGAGCCTGAGGAGGAACTCACCGCAGAGACCACCAGTGGAAAAACTGCTCTGATAAACACTAAATGCAGACGTGCTACAAATTCATTATTATTAAAAAACAAAAAAGACACTCAAGGAGAAGTCTCTGCTCTGAGATCAAGTTTAAACCTTAGTAAATAATATATAAATAAATGTTAAAAATGTATGTACAATAAAAAGAATTAAATCAATTCAATTATAAATATTAGAATTTTCAGGAAATCAGTCAAACAATAAATTGACTCTGGTTTCATTCCAATTAAAGGGCACCTATGGTGAAAAATCTACTTTTCAAGCTGTTTGGACAAACATATGTGTAGGTATAGTGTATAGACCATCATATTGGGGTGATATAAACACACTCAGTCCTTTTTTTTCAATTTAACAACAAAAAAACGTTGGACCAATTGGAGCGGTTTTGAGATCGACTGCAACTTAATGTAGGAATGCGGTCCCCCCGCCCACCGAATTGATTGACAGGTGCGCATTACCGTATGCTCAGTTTGTTGTTTCACGTCCGCCATTTTCAGCATGTGAGTCAAAGCGATGTCACCAAAGAAACACTTGCTCTATTTTTAGATGTAAGGCTCATTGGGCTCAACATTCACCACAGTGTTTGTGAGTTTTGGTGAGTTTGCATACATGTGTACTTTTCATTGTGTCTTCCTTAAACTTCAGCTGTTTGCATTTCCACAGAAGCTCCCTGTCATCTTAACTAGGTGCAGCTGGAAAGTGCGAGCGCGTTGCCTCACGTGCGCGTCCCTCCATTGGAAATAACTAACTAACGACACGCAGCGCCATGCATTTCGTGTTGTCGCGGATGAAAGTGAGGATCGCCTCACTATTCTGTCGCCTAGGTCAACTCTATGGACGCGCTGGCCCTGCTCAGGACACTAATCATATTTCTGCCGCGCCACAGAGCGTTATCTGAATAGTTTAATTTTAAATAACATGCGAATGTGCTCGTCTGGTGTGTACGCCTTTTAGTTATAGACTCAAGCAGGTCGTACACCAGAAGCGCTGCTCGGCGACACGCAGTGTCGCGCCACACAGCGGCATGCATTTCTGAATTCTAAACATAAGTTTCTATCAAGTGTGCGATACTTTCAACTGTCATGCGCGCGCTGTATTACAGTGCATCCGATGTGATGCCCTTCAGTCAAAGTTAATTCAGTGTGCTTGGTTATTAGTCTCGGTGTAGGCTACAAGCTCGGAGCTTTAAACTAGCACACAGTTGGCTGTAAAACTATACAAAGACACAAATGATTTTGTACTCTCTGCTTGGTCTGTGTCCAAGTCATACATGCACGGCTGAATGCTGGTCCTCTTACTCATGTTGCTTCTCTTTGTCTGCCTATCTGTTGCCAAACACAGCAGGGAAGCTTTTGGCTCCGCCCCCTTGTTAAGTTGGGCGGGAAGTTGAAACTAATTTTCATGTGAAGTAACACGCCCCTAAAACAGCAAACTGTGTACACGCCCCCAAAATGGCACTTTTTAACACATCATAATAAAAAAATCTGAATTGTGTTTTGAACTGAACCTAAACTGGCACACTCAGAAGAACCACAATAGTAATATTACATCTTAAAAAAGGGGTAAAATAGGTGCCCTTTAAAGATGTTTCCTAAATTCTCATGCAGTATAACTATAAACGTCTTTCTTTCACTTTCGCATCTCGTAATGTAACTTAACAGTCCAATAAAGGCAAAGCAAACCATCACAAACAAAGGAGCAGTGGTGAAATCAGCGAATGTACACAACTGAACATATCAACATATGCAAACTCTACATGCATTTGAGCACTATTAATAAATTATATTAAATCAAATTATGGCTCTGGTGACACGGTGGCTCAGTGGTTAGCACTGTGGTCTCACAGCAAGAAGGTCGCAGGTTCGAGTGCCCGCTGGGTCAGTTGGCATTTCTTTGGGGAGTTTGCATGTTCTCCCCGTGTTGGCGTGGGTTTCCTCCGGGAGGTTCGGTTTCCCCCCAACAATCCAAAGTCATGCACTATAGGTGAATTGAATAAGTGAAATAGGCCGTAGTGTATGTGTGTGAATGTGAGAGTGTATGGGTGTATCCCAGTACTGGATTGCAGCTGGAAGGGCATCTACTGCGTAAAAAACATATGCTGGATAAGTTGGCGGAACATTTCACTGTGGTACCTGACCGGTGAGCCGTCTGACAAAAAATCAGCTCTCTGAATCAAAACAGCAGGGTGTCTGACTTTAACTGCAGTTCGGCAGTTTCACTTTAACTCACGAACATTTCATTTGTGCGCCATGACAAACTCTGGTTTTAGACCCAAATAATGAGTAAGGACTGGTGAGAGTGTTATGGAACTTAATAACGCAAGCCAAATCAGAAAAAAAAAAACCTTCCGCTTTTCGCGGTGTGTGTGTGTGTGTGTGTGTGTGTGCGCGGTCCTTTACTGACAGCCGCCTGTGTGGATCTTGTCGGAAAATATGGCGAAAAGTCCTACATGACGGTAATAGTTTGTCAATAATGCAACTAATATCTGCATACTCCACGTCTTAATTCCATTTCTGTTTAGTTCAGTTATAACTTTAGTCGCATTAAGGTAATAAAAAATTGCTGTTTACTTGAAAGACTCTTAATCAGAGTATTGTTTTAATCATATGAAAATCGTATTAAAATATTGTTGCCCCTGTAAACATACTCAATGCTTGACACACCGTCAGGGCTCTGTGAACTTGCCTTTGCGAAGCAGCATTTTCTGTATGTACGTACATCAAAAGCAAGTATGAAATGGCTGTTTGGAGCTTATGCAGGCCTACAGCTCAACATTGATGTTTAACTGAATAAACAGTTAGTAAACACAAGTACATCTTATTGAACATCACTTATTTTCATCACAAATATCATAGTTGAACAGAATCTCATCCAGCCCCTCGTCTAATGTACCACCTGGCTTGAGAAACCCGTTCTCAAAGACGTATTATTTGGGTAGCACACATATTCTAAATGCCTTCAGCAGAAATCAAATGAGCTATTTTATTTAAGATTAAGATCGAGATTAATCTAGATTTAAAAAAATAATCTATGCCCAATCTATATATATATATATAAAAAAGCTAAGTCTGAGAGTTTTATTTATTTGATAGTTTATTTCACATTTCTTGTTTGTAAAGGTTAAATACAAATAAAAAGTGAACATTAATTTTATTTTTTTGTACTGTTTTTATTTTAAAAAAATGTTATGAGCCTGGAGGTATTATAGACTTTACAAATTAAGATGTAGTCATTTGTAGGTACAGACATTCATTGTGTGCGTTCTTGGCAGTTTTTTCCTATCTTTTAATATTGTCCATATCGATATCGGAATTATATCGTATCGACCGAAATTAAAAAATATATCGTTATATAAATGTTTGCCATATCGTCCAGCCCTAGTTTCTTTTAAAAAGTTTATTTGGACACAGCAACAACTTTGACTTTATCTCTAACCATTTTTCTCAAACTAGAAAAATCACTTAATATCCCGTCTCTGAACATGGCATGAGAATTAGTGAGTGTGCAAACTCTGCCTCGCTCCCATGAGCACCTCGCAGCATCAGGACAATCAAATGAAGGGGCGGGTTTATGAAGACTAAGTGATAAAAATATTCTTTCATTATCCTCCGTCTGCGTGTGAATGGAAATAAAGGAGCGCTTGATTAGCCGGCGCTGCGACAGCCATGACATGTTCAGTAGTCCAGCGGACGGCAGATAATTACTTTCTCCTGACAGACAACTATTAGTTTGCTTCTCAAAGTGCTTCTTAAATCAGGTACATAAGGCCTGGGAGATATGAATAGTCTTATCTACTCTTTCCGCATGCTGATGCTGAGTACACTTAGTTCTCTGTGTCTCTCGCAAACAATGTGCATTATAATCAAGTTTGTTTGATTTGCGTCATTACTGAATTGTTCACAGGGTGACTTCAAATCACTTGGTGAAGAGGGATGTGCAATATTTATCATCTATGACAATATGCTAATTGTTTTTTTTATGGTCTGCTATGACATCAAGTGTGTAGCACACTTTAGAAAAAAAAACTAACTTGACCTGAGAGTCCAAAAGCATTGACTGTGATGAAGCCTATTAGAAAGAAAGTTATGAAAGTTATGAAAACTGAAAGATAAAATATCTGTAAATGGGTTTATTTATAGATATAGTTGAGGTCAGCATCATTAGCCCCCCTGTATATTTTTTCCCCAATTTCTGTTTAGGGAAGGAAGATTTTATTATCACATTTCTAAACATAATAATTTAATAACTTATTTATTTTATCTTTGCCATGATGACAGCACAAGATATTTTTCAAAATACTAGTATTCAGCTTAAAGTGTCATTTAAAGGTTTAACTAGGTTGAACAGGCAAGTTATGCCGAGTTCAGACTGCATGATTTTAGCCCTGATTTTGACTTGCCGACAGGTTTTGAGAAATCACAGACAAATGGCTGAAATCACAGGCAAATCGTGCTCGTGCACGCGAGAGACAATCACACAGTGTGAACTATTAAGGACGCGATATGAAAGAATCGCTGATGAGACGCCGATGCCTGTGAGATATTTGGCATGCTAAATATCTGGAGCTGTCAGCGATGCAAATCATGCCGTGTGAATGTGTTCTGACTGTAAATAACATCCGCGATCACCTACAGCCAATGAGAGAGCAGCATTCACTAGCGTGGTTACCTGCAGGCCAGCGGAAGGCTGGGAGAGAAGCTAAAAGTGCTCATTTTCAGTTGATTTGGACCCAAGAAATAGAGGAAAAATGAGTGTAAAATTGGCACGAGCACTGTGTCTGTTTGACGTGTCATCTGATCAATATTACAATCAGGTCGAAAAGTTAAAAAAAAGTTGAGGAGAGATTGTTAATTCTCTTCAAAAGACAGGTGAACAACACAAGTTTCTAAAGCTAAAGCCTTCTTTTTCCATTATTTAGTTAATAACGAAAGATATATTACGTGACCTTGCGTTGTTTCTATGTCACTTCTCGCGTTTGTTTGGCTGTCAGACGTAGTTTGGACAAAGTTGTAAGTATGCAGTATGAACTCTCCTGTCACTGATCCATCCTACAGTGTAAACACAGCGCCGACAGAACACTAGCCCAGATAGTCATGCAGTGTGAAAACATCCGTGACACGACTACTTTGAAAATCATGCAGTCTGAAATCGGCATTAGGGTAATTAGGCAAGTCATTGTATAACAGTGGTTTGCTCTGTACACAAATTAAAAAAATATATATTGCTAAAGAGGGCTAATAATACTGACCTTAAAATGTTGTTTTTTTATTACGAACTGCTTTTATTCTAGTCAAAATAAAACAAAACTTTCTCCAGAAGAAAAAAAAATAAAATTAATAATAATTAAAAGGAGGGTGAATAATATTGACTTCAACTGTGTATTAGAACAGAATATTGTCATTTTTATGTATTATATATTTTCATCTACAACATTTTTTTCAAGCTCTGAGCAGAAGATTTGTGACTGCGGTGTTTCATTCTTAATCATTTCAATCAGTAATGAATAAATCAGGGGTTTTGAATAAATCGCTTGAATAAATCACTCTTAAACCTACTGGGGATTTAAGTGTTAAATGAGCAATATCACACAAGTAGCAGTGCGATGTGGTTGTATATCGGCACTGGTGGGAGGCGTGCGTTGGGTCAAGGCCACAGGACGCATGCCTTAGTGTCCCACCAGTGCCGATATACAGCCACATCGCATTGCTATGAGCGTGATATTGCGTTTATACAACAGTTCGATGGCATAATTGTGTATATAAAAAGGAAAATCAAACACGGAGAGTCTAAAAAATCATTTTGTACGAGGAACTACTTTCTTCCGCCATTCATTCACATCTGCAGCTGACGTCAGAACAGCAGAAATCATTGCATGAAAAAAAGTCACTTTAGAGCTAGTGTTTGAATTATTCTCCAGCATAATGTCTACAGTGATGACAAACAGGTGATTTTGTTCACATTTTAAGATTATATGGCTGAACAGCAGCCCAGTATTTTTCTGTTGCAATCTGGAGATCATAATAATTAACCCCGATAAAGCCAAAGCAAAGCAAACACTAGCAGATTACTATGGTATAAATGGTATAAAAGAGATTGACTTAGAATGTCACTTACCTGTTCTATAATGATTTGATTATATTTTACAAATTATAAATATATAAAATAGGCTTTGTCCTTAATAAATAAACTGCATAGTTGCAATCTAAGCAACTACATTCTCGCCTAAAAAAAGCTTCAAAAGTACATTATGTTGTCCAACAGCTGCAATATTTGTCAACTGTAGTAAGTTTATTGATCCGCTGTCACTCTATGTGGGCGGAGTTATACACAAGAGTGAAGAGGCTGTAAGAGTGCTGCTATTGCAGATTTCAGATTTGAGAACCAGACAGAATTGTTATGTAAAAGTGTAAATAAATGTATTTATCCAGGCCTAAACCAGCTTAGACACCAGTCCTAAACACACTTTGTGTGATATAATTTAATTAAATATTAAAATTATGAATTACAATTTGGTGCTCAATTCCTGAATGAATCATTAAAGTAAGTGATCTATTTTTAAATGAATCAGATTTTTTGAAATTATTCATTTGAATTATTGACTTTTTGAAACAACCTATTGGGAGTTTTAGTGACATATTTATTCACCCAGGGTGAAACCAGACACCGGCACATTAAAAATTACTTAAAAAGCCCAAAAATACAGAGATAGCTTTTTTTCACACCCCTATTTCTTAGTACCAAAATTGAAATCAATAAAAGTAGTGCACCAGAGGTCAGTTTTGGACAATGCTAAAAACAAATACAAATAATCATAATAACAATAAAGTATAATAAATCACAGCACCTTGCTATGAAACCAAAATCAATAAGCACTCTGAACATATAAATATAACTCTGAATATATATTTAAGAACTTTTACAAAACAGGACAAAACTATTCCCCTTAGTTTTGTTGGTGCCAGAGATTAAGCATTCAATCAAATAAATACAAAATGGGAAGATTAAATTAAACTAATTAGAAAGATATCAAAATGAATATACCCTTCTCCCGATAAACAAAGCATAAAAAATTACAAATGAATACAATTTTATCATTTAAACTTCAACAAGATGTGCCATAAATTACCAGAATCACAATACATACAAGAATTGAATCCTACATACTCTATTTAAATTCAGTCTGTTCGGTTTCTTAGTAGCGTAAGTACATTTTAATTTAATATTGAAGTCTGAACAAATCTGAAGCCCATTTGTAATCATTTTGCATCTTGAAGGCCAAAGTTGTGAACTTGCAAAACTAGTTTAGACCTCCAGAACATCAACAACATGCTAAACTAAAACAAACAAGCTGCTGAAACATCAAAACTAATACTAAAAATGCTAACTTTCCAACATTTTGAAGCAAGTGCATAAACATTCGGCATTCATAAATGATTGCTGTGCATTTAGAAACATGGAGATCTGCGTCAGCATCTGTGCCTGAATGACTAATGTGATTCGTCTGAGTTACAAAGCAGAGTAAACACGTCTGACAGGAATCTTTTGATCTTTTCGTCAGCCTCTCTCTATATATATATATATAGACTGTACTCTCTTGAGGAAACTGAGAACTGGACCTGACAGAGTGCAGACGGGCTCAAACCACTACAAACCCCCCACTGCGGGTTCACAAGTTTGGACTATTTACACAGTACATAAACAAAGCCTATTTCTGGAATTTCAACCTCTTGAGAACATTGTGCTCTTGAGGAGATGCAGGACGCTTATATGCATCTAATATATACCTTTGGGAAAATTCTGGAAAAAATAATGAAAATAGGGAACTATGATTCTTGTCGGACACTTTACATCAATAGTCTCAAACTCAATTCCTGGAGGGCCGCAGCTCTGCATAGTTTAATAGTCTAGTGGTCTTGAACACCTTGATTAGTTGGATTAGTTGTTTGATTAGGGTTGGAGCAGAACTGCTGCGGCCCTCCAGGAATCGCGTTTGAGACCTTTGCTTTACATTAAGGTTGTATTGGTTAGAGTAACCTGAACAAACAATGAACAATACATTTATTTCAGTATTTATTCATCTAAAACGTTAATGGAAAATAGGTTGCTCATTGTTAGTTCTTAATCACTCACAATGCATTAGCTAATGTTAACAAGCAGGAATTTGGATGTTAATAATGCATTAGCAAATGTTGAACTATGATTAATAAATGCTACAAGTAGAAGAAATCCAGAAGCCAGTCTGCAGTGCTCAGCTTAATTGAGTAGAAATTAATATTTTCATCTATTACTCAGTGAATATAGGTCATATATTTTGGTGCATTAAAACAAAACAGATTTATTAAACTTTTTTTTTATTTAAATAATATTTCAGTCATCAAAGGTATTTATAAATAGAAAGTTAACATACAAAATACAATTTTTGTAACATTATCTTTGTTTTTCATTTGTATGTAATATTTTTCCCTAACATATAAACTTGGGCTACTAAGTTTTGGACAGTTATAAGTTATTTAGTTAGATCAGCTCCTGATTTGGCTCCAGTACTGACTAATCTAATGAATAGGGGAATTACCAACCTATGTCACACATGACGTCACACAGGTATAACCGCGCATACCGGTTGAAAAAAAAGACCGGTTGCAATAATGCAAACACGTCGTGTTGTGCGGTAGGATGCCAAAATCAAAAGTCCAAAAATAGAAAACCTAAATTTTTGCGTATACCACACTGCTTTTAATGCCAACCACAGACGTCTTTGGCTAATAGCCATCATAAGAGCTGAATGGAGTGAGGACCTAATTAAAAATGCTGGACTCTGCAGTTCTCATTTTATATCAGGTAAGTTCACACTATGCTGAATCATACCATGGTTTCCGCTACATTCATTCTTCCATGGTGTGGCGCCACAACAAAATTAATCCCGCCACGGCCACATAACAGCTTCTCATTCAAAAACATTCAGTCGTTGTTGTTTTTTTAATAGCGGGTTATAATCGCACCAAAACTTATTAAAAGGTAAGTGAATTATAACAGCGCAAACTTTTCTGTAATCGTAGTGCTGTGCGTTATTTGTTTAACCCTTTAAAGTGACATGTTGACTGACTGACTGATGCGTGATGCTTGAGGCCAGCAAACACGATGTAGTTTTCAGTTAGGATGAACAGTTTCATAATTATACTTTATAGCCTTTGGCTTTGCATACAATGACTATCTTGCTGGAGTTTATAGCTGTTTCACTTTACTTTAGAACGCATTAATGCCGCTCTGTAGGTCTATTAGACGCAATTATAAATGTTCCTAGCAAATCTAATAAATGTTGGAGACATACTTGTTACATAAATGCACTAAATCGCACTTCAGCAGCGTTTATTTAAGCGCGAACAAGAAAATCTGCACTTGAGCAGAGTATATTTGAGGGCGTGCAAGCAGTTTTGTGCACGAACAGAGGCAATCGGCAAGCAAAGAGATTCGCATGCTCGTATTATATGAATGTGATTTTGACGTGTACTGCGCTCAAGACATTTGTCAATGAAACAACGCAATTATCGCCATAGGTAGTTGGTAGATCTGTGTCTACCAGTCCTGCCGCCTCAGCTGGAAAAAATCCTAGAGGAAACACTGAAATATAGGTCATATATTTTGGTGCATTAAAACAAAACAGATTTATTAAACAAATATTTTTATTTAAATAATATTTCAGTCATCAAAGGTATTTATAAATAGAAAGTTAACATACAAAATACAATTTTTGTAACATTATCTTTGGTTCTCTTTATTTTCCCTCTTTTTTTGTGTGTGTAATATTTTTTCCTAACATATAAACTTGGGCTACTAAGTTTTGGACAGTTATAAGTTATTTAGTTAGATCAGCTCCAGATTTGGCTCCAGTACTGACTAATCTAATGTATAGGGGAATTACCAACCTATGTCACACATGACGTCACACAGGTATAAATGCCAAAATGAAATGAAATAGAAAACCTAAATTTTAGCGTACACCACACTGCTTTTAATGCCAACCACAAACATCTTTAGCTAATAGCCATCATAAGAGCTGAATGGAGTGAGGACCTAATAAAAAATGGACTCGCATTTAAAATGACCTTATTTAAAATGGCAGTTCTCATGTTATATCAGGTAAGTTCATGCTATGCTGAATCATACACATTACTCGTTTTTGATTACAGCAATGATTTCAGCAAAAACAGTTAAATATGGTAAATTAAACTGCGGACGCTGCATGCTTAGAATGAAATGTAAAAATGTATGTTCACATACCCTGCCATACAGGTGCAGTCCACTTGCCTTTGACAGCAAAAGCCACTATGACCAATCAGAAGGCGCGAATTGAATCATATGTTTTCAATGTAAGGCTCGCTGATACACCGGCTTTTATGAGGAGACTGTTTTATTCCGCTTTGGATTTTAAAAGATGGAGTTTGATGAATTGGATGAGCCTGTCTGACTGTCAGTGAATGGCAAATGAAAACGTCCCTTACCTCAAAACTCTGTAAAATGCACTGTACAGTCGGAAGTGTGGCTTCTAAAAGTGTCTGAGAGACATCCCCTTTTTGCCCAGTAGGCCTACCTTGTGTTTTATTTGCTAATGAAAGCTATTTTTTAAAAGATAAATATAATGTGTAAAACTAGACATTATTTATATTACTTCATATTAACTATACATCTGATAACCTTTTTATATTCATGGACAATGCACAGATATTGATGTTTCAAAATGTTTTTATACTACATTAAGCTTAGTTTACAATGTTTGCAATGTTTACACTGCTCTACTTACATTAAATCTAAATCCTAACAGATCATTAAGATTCAATTAATGTCAATTTTAATGTTATTGATTAATGCACTTACATGGCAGATTTTATTCATTCATTTTCCCTCTGCTTAGTGCCTGGTTTATCAGGGGTCGCCACAGTCGAATGAACCGCCACTTACTTGACAGATTTATGTATTTTTAATTTTAGGTGTTTTATGTTTGGTAAAATAATTTCTAATTGCATCTTCAGTTATTTTTCAACTAATTACAATGTCTTGGAGGATTTAGAGTTTTTTGCAAAAAAAAAAACACAAGTGAATTTAGCTGGTTTTAAAGTCAAAGGAAATCAACCTTGTTAACAAACCAAAGAATTGTCCAAAGTGACAATTTTGAAAAACATTTATTTTATTTACCAGCTAAAATCCTTTTCATTCTCTATAAAATGAAACTTCTGAACCTAATAGAAAATGCTAATTTAAAAAAAAAGAGGTCTGCTGGATTTAGACGGTTTTGCATCTGAACTCTTCATATTTAAATGTATTTTTATTGTACTTTAAATGTCAAACCTCATTCACCTAGACTAACATCTGGAGTTTGTAATACTGACTATAAATAGAAACAAACAAAAAAAATTAAATGAGAAAAAAGAAAAAATAATCATATTTTTTAAAGATGCAAAACAATGTTTTTTTTTATCACAAGACAAACAAATAATAAAAAAAAATTATATTATTATGTTTTATTGAGAGGTATGCATGTTATTGTGCATTGTATTGTTTTGTAAACGTGTGATGCAGTGGTGGTTTAGTGAGCCCAAAACCTTATATATATATATACATTTTTACTACATATTTACTATACTATACTATTTACTATGGTAAATATTGTTTAAAATATTGAGTTAAATATTTTAGTTAAATAATAGCTTTAAATAAAATAAAATAATAACAGTTTTAAGTAAAAAAATTGAAAAAAGTTGATCATGATATCATTAATCCCATCTGTTAGTTGTCTCTCCCTCATGCAATGTTAAATTCTGCACTAATTAAAGCTGTATATGACACTGGTGAGTTAAAGTGAATCAGGAATAGACGTGGTATTATTTTCGTTTCTCTATGAGTGATGGCGTACAGTTCACCTGTCCGTTCTGACTTCATGGCCTCCGGCAGGAGCTATCAGGAAGTGTTTCCCATCGGCTCTTCCTGCTCTCTTATTCATGCAGGTGAAGCAGGACTCGTGCAGCAATGCCGAAGTGTGAGGCTTCAGGCGGACCACAGAATCAAGCTCAAATGAGGCCTGAAGGATCTGCTCTGAATGTCAAGGGCTGGCTCTCATTACTGCTCTTCTGTTAATGTCCGGCTGGAGGACTGGCGGTGCAGCTACACCATTAATCTCTAAAACATCACCATCTCCATTTAAAGATCCATGCAATCTTAACTATAAATAATCAAAGAATGCATATGTTTATTATGAGCACAGAGGTATACTAAAATCTGCGTTTGGCTCAGACAGAGCAGTCGTCATGTGAATAGGGCATGAATATGATGTTTAACAGAGCAAGGAATTTTTCACAGTATTTCCAATAATATTTTTTATTCTGAAGAAAGTCTTATTTGTTTTATTTCGGCTAGAATAAAAGCAGTTTTTAATTGTTTTGAAAACCATTTTAAGGTCAATATTATTAGCACCCTTTAGTAATATTTATTTTCAATTCTCCACAGAACAAATCATCTTTATATAATGACTTCGCTAACCTGCTTAGTTAACCTAGTTGAGTTAAGAGTGTAGAAATAAAAATAAAAAGCATTAATGAAATTTAAAGCACTTCAAAAATGTATGATTACAGGCCCAACATCAATATTGTGAAATAAAATTAACCAACCCAGGCTCATTCTGATTATGTACCGCTATATACATTTCTGGAGAGAGCAAAATACGTCCCAGGAGCCACATTTTTTTTTGCAGTTTTCGTTTTAGTAAATCCACCACAGGCCACTGTGTACATTTTTTCAGATCTCAAATTTTTCCCGCAAGTGCCATTTGCGCCTGCTGTTCTCGTGTAAATCCACAAGAGGCTGCTGTCGACTGACTGACTGACTGACTGACCAACCGACTGCTCTGCATCTCAAGTCTGCCGACGTACGTGACGAGCTATCGAACAGCGGGGAAAGCCGTCCACATGCAGGTTAGTGGACAGCTGGCAAGCGTGAAAGAGAACGGCATCATAACCGCCCCGTAACGCTCGTTTTAAAGATGAAATGCAGCCATACGTCACTCTGGCTACATAATTTGTGATCTTCAGAAACGTATATAGGGCTACGTTTTCAGAACGAGTCTATGTTGAAAATAACTTTGAAGCATGCAACCTTCTTGCCAATGCTGTTAGTCACGTTTCTGTCTCCATCCTATAGTTGTGTGTAAATCCCCGTTTACACTGGATGCTTTTTGCTTGCACTTTTTGTTTAACACCTTGTGACAAAACAAAGGGCGCCAATGTGATAGTCCACACCAATGCGCAAAACAGCAGGCATAAAAGCGTCATTTTTAAAAATATGCTTCACGCCCCGCATCAAAAACTTCTCCACCAATCAGATTGGCACTTTTGTTCCTGTGCCTCGAGCTACTGAAGTTACCATAAACACCACTTGGGGAAGCGCAAGCACAAAACAGTTTAAGTGATCCCAGTTTCACTTTCATTCAATAAAGAAGATGATGCACCAAGGCAAGATGAATCTAGAGCTGCTTTTTGCATTGGTGTCTGAACACAAAGAGCCAGTCAGTAGGAGTGAAGAGGAGCAAATAGGATTTGATGGTGAGTTTCATTTCACTTTTCTTTCCTGACGTGCAAATTCATTAAGCACCGTCTAATGTCAAGAAGAAATTTTGCACGTTCTCTCTAGTCAACATCGCCTGGGTTTTATTGCAGATAAACATCTAGAAAAATGCTGACTAATTATGAGCGAAAATCCTCCCGGTGTATATACATGAGCCTTAAGATTGCATACTTTTTGACATTATGAAATAAATGCTAGAGCATAACATGAAATGATAATTAGGTTTAATTAGTTATACTACACAGGGAAGTGAAATTGCGACTGTTTTGGTCGCATATGCGCCTGAAATTCTGTCTGTGCGACCTCAAAATATATTTGGGAGCATTAGTGCGAGTACATAATGTGGTTGCCGTGTGACCAGTTTTCACTGCAAAATGTTCACTGCATGTGGATATAAGATAAATTCACGGAGAATGTGTCTTTGTACCAAAAAACGGCAAACGCAGCGGGAATGGTTTAAAACAGTTGTCATGTCAACTTGCTGCAGTAAACAAATTCTGCAATGCTTGCCCTGCCTTCAAACTCTTCTTATTGGCTCACTGCTCTAGAACAGAACGCGAATGGTTTGGTAATGTCAGCTATCAATCACTCAGTTTAGATGACAGGAAGCTACAGCCGCAAAAATGTAACAGGTATACACTGATAGATTTTGTTTTTGAAACCACCTAAAGTTACAAATAATGGCACATCTGATTAGGGATCATGTGGTGAAAGTTAATACACCATCTACACTTTTCAAAGAGTGGATAAAAGACTTCCTGTGGGTTAAAGTCTGCTATGAAAATGACTAAAGCCATTTATCGTAAAGCCTGTGGGACGGAGTTTTCAAGTAACAATGTTTACCACATCTACACATTTTAAGCACGAGATGTTATTTAATCCTTCATTTGTCTTCACGATGCTGTCAGTCGTGCGACTGGCACCACATTCACCATCGCAATAGAGCATGCATTCACTGAGATTAAGCTAAAATTGCTATTAAGATGACGTATGCAAATAATAAGTTATATATCAATATCATCTGTGCAATATCAGACACCACCGGTGAGAACAGCACAGTTATTATTGTTAACTCAGTTCATCTCATTCATGTCAAGCAGTGCGTGCAGTAGAGATGCGCGAATCAGCTGAAATGTTACCCAAATCCACTCCTTCATACTAATCATCCATCCGCCACCGTCCGCACATATTATTTTATCTGAAAAATATATCTGCACCCGACCCGCACCTGATCGACACTTTAAAAATTCTAATTCTTTGTTTTAGCCATGGTGATAGGTCACCTGGATCGTTCATTATTAACAGCAGATTCAGCTTTTACATATACAGGAAAAAGATAACAAAAACAGTGCCACTTCAGCCTAAACGGCCGCTATCTTATGTTTATTTGGCCTTTTTCTTTGCACTGAGCAAAAACAGAATAGCATCTACTGTGCCTGGATTCAGGCGATTCTGCCTCACCTCTAAAACATGGCCAGCTGCACTAAATGAGCGTTTACTCGCACCACTTGTTGCAGGAACGCACAAGCTTCTCCTTGCCAGGCGATGCAGTAGTGTAAATAAGCAATCTTGATTCTCCCAGGATGATAGCAGATTTTCCTCTGATGACTCCTCTAACTAAAAGTTTGCACAGTACTCTTGCACTTTATCCATTATTTTGGACATCTCATCTTCACATTCTACGAAGTCCACTCTCTGCTTTTTTTGCTGGTCAACTGCTATGACCCGCGACCCACCCGCAATTAATCATAATGTATTTTTTTTATTACCCAACGACCTGCGGATTTTCTGCAGCGCCCGTGGATATAACCGCCATCTGTGCATCCCTAGCGTGCAGGGTCAGTGGTCATTTTTTTTGTTTTTTTTTTGTTAGTGTTGCTTTATTTTTTTTTTTTTATTAGTGTTGCTTTAAAATGCAATAAATCCGTTATTATAAAACTTGTAGTAATGGTGCTCATAATTTTTGGTGGGTGCGCCTAAATTTTGGCTGGTGCGCCTCAATTTTTACAGTTAAAAGCACCGGTGCAACCAACCAAGAAGTTTAATTTCAAACCCTGCTGCAGTAACATCAGGCTTGTGTATTACATATTAAAATTATTTAATTAGCATCAGAAGATTTAAACAAAATGCTCCACAACATGTAAAACACAAAGTGTACAAGACAAAGTTATCATCATAAAGAACAAAATGAAAAAAAATAAAAGCTAAATTGGCAAAGCATTATTTTTAATTTTTGTTAAGTTTAGGTGAAAACAATAACTAAAATGAAACAAAATAAATATTAAAAATACATAAATATTTAAAAAATCTAATAAAATCTTAGCCACAGATATTGAGAGCAATGCTTTTATATGGTCTAATTAGGTTTCTTATGATTTTTCATGAAGATATTCTCTTTTAGTACTTAACACTTGACAGTTTTAATATAATTATTCATTAACATTAACATGCATTAGCTCACTGGGGATTATCAGTTATGAATTTGCATTATCAAAGAATAAAATTATTATCTGGGAATTTTCTCACAGCATCACAAGATCTCTGAAAAGTGTCCAGACTCTTGTCTTCAAGCTGGCACATCTCTCCAGCACATCTCTACCTCCTGCTTTGTTTTCAGATTTAGTTTGTGAAATACTATCTAATTTCTTCAGCGATGCCTGCAGAACGAATCGCTGCGACATAAATTAAATGAGCTGTCAATTTGTAGCAGAATAAACGTCAATGTGCCAGACTTTATGCAAAATAATCAAACGTGCGGCTTGCAAGACGACATCTGATTTATAGACTAAAGTTTCAGCTGCGAATGATTTTGTGACAAAAATGACCAAGCAGGTGATTAAAAGAAAGAAAAGCATTGAGGAATCTGCGAACAACACACAGGCCCCAAAAGAGCACAACAGTGGCGTCCATGAACCAAATCGACAACACAATCAACACAACAGAAAGGCACAAACTAAAGACTCAAACCACAGCAAAAACAAACAGAGATGTATAGAACTCACCGATTGCTGTTCGTCGCTCACTCCATAGACACTGAGTTTGATGAATGTGTCACTATAAACTGGCCAATCAAGTGGGAAGCTCACTCCAGAGGGAAAAACAGGATCTCTTGTTCTCTGCAAAGTGGAAAAATATCAGATAGTAAATGAATGAATGAGGAGGATAAATGAACCAACAGCTCTTTAAACCTGTGTATGCACGGTCACTCATTCTTCTTTTGGGAATAAAATGAGATGCGTCATGTTTAAGTTTACAGCTCGATGCAGAACATACTATATCAAATCAGAGTGTAAGGAATCTGCAAAAAAAAGGAATAGCACAGTACCCCATTTCAGTTTTACATGTGTGCAGACAAAGCATTACAGCAATAGTACTGAATCATTTTACAATGTTACTAGAATAAAAGTATTTTTATGTAAATCAGTATTAAATTTTTAAGATCATTTGAATCAGCAAGTCACTGATTTGAGACCCATCATTAGAATAAGTCATTTTTTCAGGAAAACTACTCTGAACGGCTCATTTGAATCAGTAAGTCATTAGGCTCATTTGAGGTGGCCATAATCTGCGCAGAATCAATCCCCGGTGATCATCGCAAGATGCATGCTGGTTAGAAATGTGTCCGAGTTGCGTCCGCCTCGCTTTGATGTCACGCTGACGTGCGGCAAAAAACTCTCGCAATCGCGGAGGCCTCGGATTGAGCAGTCGGCAGCAGTTGCTCTCCAAAGACTGCGCTCACAGCATGATGGGAAATGACTGGCTGACGACACAGCTGAATGCTTATTGGATGAGAATGACAAATGACACTTTATTCTCTATCTTGTTTTTACTAAGGTTTATACCTGGCTTTGTTGTAAACCTTTTTTTGTATTTTTGTTAATTAGTAGAAAAAGTCATAAAGAGCATTACATATGTTTATTTATTTAGATTTACATGCTAACAAAAACAAAACACACCTTTGTAAAAAAAATAATGTGACCTATCTAATATAACTAAATGTTACAAATAAATCATAGGATGTGCATGTGCTGTATTTTATTTCTCAGTTTAAACTCCTGTTTGTTGTCATTTTCACTTTTTTATGTTTGTGTGAATTTTGTATTTTAATTTTTATGCAACGTTATTCAATGAAAGTCAATCCAATACATACATATATGCATACATACAAAGGTAATCAGACTGTTTTCCCATTATCTCATCTTCGTGTGGTTACATAAGAAGTGAAAGGGGTGTAGTAAACAAAACACACACACACATATATGTGAAGTCTAAAGTTATGTTTAATAGACCAAGAACATTTTCCCAGTATTCCCTACAGCCCATAGTTTTATTCTGGAGAAAGTTTTAGGCTGTTTATTTTAGTCTGGCTGGAGTAAAAGCAGTTTATATAGGCCTAATAAACATGTCAATATAATTAGCCCCTTTCGAATTTCTTTATGTCTACAGAACAAACCACTGTTGTCCAATGGCTTTCCTCATTTTTCTTTAACATAATTAATCTGTAGTTAACTCTTTAAATTGCACTTTAGGCTGAATACTAGTATCTTGCAAAAAAACTAGTAAAATATTTTGTAAAATATATTATATAATATTGTCATCATGGAGTAGAGAAATTAGTAGAAATTAGTTTAAAAATTAGTCAATTTGTTGAAAACAAAATCTGTTAAACAACCCTTTTACATATTTAATGCAATACCATTTTTTTTAAACTTCACAAGAGGGCTAATAATTTTGTCTTCAGTTGTATTTCCCTTTATACCTTCTAATGCTCTCTATAGAAAGTCTGTAATTACTATAGAAATAGACCACTTGCCAAATTCTGGGACATTCCTAGCAAAACAAATACACAAACAAACATTTGTCATGACCTGTCACTCAAAAGCATCTTGCTGTAGCTACTTAATTTATAATGTAGACAAATTTTCTTAAAAGCTTTCTTGCTGTATAAGCTGTTTATTTTGACATTATTTTAACATTTACCACTGTTGAATATACAGATTTATATTTTAAATACACCATTTTAAGTAATGAGCTGTTCATCTTCTGTGATTATGACCATCTTTTTGTAAAAGCTGTGATATTTCAATTGCATCCACTCCCACATTAAAAAATACTACAGTAATTTATAGGAATACTAGTGTTTTTTTACCATATTATAACAAATAGCCTATTTAAATTCTATTTGCTCTGGTATCACAACAACTATAGACATAACCCAATACTGAAAAAAAAGATGTTCAAAAGCACTATACTATTTACTATAAATCAGCATAGTATTTTTAATTAGGTCATTCATCTGCGATAAAAAATGCGAGAGTGATATCCGCCACTGGTGATGTTTCCAGGCGGCAAAACAGCGAGATTCGGGAAGTGTCCGACTTCTGATGTATTTTTTCGTCTACATTGCAGTCAAGGCGAGGTGCGCCTCAACGTGCCTATTGACTGGAGAGTCATTCTGATAAGATCATTACAACCAATGAGTTTCACACTAAAGACTCCCTATGGCTGAATTCTTTGAATCAATTAGTTGCACACTGAAGACTCACTACGGATGAATCATCTGAGTCAATGCACACTGCAGACTCACAAAGGCAGAATCATTTGAATCAATGAATTGCACACTGAAGACTCAGTAAGGTTGAATTATCTGAGTCAATGAGTTTCACACTAAAGACTCACTATGGCTGAATCCTTTAAATCAATGACTTTCACACTGAAGACTCACTTTCACTAAATCTTTTCAATCAATTAGTTGAAGACCTGAAGACTTACTAAGGCTGGATAATGTTGTCAGTTTGTTAACTGAAGTCCTGTTCAGTGCTGCGTTTCTGAAAACCATTGTTAGCCAACTAAGGTCGTAAGTTGTGTCATTACAAACATTGTTTGTTGATTTGGCATTTCCCAAATTTGTCCTTCCAACGAACATTCACAAACTGCATTGCAAACTTCTATGCTTGCAACTACACCTCTGGAGCTGTAGTTAGAAACATAGTTCCTGGTTGTGTTCTATTTCCAGTTATCCCCCCTATGCCCTATTCATTTAGAACATTCTAACATTTAAACTTGGATTGATTTTTTTAAAGCATTAAAGTCATCTCTCTTAAGTGTAATTTGCTATCAAAGCATTTTTAAAGTTTAGTTTTAGCGACCTTCATGTTTACAATTGCGCTCCTTTTGCAGTGCACTTTAAAAACATTGATGTCATTTTGAACACAGCCTGGCGCATGACGAAAGCTATAGGTGACCTATTATTTAAAAAAAGGGGAATTTACGTTACGTCTCCAAAGCTTGTGAAAACAAAAAACATATCCTATGTTAATGCTTTTAATTTACAGTAGGTCATTTATTAAGTATCTGTACTTTATATGACATGGGCCTGTTGGTTAGAACTTTCTGCAGTGGTTTACATGTGTCAAATTGTAAAAGTAGACTATAAAAAATAAATAAATAAACAATATCCTACTTAATAATAATAATCGTCATCATTATCATCATCATTAATATTATTTATATTATTATTAAAGTATGATTTTTTTCGTTTCCTAATAAATAATAATTATTACATTTCATTTCTTAATAAATAGCCTCATTATTTATTTATTTATATGATTTATATATGGTATTAGAATATGTGTTAGCTCTTGTAAGTAATTTTATGTTAATTTAGAATAGAATATGGAATATTCTCAATAATACTTGTTAAGAAAAAATCATCATGTGTTGTTTACATATTTTTCAATAAATATGGAAGCGAGTGCATGTTTTTACCAAAACTAATATTGGATTTCTTTTTAATGTGTGTGCGTGTAAAACAATATAATTTGCACAAAGAAATTATGAGGTTCTTCTCTAAGGAAGTAGTTTCTCCACCCCAAGCTTCATTATGGGCGTTTTACGTTATAACTAACGTGGTTCAAACGATGGATCTGTGACAGAGAAACTACAGGGTTTGGGAAACTCTCGTCACCACATCATTCTTTTCCCAAATGATGCATCGTACTATGATAGTTTAGCCGCGAGTTACGTTGTTGTTTGGTAAACGCACCCCTGAATGGATTATTTAAATCAGTGAGTTTTTCCTAGAGGCTAACTTTAACAAGCCCACTAGAATCACAGATTAGTTGATTTGAGTACAGAAACAATTGGATCAGTCCAATTCACAAATGATTCAATCAGTGTGATCAGTGAACTGATTTAACAGGTTAATGAAACAAATCAGTGAACTGAAAAAAATCTGAACAAATAGGACATCAAGCCTCTGAGCTAAGTTGCTCAAGTTCAAAATAAAAATGAACAACCTGTTTTTATCAAGTTTCTTGTTACTCCAAAAAATCAATTTACAAAACTGACACTGGGGCAGTACCTTTTTAAAAGGTCACCCAAGTGCCTAGGTTCCATATTGGTACCTTAATGTTTGTGTGAAATTAAAACTTACAATTCTTAAAGTGAATAATCAATCTGTGCAAGTTAAGTTTGATTTGGTAATCTTCACTGTTTCGCGTTTGGAGTGGAGGTCTTTCTGTTGACGTCAGCCTTAAGGGCTTCCATAGCAACTGTATATCAATAACCTTAACAACGCCCCTTTTGCCATTAGTTTGCTATATGCTTATTTCACGCGACCGCCATTTTAAAACACGAAAGCGAGGCTTTCTTAAATGTTAACGGGAAATGGGAGTTTTTTTATTTCATTACCGAAATTTTGTATCGTGACAGGGTAATATTGTGACAGAATCAGTTAATTAACTTGAGTTTGATGAATGGCATCTAAAATGTGTGCCATTGCCCTTATCTTAGCTGAAAATGAGGTCAAATATCCCTTTTTATTTTAACTATTCATTTAGAACGGACCTTCGGGTCACTCGGAAGGCGGTGAAATGATAAAATTGTGTCACTTTCTCTTCCCTAATAAGATATAGAGCCAGGTACACAATATTCCTCCTGTGTGACCCAGGCGATACTTTCGGGTTTCTTTCCACCGCAGCCTTGATTTCGCTGTTAATAATGGCGGCCTAGTGAAATCAGTCTATGAGAGAATGATGTGCAAAAGGAAGCCCCGCCACCTACTCAATGTTCAGTTTCAGTTGAAAGTACATTAACATACAGGAATAAAAGTTCAATTCAATTCAATTCATCTTTATTTGTATAGCGCTTATACAATGTAGATTGTGTCAAAGCAGCTTCACATAGAAGATTATAGTAAATTGAAACAGTGTCAGTTTAGTTTTCAGTGTTTAAGTTCAGTTCAGTTTAGCTCAGTTCAGTGTGGTTTAATAATCACTACTGAGAGTCCAAACACTGAGGAGCAATTCCATCGATGCGCAGCTCTAAAGTGTCACCAACTTCCGGTTAAAGTGGACTTTAAAGCTACATGTTAGCACCCCAAAATCTCAAAAGGTAAACTATTGGACTGTCTTGTTAAGCTACTGTTATGTACATTTAAGGTATTAAAATGGACCGTTTTGAAAAGGTACCATCCCAGTGACAGCTCTCATACTGTAGCTATACATGGAGTAAAAAATATTATATGATGCTGTTAAATATGAAGTAAATGTTTCCCAAAATATTCCAAAATACTAGAAGAATGTATAGGAACAAGTAACAAAGTACTTTCAAAACCCTTTTCAAAAGGTGTAATAGTGTAAAACTCTAATATCTGAACCACAACATGTCAATTAAAGCACTATAAGCAAAAACATCAGAACTATCCATTATTACCTTCAGTATCAATGACATTTGTTGCATGACTACTAGTTGGCATCATATGCCATTCCTAAATCCCCATATAAAGGCACAACAGCTGCAGATGTGCATGAGTTTATTTTAGTTAAACACTTCAGAGAGCATGCTGAGATGAAACCCGCTCCACATCAAAAGCCGTCTATTTATGCATCATGTGACTCTTCCCACGGCCAACCCTCATGCTCGGGTCACGGTTCACTGATCTGAGAACTGGACACTCCCAGTATTTACCCATGGGCATTTCCTTGGGCGTCTCTGGACTCGGTCCTCCTGAGGCGGTGGGCAGGACTGATAGAGAGAAGCGATTGCTGACATGCAAACTCAATCACACACCTACAAGTCCAGAGACTGGGTAAAAAAAGCAGACCGGCTATTAGTCAAGTCAGGGCTGGATCGATGCGGCCACGGTCTATCTGTTTCACATCTGCTTATTGGCTGAGCAGACGCCGCTATCTGAGGAGAAGATCTCTGTGAGTCTAAGTGCCTCCGCTTCTCCAAATGAACTCAGGAAATGTCTCTAGTTAAAGGTATAATTCAGGCGTAAATGAATATTCTGTCATCGTTTAGTCAACCTTGTGTCATTTCAAGGTCGTAGACTGAAATAGATCAAACTTTGTGAGCTTTTTTTCAAAAAAGTTTAAACAGGCATAAATTTGAAGCTAAAAAAAACAGACAGTAAAATGATTGAGTATGTCAAATGATCATTTCCTTCGGCTTAGTCACTTATTTATCAGAAGTTGCCACAGTGGAATGAACCGGCAACTATTCCAGCATGTTTTACGCAGTGAACGCCCTTCCAGCTGCAACACAGTACTGGGAAATAAACATACACACTCATTCACACACACTCATACACTACAGCCAATTTAGTTGATCCAATTCACCTATAGCACGTGTTTGGACTATGGGGAAAACCGGAGCACCCGGAGGAAACCCACCCCAAAATGTTTGTTTTTAATTGGTGTAATAAGATGAAAATGGCAAATAAATCATGTACATAAATTATGTAATAAGCCTAAAAACTCATGTAAATTCATTAGTCAGATGATTGGCTCATCTCATATTTCCACTTTTCTTTTAATTTCAAGTTGTATAATAGTTTTCTATTTCAACTTATGTAATATTTGGCTACGTTCACACTGCAGCCAAATGTGGCCTAAATCTGATTTTTTCCCCTCGTGTGACTTAGGTAATGACAGTGTGAACAGCCCAAACCGCATGGAATCGGACTTTTCTGTTCAGATTTGTGCCACTTTCATATGTAGTCTTAAATCAGACACAGATCTGATGTTTTGCAATGCAACCGCAATGTGAATGGTTATGTCCTACGGGTATCCTCTACTCCTCAGCAGCATAGTAGAATGGCACACAGGGCAATTACATTACCACTGAAAGTTGGTTGTTAATGTTGAAAAAATATTTGAAGGCAAAACTGGTGCTTGTTAACCAATCTGGTTAACAATTAGGGCACGGGTTGATCGTGAAGCCGAAGATGGGTGTTGCGGATAGGGGATCCGTGCGCAAAGGTGAGGCACTTTGATTTTAAGGATGAACTTTCTCTCTGAGAGAAATAAGGGCAGGTGCTCAAGCACCCAAACCCCCCTTCTAAACGTGCCTGTTGTTTGTAACACAGTATAATGAAATAAAACTGCAAACAGAGATAAACCAACTCCACCTTCACAGTTCAGTCTGCGACTGCTCATTAACCCTTGATGAGTTCACTACAGCGGTTGTCATAAATCACAAATGATCAGTGTTTTCAAATCCCAAGTGACTTATTTTAGGTTTCAAATGCCGAAATACACATTAGCAGAACAACCCTTTACAGTTCATAAAATATGCCACGGTTGTCTGTGAAAAGGGCAATAATCATATTAAGCATGATCCGACAATGTGCTTTATACACACTGTGTGCATAATTAGACATTTTGTGCTGACTGTAACTATACTTTGGCGCATGCGGGTCAGTTTAGGACCATGATCTGTTCACACTGTAAATATGATATTGGCCACATTTATAACAACAGTGTGAACAGCAATGCAAAAGAATGTGATCTGAGAAAAAATCAGATTTGAGCACTAAGCCTTGCAGTGTGAACGTAGCCTTTGTTTAGTCTCATGACCTTAAATCTGAATTTCAAAAAAATTTTGTTATGATCTTTTGTCTTTTTTAGACTTTCATGTTAGAATTTTGACATGTCATAGTTATTTTGAATTGTCAATTGACAAATTCATTCATTCATTGATTCATTTTCCTTCGGCTGAGTCCCTTCTCAGCAGGCTCACAACATCATAAGACATTAATATTAGGTTAGATTTAGGTCATGACGTCAGCTGACCAAAATTCAATGTCTAGCCAGCGTCTAAAAACAACATTATTTTGATGTCCAACACTGACATCAAATTACTTTGATATTTGGTTGATTTTAGGTTGTGTTGGAAAGTAACCAATATCCAACGTCTGATAGATGTCATAATGGTAATGTCCAAACAACATCAAGGTGTAACTTGATTAGATGTTGATATTTGGTTGATTTTAGGTTGATTTTATGTTGGACATTAGGCATTGACGTCGGCCTGACATCAACCCGATTTTCATTTCCAAACAAAATCCAACGTCCCCACGACGTTGGGGTATGTTGGGGTACAACGTCAATATGACATCATGTTGATGTCCTGTGCCAGCAGGGTTTATTCATCTGGGGTCGCCACAGTGGAATGAACTGCCAACTTATCCAACTTATGTTTTACACCAGGGGTGTCCAATCTTGGTCCTGGAGCAGCATATTTTTGCTCCAACTTGCCTCAAGCCTAGCAAAAGCTTGATTAGCTAGCCCAGGTGTGTCTAATTTGGGTTGGAACTAAACTTTGCAGGACACCGGCCCTCCAGGACCGAGTTTGGACACCCCTGTTTTACACAGCTCCCAGTACTGGAAAACCTCCATACACACTCATTCACACTCATACACTACGGCCAACTTAGACCCACGCGAACACAGGGAGAACATGCAAACTCCACACAGAAACGCCAACTGACTCAGCCTGGACTCGAACTAGCGACTTTCTGGCTGTGATGCGACAGTGCCAACCACTGAACCACTGTCTCGCCCTCCAATTGACAAATTTTGACTGGAAATAAACATACAATTGAAAAAGTTTACCACATAATTCATTTTTATGCTGATAAATATGACTTATTATCTGTTTATCTCATTATCATAATTATATCACAAAATGCATGTATTTCTAGGACTGTAGTTCACAGATTGGTGAAACTAATGTGTCATTTTCTAAGTGATATTATGCAGTAAAGTGCTTTGACTTTTTCTCAACGAAGAAAAAAAAAACCTCTGTTAAAAGTTTAGAATGACGCAGACAAACTTTGAATTTTGGGTGAACTATTGTTTTAAAGCTAACTGTGCACTAAGCATTTGCAGAAACACAATAGCCAAGTGTTACTCTTTCTCTCTTTCTCACACACACACACAAACACACACACACACACACCTCCCCCAAGGGATCTCTGAGTCATTTACAGGTTTGCATCATTCATCAGCTCAACAGGCTGAGATTGATTTTACAAGCTGCTTAATTAAAAGAATCAGCAGGATGTCCAGGCTAAAAGGTTTCCGCATTTTGTCCTCCTGATCACTGAACAGCGCAGAGATGACCATATATCATACCAACACATTAAAAAGTCCTCAAAATCACACTTACCTCCCCTTCCATGCCTAAATTTCAGTTACAGCCGAGATAAAGCGAGTGACCGGCACAAATCTAAACCCATAAAAGCACAAGGTCAATATCAGTGGCGCTCATAAATCAGCGGCGTGTCGCGGGGGAGCCAGAAAACTCACTGCTGCAGTGTGGGTAATGGTCAGTCCTCAGGACTAATGGCCCCGTTTCAAAAAGCAACGTTTATTTAGTGTGTGTGGTGAACGCGGGGCGGAGGGAGTCATTTAGATGGGTCCCAAAGTGGCCAATTTGTTCCATAATGCGTCGTCATGCTGAGCAAACTCACATACACTCATATTTTCACGCTAACCGGATGTTCGATAGCAATAGCATGCAAAAATAGACAGGATGAATTGCCGCTCGCTATGATTTTTGCTAGAAATCAATGTGAACATACATGCTCATGCTTCAATAGCATAAAGCCAACACAGGTTTTTTTTTTATAAAGATGCAGGAGTGTGACGTCAAATCTGACCTCCTCTTGGGCACACAGACATTTTTAGAGTGGGATTTTCCAGAGATTAAGAGGTTGAATTTGATTTGTCTTCTGTCCACACACACACACACACACACACACACACACACACACACACACACACACACACACACACACACACAGAAACACAAACACAAACAAACAGATGGTATTCTTAGTATACACAACATTTCCATGTGTTGTTCTAGCATTTGGAATCAGTTTTACCAAAAATATAAAGCAGCATAATTAATTTCTGATAATAATATCATACAAATTTGAAGATTTCTAAAAGAAAATTTAGCTTTGAATTAAAATTTCACAAGAGGAGGGCCAATCAGGGCCAGTTTTTGAACAGATATAACCATCACAAATGTTTTATGTATGCAACATGAATATGTAATAGGTAAAGTACAGAATAAGCTAGATTTTCATCTTCAGAATAAAGGGCTCTAGTTCGAAGGCATTCAAAAAGGTTTTACATTCAAAAAGGCATTCAATTTAAATTCAATTTGGTATTCATTGGAAGAAAGTAAATTTTGAAGTACTTCACTGCATAAAATCACAAGACACATTAGTTTCACCAATCTGTGAACTACATTGCTATAGAAATACATTCATTTTTGTGATATAATTATGACAATGTGATAAACAGATCATAATTATCAGCATAAAATTATATTATGAGGTACATATTTTGTTTCAATTGTAAGTTAATTTCCAGTCATAATTTGTCAATTATGGTTATAATACTAAGACAAAAGACTAAATTATAAAATAAGCTATTTATTTAAAAAAATTTAAAGAAAGAAAAATAATCCAGATTCAACGCTCATTAAGGCTGCATATAACATCCTAGTCTTCATTCTGTAGAACTCAATCAGTCTGCGTGAAAATATGCAGACAAATACACTCACCGGCCACTTTATAAGGTACACCTGTCCAACTGCTTGTTAACGCAAATTTCTAATCAGCCAATCACATGACAGCAACTCAATGCATTAGGCATGTAGACATGGCCAAGATGATCTGCTGCAGTTCAAACTGAGCACCAGAATGGGGAGGAAAGGGAATTTAAGTCACTTTAAATGTGGCATGGTTGTTGATGCCATACTAGCTGGTCTGAGTATTTCAGAAACTGCTGATCTACTGGGATTTTCACGCACAACCATCTCTAGGGTTTACAGAGAATGGTTTGAAAAAGAGAAAATATCCAGTAGGCAGTTCTGTGGGAGCAAAGGCCTTGTTGATGCCAGAGGTCAGAGGAAAATGGCCAGACTGGTTCCAGCTGATAGAAAGGCAACAGTAACTCAAATAACCACTCGCTACAACCAGGTCTGCGGAAGAGCATCTCTGAACGCACAACACGTCCAAACTTAAGGGGGATGGGCTACAGCAGTAGGTCACTAGTAAAGTGTACCTACTAAAGTGGCAGGTGAGTGTACAGCATGTGTTTAAGTACGTTTTTGCGCTTTCTCAAAAATGTAGGCACATTTTTCCAATAAGCCTGTGCTGAATTAAAAGAAATGTCACTACCAAAATGAGTTTGGATGCTGTGATTTCTGTGATGACAATTCAGCTACAAATAAGTGAAGTTTCATAAACTAATTTCAAAAGGAGCACGTGACATGACTGTGCATGGCTGCTCATCTGTAATCAGTAATAATCCAATCAGAGCTTCAAAGAGATCAAAGCTTACTATAAATGGATCGATAATTTGGAAGAATCCCCCCTTCCACCCCATCTCCTCCTTTTCCTCCCTTTTCTAAGGGGGAGCTCTCGAGACCTACCTGATCTCGGATCCCCTTATATGCTTATTGACCGGATGAGAGCCTTGGGCTCAAGTATCTCCGAGCTCAGGCTTCTCTTCTGGGAGAGCATGCCAAACCTGCTATTAACGCTAAGCATATCTAAGTGGGAACTCTTGAAAGCATTTAGATGTATAGTGCAACTGCATTTCACTAGCTGTTGCTAATCAGATTTATACATATAATCGATCTGTTATGTTTTTTTTTTCAGATATGATCATGTAATAAAGATGTTTAGGAATGATTCAAAGCGCACGATAAATGAAGTTATTATTGACTGCCAGCAAACAACGTCTACCTTGACCATCAAACATTCATAAAAGTCACAGAAAAGCATTTTAGCATTTCTATGAAATGATATATTATGTATGCACATGCTGAATAACACTGAAAATATATGTGAAATGCGATAGTATTGCGATAAAATTTATGATATAATATGTCCCTAAAAATATATTTTTATTAGCTGTGTTTTTAAATAATTTCTCTGTTTAATTCTGTTAAAATAAGCAGGTATATTTTTCAGATCAAATTCATTCTAATTCTGGCTAAACAACAGTCAAAATGCAAACATTTAGTCTTTAAAACACTATAAAAGAGTCAAAACTTGCGCAGATATTCTGACTCTGATTGGCTGTTGTTATTTTGCAGCCATTACTGTTTATTTTCAGCTCTGGGTTGAGCTTTGAGACGCTCCAGCCAATAGAAGAACAGTAACTACTGAAGAGGCAGGGCTAAAAATAGCAAAACCCCAACTGATTGGTCAAATATAGATAAAAGCCAATGCATAAAATAAATGTACTTCATCACACATGTCTGCGATACATATTTTACATATATTATTATTGTGATAATGATAGTTAAAATGCCTTGTGAAGCCCTAACATTGTGTATTATTTCTACATCAGATTTCCCCAGTGCTGCAATTACTGACTAGCCAGTTCTCCACAATATAAACACACCAGGAGACCACCAGCATCCTCATAAAACAGAGCGGTCCCACAACACACCCCAGCTGTGCCCCAGCAGCACCTCCACTGGGAAATATATAAATCTGCAGGTCAAACGGCTGCCTGTTTCCAGCATCTTCACACACACACACACACACACACACACACACACACACACACACACACACACACACACACACACAGTACATGAGATTACATGTGCATTAAGAGGAGAGGCTGGGAGAACAGCTGCAGTCTCATTTCAGACTACACCACCTGTCTACATTAAACAACAAAAGTGGGCCAGATCTCTCAAAACTCGCTCACACACACACACACACACACAGCCCACACCTGCAGCTATTTCAGACAACTGCCATTCACAGGAACACACAACACATGCTCCCTGTGTGAGGAAAATCTGCACAGTTTCTCCCGATTAGAAAAACCCCGGCAGCTTTCATCGCCACTTCTGACGTGCGGTTATGAACTGCGTTTGAGAGACGCGTCTATGAGCAAATGATAATGTGTGCATGATTACATACAGTTAATTTCTGTCAAATTGCCTGGCAAATTATACTGTACACTGCGTAATACTTAATTTATGAATGTGCAACGTGCAGCAAACAACATATATGCAGATCCCAAGACAGATATACAAGGATAAAGGCAAAAAATTATTTATGAAAAATACGTTTATTTTGTTTTTGTTGAAGAACAGTAAAACATTTACTCACTTTAATTAAGGAGAATATGATGTCACTATGTTTCGGTTACTTTTACAGTACTTTATAGCCTTTATTTAAATAAAGAATGAATAAATTAAATGCTTATATGGCTGTAGTTGTGTGTATATTTACATTATTTACATAACTGCATTAATAAAATTATCCAACATTTTACAATTTTAATCAAGTGTTTTGGTAACCATTATAAATTGTTAATGTGTGCAAAACGTATTTATGATTGTTAATAATATTTGCATATTTATATTATTTATAAAATACTAATATTTTTTTAAATTACAGATATTTTTCGGACAGATGTATTCACAAACTGTTAATATATGCATGATTATTTAATCATAAACTAGTTTCCATACTGTTTTAAAAAGTAAATAAAGCATTTTTACCAGTAAAATTGTCATATTAAAATGTATAAAAAGTATGATAGCAATTATTTATCTATTTAATTGCAATTTTACAAATGTGTTTTTGACAACATTTGAAAAAACCTGTTAATATATGCAAAATGTCTTGTGAATATTCATAAACTATTTTGTGTCATGAAAATTTTCAATAAAAAAATAAAGACATTTGCAATTATTATTTTTAGCTGGTTTATATGGCTGTACTTATTTGTATATTTACATTATTTACATAACTGCATTAATAAAATTACCCAACATTTTACACTTTTAATCAAGTGTTTTGGAAAGATGTAACCATTATAAATGTTTAATATATGCAAAACGTATTCATGATTGTTAATAATATTTGCATGTTTATATTATTTTTAAAATACTAATATAAAAAAATACAGATATTTTTGGACAGATGTATTCACAAACTGTTCATATATGCAGAATGCTTTCATAAATATTTTATTATAAACTAGTTTCCATACTGTTTTTAAAAGTAAATAAAGCAATTTTACCAGTAATATTGTAATATTAAAATGTATGAAAAGTATGATATCAATTATTTATCTATTTAATTGCAATTATACCAATGAACTTTTGTCATTTGAAAAAGCTGTTTATATATGCAAATCAGCTTTTGAATATTCATAAAATATTTTGTGTCATGAAAAACTTTATTTAAACAAAAAGAAACAAAGAATGAATAAATAAAATGTATATATGGCTGTAGTTATTTGTATATTTACATTATTTACATAACTGCATTTTACTCTTTTCAATAAAGTGTTTTGGAAAGATGTAACCATTATTAAGTGTTAATACATGCAAAACATATTCATGACTGTTAATAGGAAATTTGATTAGTCTATTTGATTTTCAACATAAAAATAAAAAAACTAATAACAACACATACAAGTAAGGTTACAATTTTTTTATATTTACATTATTTATAAAATACTAATATACGTCTTTTAATCACATATATTTTTGGACAGATGTATTCACAAACTGTTAATATATGCAGAAGTCTTCATGAATATTTAATCAGAAACTAATTTTGATACATTTCTGATACAATACGATACGTTTCTGTTTTAAAAAAGTAAATAAAGCAATTTTGCCAATAAAATTATAATATTAAAACGTATAAAAAGTATGATAGCAAATATTTATCTATTAAATTGCAATGATAAAAATTTGTTTTATGTGATTTGAACAAGCGGTTAATATATGCAAAACAGCCTGTGAATATTCAAACATTGTGTCATGAAAAATTTTCATTTGTAATTAAGTTTTTATAAATGTCAAAACTGCAAATATATACAATTAAGCAATGTAGCTTTTTAGAAAATGTAGAAATAATCAGACATATCAAATAACACTCCATTAAAACATTTAGCATTCTTTATAATACTGCAAATAAATACAGATTTACACCTACCCAACAACACAACCTCCAACAACGTGAGATCAAGTCCATTTTTAGTCCACAATCTACCCCGATAAGATGTTAAAAGTCCATCCAGTATTCTAGATTGATACTAAAACTGACCTTAGTCATTATCTGCTCCACAAACCACCATAAAGTTTACATGCTCAACTACAAACATGCGCAAATATTACTGCAGTCTGGGTGAGCTTCAAAAGTGCATGCGTCTTTCCACCAGCAAATCTAATTTGGAGGGAAATAGAGTTCTCTTTGTGCACTCATGTGGGGCCGAGAGTCCATGTGGAGGGAGGAGAAACAGAGAGATCAGTGTGACTGCTGAGAGATACAGGCCAGGGGAACAACCAGCTGTTGCCCTCAATAAAACAAACTCAAGAGGATTGTCAGCACAATCACACCTCCTGCTCACAGTATAGACGGAGTGTGTGTTTTGAACAGGTCATATTATGGTGTGTGTTTTTTACACTTTCAGCTTCCTTTAATGTTAATGTTAAAGTCACTGAAAAGAGAAAATGAATCTCTGCTGTAAAAATGAAGAGAACATTAGAATAAAAACCTCTGGATTTCTGATTTACA
>CAIGQZ010032813.1:23934067-23982027 GCA_903798205.1 Danio tinwini | reverse complement strand
ATTTTTACAATGCATCTTTAAATTACAGTTACATACTTCATAACTACCCTACAGTAAAATACAGTTTATGTTACAGTGCAGTTCGCCAGTAACTTACTGTAAATCAATTACAGCAAAAATACCGTATTTTCATTTAAATCACCATTTACCTTGTGTATGTTTTTACAGCATTGTATATATTTACTGTAAAATATCCAGTGATTTTCACAATGCAGCTTTAAAATACAGTAACATACTGCATATCTACCCTACAGTGAAATACAGTTAATATTAATTTACAAAAGTTGCTAACAGTGCAATCTTTGAACATGAAGGAACTAACACTTCATAATATACAAGAAGCATTACTTAAGAAACACAAGAGCACTATTAAATTAATAATATGGACTCCTAGTTCCTCCATCCGTCCACCCTTAAACCACATAAACCGAACCTCGCTGCTAACATACAAGTTCACAGCTAACTCTGAGCTTTTATGACTAGCACGTCAATCTCTGCACTTCCAGAGAGAGGCTGAAAGGCGGCAAACACCGATGTAATTACTGCTGCTGGAGGTGTATAAACACAGCTCCATCTCTGAGAAGGCTTCTATGAATCCGGGTAATTAAAGTGGCCCTGCTGCTTTTATTCAATCAGCGAGATGCCATTGCGACTTTCACAGGCGCCGATCAGAGGGGAAGGAGAGTTGGCCTTCACTTGTAAACGCTAATGTGAAACAGCGCCGATGTAATTGGATGATGCTCGCAAATGGCGCTCGGCGCTGACCATAATACTGACCTATCGTTTGATTGCAGGCAGGCTCATTTATTAAAAGAGCCAAAAGACGCGGGAGAGGTGATTCTAGGAGAGAGACGCTAATCAAATATCTTGATGGATTCCTGGTGAAGAAATAAATAAATTAAAATCTCTTATTTGCTTAGCTCATAATCGTGATCATTTGCAGCAAATTGCATTTCGGTGTGGGTGTGAGATAATGGACTGTCAGAGGCATAAAACAGAGGCCTGAAAGTGTTTTGACCCTGTCCTGCTCTGATTTAAGGAATAGTTTGTCATCTGAATGGTACGTTAATGGTAATTAGAAATGCTTCTTGATCATCAAATCGTCATCGGCTGGAGTGATGATGCTGATAGGATTACATTACAATATTTTACAGTTATTTACAGTGGCTGAGAGAGGTCAAAAATGCATGCAAGTTAAAGGAACACTCCACTTTTTTAAAAAACAGGCGCATTATACCATTGAATCTATTCAGCCGATCTCTGGGTCTAAGCGGGAGCATTTTTAGCTTAGCTTAGCATAACTCATTGAATCGGATTACACCATTAGCGCCTCGATCAAAAATGTCAAAAAAGAGCTTTGATTATTTTTCAATTTAAAGCTTGACACTTCTGTAGTTACACCGTGTGACAGAAAATAAAGTACAAATGAAATCAAAACTAACCGTATTGATTTTCTTAGCTCACATTGCTAGTTTTGTGGTGAGCAATTCATCTGTGCATGTGATGTGCCTACTTTATTACATACAATCAGCTTGGAGTAGTAAAACAAGCCACACCCACAATTTTATCATTTATTCATTCATTTTCTTTTCGGCTTATTAATCTGGGGTCTCCACAGCAAAATGAACCACAAACTTATCCAGCATATGTTTTACGCAGGTGATGCACTTCCAGCTGCAAACCATCACTGGAAAACACCCATATACACTCATTCACACATACACTACGGACAATTTAGCCTACCCAATTCACCTATAGCGTATGTAATTGGACTTGTGGGGGAAACCGGAGCACCCGGAGAAAACCCACATGAACACGGGGAGAACATGCAAATTCCACACAGAAATGCCAACTGACCCAGCCGAAGCTCGAACCAGCGACCTTCTAGTTGACCCCTATAGTTGACTTTAAAAATAAGATTAATGTAATATTTTTTATAAAATACAACTATAATGTATTGTCCATATTTTTAGTACATATTTCTAGTCTGCAAAGATTAAACTTTTTTTTAAGCATTTAAAGCACACTTTGGAAAAAAATACTAATACAACTAGTGAAAATGAATGGATTTTAATATACTTGTTCAAGTTCACTGAAGCAATGCTAAAAATATATATTTAAGGGTATTCTGAATGTATAACTTTTACAAACTTATAATGCATATGATTTGGATATAACACCCCTTCAATCCAGTTCTATGAATCTGAGTCTTCTATAATACACACACACACTTATTAATGATTCCTACTTGTCTTCGTCGTGATGAAGAGTAGGCAAAATCTGATATGAAGTGGGGGAAAAAAAGAAGGTGTTCATCAGACGCTGGATTCGAACTAAGTTCATGATCAGTCGCGTCTAAACATGTTGTCATGTGCTTTACGAGCTACGTCACACACACTGCTGTTAGTTGCGCTCTTTAGTTATGTTGTCTGTCAATCAAACGGTGATGGGCGGGAATCACTCAACTGGCTTATTCCAAGGAGGTGCGCTTAGCCTAAATAGATACACTCCAAAATCTGCATCCCCCCTGGGCCTGTGCCCATAATGCCCATTGGTTAATTCGGCCCTGTTCATAAACCAAACCAAATGATCAATTTCAGAGTAGCTAAACTAGGTCCTTTACTCAACAGACAAATAACATTAATGAGAGCAAGTGTGATGCGTACCAAGAACTGACAGGCCTGACAGAGTTTAGAAACTGAAGAAATTCAGAAAGGGAAAAGTATGAAACTATACCAAAACACACTGCATCCTCTGAAAGGGACTGATGTTTTATGAGAGCTCAGATCTACTGGGCTTTGAAGTAACAAGCGGTTTTGAATGTGAAGTCAGAGATGTCTACACAGGCCGTGACTCCAGATGAATTTCCAGCTATGGCATCATCAACTAACTGCGAATGAGGAATAACCTTAATCCCTCTTACAGACACCAGGAAAACAGAATAAGGACCCAGATTTACCCAAGCGAGACTCTGGTGCCGAACATTTCCAATATGGATGAGTCCTGTGTGCCAGCGAGGGGCTGGAGGGAGAGAAAGAGACCAATGGCAAACAGGCCATCTGTATGCTTCTAAACTGAACACCGGCAAGAAATATGTTCACATCTGTTTACCCATAATGCTAAACAGCTGTCAGTGGATCTTTTAAAACACACAAGATATGTCACTCGAATTGGGAAAAATGCAATCATCATTATGGACACCCTAGCAAAGAAAGCCCCACCTTCTAGTAATGGAGCCAATCTTTGATCACTATAGACCCAGGGCCGGCGCGTCCATAGAGGCGACCTAGGCGGCCGCCTAGAGCCGCATAATAATGAGGGCGGCAAACGCGCCCCGCCACCCAACCCAACGTACTGACTTTCATCCACAACATCAACAGAACACTTGCATAATAGGGGTCTGGCATAATAGTGAGGGCGGCAAACGCTCCCCGCAGCCCAACCCAACGTACTGACTCATCCGCAACATCAACCCTCCGTTCTCACTTTATGAACTGGTCAGGTACGTTTTCACTTTCGGGTTGAGGGCGGCGTGCTAGTCCACTGGCTAGAGCGGCAGTTCGGCTTGCTCCGGCCCTGTATAGACCTGATGATTCTGATGATTCTCTGGGGGAGGGGCTAGGTATGTGTTCTTATGACAGTTTCTGCAGCTTCATTGTTATGAACTCTCTTGGATCAACAGTGAATACTTTGCACAGAAGTGAAATATATCTACATGAAGTATGAAATCTCTACTTTTAAACGACCCAACTGCAATTGAAAACACATAATTAACAGTGTGCATATTTTTAATTCAAATTTTTTTTTATTTACAGTTGTGAATTGTATTATGGGATGTTGATCTGCTCAGTCAACGTTGATGTCGAAAATTCAAATCTACAGTTTAACAAAGTGACTTTTATTAACATATTAGTAGTTTGAAATAATATAAAGTATAATAAATAATACAGTGCATCTGGGAAGTATTCATAGCGCTTCCCTTTTTCCACATTTTTTTTTGTTACAGTCTTTTTCCAAAATGGATTAAATTTATTTATTTCCTCAACATTCTCTACACAATTGCTCATAATGACAATGTGAAAAAATAGTTTTTGAAATTGTTGCAAATTTATTACAAATATAAAACCTGAAAAATCACATGTACAGGAGTATTCACAGCCTTTGCCGTGAAGCTTTAAATGGAGCTCAGGTACATAGTGTTTCCACTGATCATTCTTGAGATGTTTCAGCAGCTTAATTGGAGTTCACCTGTGGTAAATTCAGTTGACTGGACATGATTTGAAAAGTCATACACCTGTCTATATAAGGTCCCAGGATTGGCACAAACCAAGCATGAAGACAAAGGAATTGTCTGTAGACCTCCGAGACAGGATTGTCTCGAGGCACAAGGCTGGGGAAGGTTACAGAAAAATTTCTGCTGCTCTGAAAGCTCCAATGAGCACAGTGGCCTCCATCATCCATAAGTGGAAGATGTTTGGAACCACCTGCAATCTTCCTTGTGCTGGCGGGCCATCTAAACTGAGTGATTGGAGAAGTGCCTTAGTCAGGGAGGTGATCAATAAGCCGATGGTCACTCTGTCTGAGCTCCAGCGTTCTTCTGCGGAGAGAGTAGAACCTTACAGAAAGACAACCATCTGTGCAGCAAAAGAGTGGCCAGACCAGTACCACTTCTCACCTGGAAATTCTCTGGTCTGATGAGACTAAAATTGAACTCTTTGGAGTGAATGCCAGGTGTACGTTAGGAGAAAACCAGGCACTGCTCATCACCAGGCTAATACCATACCTACAGTGAAGCATGGTGGTGGCAGCATCATGCTGTGGGGATGTTTTTCAGCAGCAGCAACTGGAAGACTAGTCAGGATAGAGGGAAAGATGAATGCAGCAATAACATAAAACAATAAGTAACATCAAACAAAATGTGGAAAAAGTGAAGCACTATGAAGACTTTCTGGATGCACTGTATATAGAGTAAATGTACTGGCAGTTATTTTTTTTATTTAAGGTTTTTGTACCATAATAATCAACACCAACCTAAACAATATATCACATTAAACTATTAAAAATGTTAATAAAAGTCACTTTTTTTTACTTTTCAAGGATAAAGGTTGTCTAGAACAATCAAACTCCCATAATGCAAATCAACAAATATAAACATTAATAATAAATTTTGGAAAACTGCAAATTTAGGGATATTTTTACCGTGTAGGGACAGTCTTTCCAATCTGACATCATTATTTTAAATGAATCTCTGCATTCAAACATAAAAAACATGACAGCATGCACTTAAACGGCCACAAACTTGTAAACAAAGAAATTGCTGTCATTCCTACAGTTGAAATTTAGTTGAAAATAACTTCTGGAGACCAGGACCAGATACGACATTGTTCAGAGCATGATATTCTGTAACATGTAATGCAGAGTTTTGACCCTGATTTTGACTTGCCGACAGGTTTTGAGAAATCGCTGACAAATGCATGAAATCTGTGCTCGTTCACGTGAATAACAATCACACAGTGTGAACTATCAAAGATGCCATCTGACAGAATCGCAGATGAGTCGCAGACGCCAGTGAGGTATTTGTCATGCTAAATATCTGGAGCTGTCAGCGATTCAAAATCATGTCATGTGAAATGTGATCTGATTAATAATAACATCACGATTGCCTACAGACAATGACAGAGCAGCATTCACTAGTATGGGTATCTGCAGGCCAGCTGAAGGTTGGGGGAGAAGTTAAAAGCGCTCATTTTCGATCTATTTGGACCCAAGAAATGAAGGAAAAACTTGTGTAAATTTGGCAGGAGCACCCGTGTCTGTTTGACGTGTCATCTGACAACATCTGTGACACGACTACTTTGAAAATCGTGCAGCCTGAACTCGGCATAAATTATTGATTCTAACAGATTGACGATAATCACCAATGAACACACACACACACACACACACACACACACACACACACACACACACACACACACACACACACAGAAGAACAAACGAAACACACCTTCACCAGTGGCATCACTGCACTACAACAACTAACAAATCTCTGGTGGATTTCCAGGGATTCGCCGCATTAGCGAGAACTCTGGCCCACACAACAGCATATGCATACTGACACGCACGCAAATAATTATTACAAATATCACACCTCCCCCGAGGACAAGCTTCAGCCAACTGCACTCCGCAGCCGATGATGAAGTTCTCATTATGTTCACAACTCAATTGAATGACCCCAGCAGGTCCTGGCTGATTAACAAGTACCGATGAGAGGCCGGAGAGCAAAGCCGAGGTATTTATAACCCGAGTGCAACACACACACACACACACACACACACACACACACACACACACACAGAGAGAGAGCTATACGAATTGTACTACGCTTTGCACTGAAAACTTGCAAGAATTCATTCAGGACTGGATACGACAGCGCCTGTTTTGCTATTTATCAGGGACAGCACGTGTTAATGTATGCAGATGTACAGGGTTTGCCGATCGGCCCCTTCGGGCAATGCATTAGTGATGAACACACCGCCACGACCTCATTCTGTATGACTGCCGGAGAGCTGGACTCTCATAAAGCTTCTGGATAAAGACACGGCACAACGCACGCGTGACTCATTCCTTTTCTGAAAGCCGTCAAGCAGAACAGGAAGCCGAAGATTGCATCCAATCGCGTGTTCTTGCAGAAAAGTCATGGCTCCAATCTGACTCTTCTTGATTGCCCCTATCAGATGCTTATCCTCTTTTCATGAATAGATATTACATTACTTGGGCGAGACCCAGAGGGGATCTTTTGCAATTCCTTTTCATATTCACTTTCTTCTACAAGGCCCATTTACTTATAAATGACTGTGAAAAAGGGATCAAGGGAACTCTCGGCCGCATTTGTATTCGTTGAAGAAAGCGCGCCTCCTGCATGACGTTAGTCTATCAAAACACTTCACAGGTAGACCGGTGGCCTATTGCTCCAACAGGCTGTTAACGAGGGCAAAGTGTATGCGTCCTGCTTGTATTGAGCAAAGCTGATAGATTTCGCAATTTCATCAGCAAGGTGGTTTGACATCCTTGTAGAAAACCATTTCTTTGCATCCTCTCAATAATAGCTTCCACATGTAGCTGACAAATCGATAAGTATGTGGTCTGGGCACTTTTTTAAAAGAGATTACAAAGGTATCTCATGTATGCAACACTATACATTATTTCTGATTACTGGAAATGGCTCAGTCGGTGGCTCAGTGTTTATCAGCTGTTAGACATTGCAATGTAAATATACACTCTAAAGCAGGGGTCACCAATCTCGGTCCAGGAGGGCAGGAGGGCAGGAGGTCCTTGCAGGGTTTAGCTCCAACTTGCTTCAACACACCTGCCTGGATGTTTCAAGTATACCTAGTAAGACCTTGATTAGCTTGTTCAGGTGTGTTTGATTAGGGTTGGAGTTAAAATCTGCAGGACACCAGCCCTCCAGGAACAAGTTTGGTGACCCCTGCTCTAAAGCATGTTGTTGGAGCCATTTATGGGTTGCAATTTTCTTTCGCACCACTAGAGGGAGTAAATGGTATTTATGCCCTTCTCACGATGAGCTGAGGGTAGAAGAAGGCCAAACAAACTTGTCCGTCGTGGATGGGAGAATGGGCTGATATTTGTTTTTGATGTTTGCAATTTTAATTTTCACACAATGGACAATAAATGGATTAAAATATCCAACTTTATTTGCAAAAGGTATGGACATTTCACTTTATTATTGACCCGTTCAAGCAACAAACAAGTCAGAACCACAGACCTAAATATGAGCAGGGCGTGAGCAGCGAGTGTTTTTTTTTTGGCGTCCATGTTAACAGATTAGAGCTCTCATACTGGACGCAAAAGCAGCGCATTAGCGTGAGCGTTGCTGAAGCAGCAGTGCTGCGATAGTTTAGTCGTTAGGTCTATTTTTGCCATGCTGCTCACGCATAACTAAAGTGACAGTGCATTTATAATGACCAAAAACACATTGAATGACAGTAAAAAGTAGCAGATTTACTCAATAAAAGCATTGATTATATCCACTGATTTTTATATAGTCAATCAAATGAACGTAAACGATTAAAAACAACAAAAAATATTTATTTAGGCCCGAACTACAAAACCAAATTTAAAACAATTTTAGTAATAGTTTTTGCTCAGTAAGTTGCACACTAGTTTAATCATGTATAAATATCATTATAACTATATTGTATAAATATTAGTGGTGGGCTGTTATCGGCGTTAACGCGAGACTCTTATCGGGCGATAGAAAAAATATCGCCGTTAATCTATTCTCAAAGTTGGGTTGGGAGCTGGGTCTATTCTACGCAAGCTATGATGACTTTCACCTTGATATTTTAGCGAGGATGTATACCTGACCGGTGAGCCGTCTGACAAAAAAGTGCCCTTCTGAATCAAATCAGCAGGATGCCCTTCTGGATCTCTCACCTACTTCGAAGACACTACTGACTACGCTTACATGAACATCTGTAATCTAGTTATTTGCCTTAATAGACAATAATATAATGAAGGTGTTTACGGGAAGTGCTTTCATGTAAGAGTTTCCTGTAATTTTGGGTCACTTTAATCACAGTTCAGCAGTTTCACTTCAGTTTCAACATTTCATTCATGCCCTATGACAAACTGGGGTATTAGATGCAAATAAGGAGTGAGGACTGGTGAGAGTGTTATGGAATTTAATAACGCATGCCAAATGGAAAGGTTTTTCCGCATTTCCGCATTTCGAGGTGTGTGTGTGTGCGCGGTCCTTTACTGACAACTGCGTGTGTGGATCTTGACGGAAAATATGTTGAAAAGTCCTACATGATGCTAATAGTTTAATTACGGTGTTTACTTCAGTAATGCCACTACTATAAGCATACTCCACGTCTTAATTCCATTTCTGTTTAGTTTAGTTATGACTTAAGTCGGATTAAGGTCATCAAAAATCATAAGTTTTGAGCTTATGTAGGCCTACAGTATTAAATACAAGTACATCTTATTGAACATCATTAATTTTCATCACCAATTATCATAGTAGAAGTTTCTCAAGCTTGTGATGCATTTTGAAAACCGGAGATGAGCCCCTGGTCCAATACGCCACCTGGATTGAGAAACCCGTTCTCAAAGACTTATTATTAGTCAATATTTGGATAGCACACATATTCTGAATGCCTTCGGCAGAATTCAAATGAGCCATTTTAAGATTAATCTAGATTAAAAAAGTAATCTATGCCCACCTATAATAAATATTATTATAACTATAGGCCTACATCATCCTGACAATCAAAAACGAAATGACATATCACAGACGATTGTCTTCTGACCGAGCACACCTGAAAAGACATGAATGACACTCCTCAAAGAGCTTGAGAAGCAGACAGTACTTTAAGATCTATATAACTTGTAAAATAAAGACTTGCAGGTAAAGGAAACAGCATAGGAGGAAGTTGCTGTGGGCCTTGGTGCAGATGAAAAGTAAAAAAAGTGTATTTATAGAAAGATAGGTAACTAGATAGAATAGACAGAGATAGATTGATCTGTGCAACAGCTGTCTGCAGACATAAAAACAGGTGTAAAAAATGTTGGGTTGTTGTAACCCAGTGTTGGGTTATGGACAAACCCAACCCTGTAAAAAATGCAGGGTTCCACACAATTCATTCATGTTGTCTCAACACAAAATAAGTTAACTTAAGCCTTTGACAAATTTATGTGGATTGAACATAAAAACATTAAGTTGTCCCAATAAAATTGTGTTGTTTCAGCTCATTTTAAATAACGAGCAAACATTTTTTTTGAGTGAACAATTGGGCTAAAAAGTCTCATTTACATTTAATTGAAAGAATGAACCCATTGGGTTTGTCAATTGGGTGGCACAGTGGCTCAGTGGTTAGCACTGTCGCCTCACAGTAATAAGGTCGCTGGTTTAAGTCCTGGCTGGACCAGGTGACATTTCTGTGTGGAATTTGCATGTTCTCCCTGTGTTGGCGTAAGTTCCTCTGGGTGCTTTGGTTTCCCCCACAGTCCAAACACATGCAGTAGGTGAATTGGATTAACTAAATTGGTCGTAGTGTATGAGCGTTGTGTGTATGGATGTTTCCCAGTACTGGGTTGCAGCTGGAAGGGCATCTGATGCGTAAAACATATGCTGGATAAGTTGGTGGTTCATTTTGCTGTTGCAACCCCTGACAAATCAAGGATTTAGATTTTGTAGCCAGCTGTGGCGACGAGTCACAAAAAGTCTATTTTAGAAACAGTTATGTGCTTTATTGAGTGTTAAATGTTTCTAATGTGAGCCTGAACACCATTCTGAGATATTTAAAGCCACACTGAAAGCTCCAGCAGATAGTTTACATCAGAACGCGAAAACAAAATGACTGGCACGGGTGTATGTCACTTTAAACTCAGAGAGTACCAATATCATTGATTTTCCTTTGGTTTGATCACTTTAGTCATCAGTGGAATGAACCACCAACTTATCCAACATATGTTTTACACAGTGGATGCCCTTCCAGCTGCAACCCAGTACTAGGAAACATCAACACACACTCATTCAGACACATACACTACGGACAATTTAGTTTATTTAATTCACCTATAGCGCATGTGTTTGAACTGGAAGGGGAAACTAGCACCCGGACGAAACCCACGCCAACACAGGGAGAACATGCAAACTCCACACTGAAATGTCAACTGACTCAGCTAGGACTCAAACCAGCAACCTTCTTGCTGTGAGGCAACAGTGCTAACCACCATGTCGCCCCATACCAATATCAATAACTCATTGTGTACTTTTAATAATGTCAAAGAGTATTAAGATTTGTTAATTTGTTTATAAACCTGTCCATTTCATTATCAGCAAAGTTCACTATTTAACACTTTTGAATGGCTGTGGTATTTTTAATATATCCAAATCGTTGGAATCTTGTCATGTCATGCCTGTTTTAGGACACAATATGACACCACTTTTCATCATATTTCAACATTTTTAGCCAATCACCTGAACTGCGAATATCATAGAGCCAGGTGTGTCTCATACAACAGAGGTCAGCTAGTAAACAACACTCCCTAGATCTCAAGAGGCATGTTAGTAACAGATGTTAGAGTTTGCTGTCTTCAGTGTCCTTATTAGTGCACCAGTTTGAATCCCACTCAAAGCAGGTCGAGAAAAGCAGAAAGGGTAAACTGGTATCATGACCTGAATGCGAGTGGGGTTAAGACGGGTGAGTGTAACAAAGGCCATCTTCTAAGATGCAGGAGTAAAACTCACCATCGGGATTTTAAGTGGCACACTAGCAAGAGACTCTAGAGACTGTGATATTTAACTTCCCTGTTAGTGTGCCTGCTTCCCATGCCAGAATATTGAGTTTCCCACTCAGAGAGGGTAAATGTACAACTGGACTGGGAAAAAATGGTGCCGTGACCCGAATGAAGTTGAAGTTCAGTAGTGTAAGTTTAAGTGTCTATTAAGAGCTGTAAACCTCACTACCTTGACATCAAGAGGTGCAGGCTTTGAGTCATTGTTACTTGCCATACATCCTTGAAACAAATCCTGCCCAGAGAGGGTTAATGTAGATCAGGAGGGGTTAAATTGGTGCCATAATCCGGGTGGAGTGAGGTTTAGTAGTTTAAGTGAAACAGAGGCCAGATTGTATGAGCTATGTGATTAAACCCCACTCTCCTGATTTTAAGAAGTGACAGATGCTAGAAGCTGTAGTCTTTAGTGTTCCTGTTAGTGTACTTGACTCCCATCCATGAAATTTCACTGCAAATCCTGCTCAGAGTGAGTTAATGTAGAACTGGAGGGGTTAAATTGGTGCCGTGACCCAGATTGGGTTGAGGTTTAGTGGTTTAAGTGTGTAATGAAGGCCAGGTAGTAAAAGCTATGTTACTGTAACCCACTCCCCTGATTTCTAGAAACGACTGATGCTAGATGTTGTGGTTTTTGGTGTCCTTGTTAGTGTACTTGACATCAATCCATGAAATTCCACTGCAAATCCTGCTCAGACTGAGTTAATGTAGAATCAGAAGGGGTTAAATTGGTGCCGTGACCCAGATTGGAGTGAGGTTTGGTAGTTTGAGTGTAATGGAAGCCAGATAGTAAAAACTATGTGAATAAACCCTACTTCCCTGATTTCAAGAGACAGATGCTAAAGGCTGTGGTCTTAAGTGTTCTTGTTAGTGTACTTAACATCCATCCATGAAATTCCAAGTCAAATTCTGCTCAGAGTAAGGTAATATAGAACTGGAGGTGTTAAATTTGTGCTGTGACCGGGAAGGAGGTGAGGTTTAGTAGTTTGAGTGTAATGTAGGCCAGATAGTAAAAGCTATGTGAATAAACCCCACTTCCCTGATTTCAAGAAGTGACAGATGCTAGAGTCTGTGGTATTTAGTGTTCTTGTTAGGGTACTTGACACCCATCCAAGAAATTCCACTGCCAATCCTGCTCAGAGTGAGGTAATGTAGAACCGGAGGGGTTAAATTGGTTCCGTGACCCTGATAGGGGTGAGGTTTAGTGGTTTGCATGTAATGGAGGCCAGCTAGTAAGAGCTAGGTGAGTAAACATCACTAACCATGTCAAGAAGTGCTCTAGTGAATAATGCTAGAGGCATTTGAGATTTTTTCAAATACAAAATGTGGGTAAAATGGAAAGTCCAAGCTGTCAAACACAATATAATTACTGTGGAGAAATGCCATTATAAAATAGCTAATTCCTAGCACCACAAGAACACAGTGCACCAAAGCCATTGTGACTAGTAGACAAGGAAAAAAACATTAACTATAGAGTTAATTTCACGCTTTTAAGAGCAACAACAAGTTATGACCTAAACATCTACCTACAAAAAAGCCACTGACGAGTGCAACTTTTCATTATTTACAGTTTTTCCTCAGTCACTTTGGTGCATTTCTCACAACACTATTTACATTTGCACAAATGTTAATGCATTTCTCAAAACAATTAGTCATTTGTGGACATCATAGTAGTTTCTCATTTCTTATGCAAATGCTTTTGGACATGCATCAATTGCTTTCATACAACTCTCTGCTGTTTTATAATCAAAATTACAGTTTTTCTTAGTCGCTTTGGTGCATTTCTCACAACACCATTTACATTTCCACAACAGTTAATGCATTTCTCAAAACAATTAGTACAAACTGCAAAACCTAGTGGATAACCTGCAAAAGTGTGTCACTTGCTCAAAATGGAGAGCTCATTCCTCAAAAGCAAGTATTGATGTCGCATGTGACATAGGCCGCGCGTGGTTACATAAATATAATATACATATAAATATAATATACATACAGCTTAATATAACATTTATTTAGTAAGAGTTTGCAGTTTAATAATGGCATCATTGATAGCAAAATGTTAGAAAGTATTTAAATAATAGTAATTTAAAATAGTTACTATGTTTAGTGTTAATACAATAAGAGTTTTATAACTGTTATTGATCTGTGGTAGTGTATTATTTTGTGGAGGAATACAGTGACTTATAGTGTCTGTTCATTGTCGTTGTACATTGGTAAATTGTATATTTGTCTTTGAGTATTTCTGTTTATCGTTCACGCATTAATGAAGTCACACTGCCAGCACTGAAACGTTTGTCATAGCATGTTCTCATCGTGTGTGTTTGTATTACAGACCGTGCAGTGTGAACAATAAAAAAACAATATATTAGTGCAACCAGAAAACTCAGCCTCTTCTGTGTGCAACACTACTTTGCTGGAAAAGTGGAAAGACATACAGATGGACAGACAGATAATGATAGATAGAACAATAAATAAAAGATAGATAGATCGATTTTATACAGATAGATAGATGGTCCCACTTTATATTAAGTGTCGCTTATACCTGTGAACTTACTCGGTAACTAGATGTGTAAGTAGTATGTAACTACTGTGTATGTACACACTGGTACATAGTACTTACTTGTGTAATAATGGTGTAACAACCCACTCAATAGTATGTGTAAGTTCAAATGTGTAACAGGACATTAATAACACAATCTTTGGTAAACTACCAACTTTAATGTGATTACTGATTCTACAGTTTACCTTAAAACATATAAACATAAGGCATTTGTATATTTCTATATACACATACTTTTTTGGCAGAAGTTTGCTGTTGTTAAACAGTTGCACAAAGGCTTAGGTTTTAAATATTACACAGTAATTAATGACCATTTTACACTTATGTTGAGTGGACAGTTCCTGATGGTTTACCCTGTAATTACACTGGTATCACAAGGTGAAACCTCCTAATGCAGTGTTAGTTCTGCCATTCTTATTCTAATACAGTGTTCAGAAGTACAGTACATGGTATGCAAACAGGTGTGTAAGTGGGAAAACACCTGCAAGTATATTGTTCTTACACAATGCACTAATGTAATTCTTGTTACAGATGTGTACTTTTTTTAGTGTTACCAATGTCCTGTTACACATTTGAACTTACACATACTATTGTGTGTTGTTACATGTGATTAGTTACACCAGTATTACACAAGTAAATACTATGTACCAGTGTGTACATACACTGTAGTTACATACTACTTACATATCTACTTACCATGTAAGTTTACAGGAATAAGCGACACTTAATATAAAGTGGGACCAGATAGATAGATGATAGATTTTTAGATGGAAAGACAGAGATTTTTAGATAGAAAAGTGGACAGACACACAGACAGATAACGATTGATAGAACAATAGATAAAACGATGGATGGATGGATAAAACTGTAATGTACATACAAATGTTGTATAAACTCAAGAAGAGCAGTGGGAAGTTGTAGCTGTAGTAAACGTATCAGCCATGTTTATACAACCAGCCACAGCACAAATCTGTAGAGCCGTATGGAAATTCCTGCAGGTTTGAGTGTGAGAGCATCTGTTCTGCTGTTGATTCGGCTGTTTGAACTGTTTGTTTAAATCATATTGCCTTTGGCATCATTAGAGAGAGTTTTCTAGGTCAGCGAGTGTGAATGTGCTTATGTGTGCACCTCAAATCTCTCTCCTTGGAAATATAAACAAATCCAGCTCCGCCGAGTGGAAACGCACAGTTGTCAACTCATCTCCTGCGTTTGCTCTGTAATTACCTGTTCAAAGTGCTGCATTTGCAGAAAACACACCAACGTGGGCTGCATGAAGGGGATTTTTGTTGCCTGTCCAGTGGCATCTTTATTCTTAAGCTCTTCTCTGGATCATTATTCATATTTGGACTTCTGTTTATTAGACATTTTATCCTGCCTGGGTGGCTTTTTCCTTCTCCCTCATGGATATGCGCCTTAGAAAATGTCCAGGAAGAGACATCTTAGAAACCAGCAAAATAACTGTGGATCTGCTTTACTTGCGAACATCGTTTTTTTTTTCTAATGAGTCACTCAGGATTTAGAAATATCTCAATGCCAGTCAGATGAATGTGCAGCTTGTGTCTTCAAAAAAAATGATAATAAAAAAATTACAAACAAGAATGAGCCTCAGTGGTTCTGCCAAAGCAGCACCAGATGGACCCACAGTTTGTCATCCTTTCTGTGCTGATTTTCAGAGGGAAAGTCAGCAGATTTTTAAGTAATTTGATTTGGACAGTGTCATATGGAGAAGCTGGCTAAATTTAGCTGTATTTGACTGTAATATCAAACAGCTGTTTTAAAATGAGTCACTACTGACAAATTTTACTATATAATTAAAAGCATATACTTTTGTATACTTAAATACTTAGACCCACATCAGTGAGTTATTTAAATTAGTATTAATTAAATACTATATAAATTTCATTCATTTTTCTTCGGCTAAGTCCTTTATTTATCAGGGGTCACCACAGTGGAATAAACCGCCAACTTATCCAGCATACGTTTTACACAGCGGATGCCCTTCCAGCTGCAACTCGGTACTGGGAAACACCCATACACTCTCACATTCACAAACATACACTACGGCCTATTTAGTTTCTTCAATTTACCTGTAGTTTAGACTGTGGGGGAAACCGGAGCACCCGGAGGAAACCCACGCCAACATGGGGAGAACATTCAAACTCCACACAGAAACGCCAACTGACCCAGCCGGGATTCAAATCAGCGACCTTCTTACTGTGAGGCGACAGTGCTGAGCCACCGTGCCACCATAAATGCAATAATTTGCTATATAAATTCAATAATTAACTATATAATTCTATAATTAAAGAATAATATATATACTATATAATTTTATAAAAACAAATATTACATAAACTTATTTAAATAACTCACTAATGCAGGTTTGTCATTTTTATGAGGATATATTCAGATATACCCTGTTGTTTATCAATATTTTACCGTTTCTAAGGTTTTTCAAAATAAAATGCATATAATTCATAATCATACCTATTACGTACTACATCTATATCAATTAAATATACTGTATAATGTCGGTCATATTTCACCTATACATTTATAAAATAAATCATTTTACAATTTGATAGCAGGGTTTCTGCAGGTTTCACCAAGTTAAATTTAAGACAACATTTCAATAGATTTAAGACTGTTTAAGGCCTAAAATTTAGCTTTTGAGATTTAAGACATTTTTTAAGACCCCGCGGATACCCTGTATATACAGTAGCATTTCTGTGTTGAGTTTGCATGTTCTCCCTGTGTTCGCATGGGTTTCCTCCGGGTGCTCCGGTTTCCCCCACAGTCCAGAAACATGTGGTATAGGTGAATTGGGTAAGCTAAATTGTCTCTAGTGTATGAGTGTGAATGAGAGTGTGTTTCCCAGTGATGGCTTGCAGCTGGAAGGGCATCCGTTGCATAAAAACATATGCTGGATAAGTTGGCGGTTCATTCCGCTGTGGCAGCCCCAGACTAATAAAGAGACTAAGCAGAAAAGAAAATTAATGAATGAATACCCATACTGCATGTAATCAATCCATCATTATAGAAATATGGATGGATGGACGGACACACACACTGTTATAAAAAAATTATAAAATATATACAGTATTTAATTCAATATATACAACATGATACTATATTGTATTCATATCATGAAAAATATAATATGTATTACACATATTATAAATTACTTGGCATATGATAATGTTAATTTACTGTATGTGTATAAATTGCTTGATATGCTATATATCTTTAACATGATTTCCCCAACCATGGTAAAATGTGTTCAATGAAGCTGGCAAACATTACAGTCTTATTAGCAGCGTAAAGCATCACTGTATTAGCCAAGAAATGCGATGTTCAAGCTCGGAATTTGGATGTGCAGAAGCTGATGAATGATGTCCGCATGTATCCTCCGACTCCTGTGGCTCAGTCAGTGACTCTGCACATCTGATTGGCATTCAGCCCGAATGAGGCACGCGCCAGACTCACCTTCAGTGCCAAGGCTTGTGTGGCAGATGGAGGAGGAAAACAAAACAAAGACAAGAAGAAAAAAAACACAGCGGAGAGCAAACTCACAAACATGAGCAATGTGAGCATCACCTGCTTACGGCGGCGCAGTGTCAACTCATTATCGGTCACTGGCACACAGAGACTCCTGCGCATCCACATTCAGGCTGACTAATGGAGCCGCAAAACACAAGAAAAACGACACGCATTTTCTCCATGAGGGAACTGATTTTTACACTGGGCTTGTTGCTGGCTTGAATTTCTGAGTTGTATCAAGTTAACTTTGCAAGACATTTCAATTTACATTACAATAGGTTCACACTAAATTAGTCCCTGATTTATCAAGGATTGCCACAGTGGAATGAACTGTCAATTACTCTGGCATGTTTTATGTGGCGGAGGCCCTTTCTACGGTGGCCAAGAGACCTTAATGCTCTGCAATTTAAGAAAACACATGTAATAAAAAACACCAGCTTAAGAAAATATCTTCATTGGTTTGCTAGTGTACGTGTCGCAAATCCTCACAAAAAATTAAACAAATTAAGAAAATGCCAGCATTTTCTTACAACACATGCAAATAGCACAGAACACAACGGAAATGTTTCAAGGGGACCCAAGAACGCAACACAAGCTCATTATGGATATGTACCCCTGTCTACATTTCTAGAAAGCACGAATTATGTAGCCAAAGGTACATAAGAGGTCTGGCTGCATTTAGTCTTTAAAGCAAACACTACATGGCAGTATGACGCCGCAGACGGCTATGGGTCAGTCAGCAGGTCGTCTGAAGTGTATATTGCGCCCTCTGGTAGATTTACATGAGAAGAGGACATGCAAGAGGAGTTTGTAATCATCAAAAAGCATACACAGTGGCCTCAGGTGGAAGCAGACGTACATGCAGTTATGTACTTCACTGCCCCCAGAAATGTAGACAGGGGTAAGTATCCACAATGACCCTGGGTTGCAAAAACATGATGAGCCCGGTTGGGATTTGTGTTCTGACTATTGCTCAGTGAAGTTGTACACTCTCAGAAATAAAGGTACGAGAGTTGTCACTGGGGTGGACCCTTTTCAAAAGGTACGCATTTGTACTTAAAGGGTCCATATTGGTAACTCAAAAGTATAAATTAGTACCTACAAATTTAAAAGGAACATTTTTGTACTTTTTAGGTACTAATATGTACCCTTGAGGTATCAATATGGACCCTATAGGTACAAATTTGTACCTTTTGAAAAGGTACCACCCCAGTGACAGTGTACCTTTATTTCTGAGAGTGTAGGTGATCTTTGAAAAGTGAATTTTTTGTTTATCTTAACATCCTGATTACACTTTCGCTTGTGCTTTGTATATTAGCTTAAATAACCAAAAGCTAAATGGCCAGGCCAGTCACGTTGTTTGGTCAAACCTTCTTGCTGAGGCGACAGTGCTAACCACTGAGCCATAGTGCAGGCCATTACAATAAGTTAGTTATTTAAAAGAAGACCTTAAATTATTAAAATATTACATAAAAAAATTTACTAAAATATTTAAAATGTTGTTAATGTAATGGAAATTAGCAAGAAATAATAAAAAAACAAATTCAAACTATTTATAAAACCTAAAACTCTGGTTAGTAACACTAACCAGCTGGTTGCTACTTTAGCTTACCAACTTGAGTTGGCCATAATTTAACTCTTCAAAAGAAATTTAAAGAAACAGTTCACCCGTAAATGAACATTTACTCACCCTCAAGTGCTTTATGAATTTCTTTCTGTTGAACTTAAAACAAGAAATTCTGAAGAATGTTGGAAATAATCCACTGACCTCCATAGTAGGAACTAATCATGCTATGGAAGTTTCTTACCAGCATTCCTCAGTATATCTTCTTTTGTGATAAACAGATGAAAGAAACTCAAGTAGGTTTGGAACAAGTGTAGGATGAGAAAATGATGACAGTATTATGAAATAATACAAGATTCTTCTTGATAAAAAAAAAAAAGTTTTGTATTAACCTGAAAAGGGGCCCATATTAAAAACGAAGACAAACAGAACTGGGAGTAGCCCCCATCAAGGAGTAGATGTTCAAATCTTGCCTAAAGTGGTACGGACATGTGAATCAAAATGATAAGAAGTCTGTAGCAAGAACAGACATGTGGATTGCTCCAGACGGACACCGCCTGCAAGGTAGACCGAATAAACAATAGATGAACAGAGTTAAGGAAGACTTGAAGACCATCTGCGCTTCGCCAGAAGACATCCTGGACAGGACCAAATGGAGAAAACTTTGCCGAAGATCGGACCCTGCACCAGTGGGAACAACACCAGGATGAGAAAGAGAGAGAGTTTTGTATTAACTCAATTTAAGTTGAAATGCCTCGTATACTTGACTTGATTCAACCTAAAAATGTAAAGAGGCAGTGATTTGTTTTAATGCTTAAAGCCTGTTATAACATATAAGGCATTTTAAGAACATTTAGAACATTTTAAGAACATATATGCAATCAAAAAATGACTTTTGCTGCTTGTTCAAACTACTTATTTAAAATGAGTTGAAACTAGGCCTGGGCGATATTGAAAAAAAAATTTAAGAATACAGTTAGAAATATTGGGATTTTTTTTATTTAGCCACTTTATTTTAATTTACCAACATTACTAAGGCAAATAGTTTTAATAGCCAAAAACTAAAATATTTAAAGTATCTGATCTCTTTATAATAAAAAAAACAAGTGTTAAAGAGACTCTTAAAATTGATCAATAAAATGTTACAAAGTGTGTGCGGTAGTTAAGCGTAAACGCCGAACAATCAAAACAAACTTTAAGGTAGATCAACATCTGTTAAGTGTGAATAATAATGATACAGTAAACCTCAAACTCTGTAAACAAAACAAATTATGATAATCAAATCTGAGCTTTTATGTTAAGGAACCAACCATCATTACTCAAATACACATTGCAACAAATTGCAAAAAAAATATACAAATTGTGAAGTTAAATGACTACATTACCCCCTATGCTAAAGAATCTTTCAGATGGGGTGGTATTGGCTGGATGCACAGGAAAAAAAACCAAAAAGCCACTCTGGTGACATCCTTACATTCTTTTTTATTTACAATCTCCTCACTGCTGCGTGCCACATTTTCGCGCGTGTTGTCATTCTGACCTGAAGTGACAAGCGTGAGCGTGTGCTTTCCTTGACCATTTACAATGGGCTTTGAGTTCACACTCCCCTGGCGTCTCTCGTAACTAGGCAACCATCAAGCGTTTTCTCAGAGGATGACAAACAGACAAACCATTGCTGTGGTTTCGATACAAGTTTATGGAGAAAAGTAAAAAGCGCTGCAGTGTTTGGATACGCTATGTTTGTATGAGGTAGTTAGTCTGCTGTTATTACTAAAATGTGTATATTCCATACAAAGTGTGAAGCAGATTGGTAAGCTCTACTTACATAAATCGTGGTGCGTTTGCAGCATTCAAAGAAAGTTTAGATGTTTTCAACTGGGTGTGGCTGGAAATTGCGTGTCACTCCCATATGCGGGTCATGCACGTTGCACGCCTCCATTGGAATTGATAAACTTACACCCTAAGCTTATTGGCAAAGGCACTCACTCAGCAGCCACATTTTAATAAAACTGCAGCACTTCATACCGAAACTTCATACCGAATCTTTTTTTATTGATATTGACAATAGTGTTCGGTCAATAAATATATAGATTTTATTGCCCAGCCCTAGTTGAAACAACACAATGCTCATGCCTATACCAACACAATGCTTATGTTTGTTGGCACACCTAATTGTTTTATGTTCAATCAACTTAACTTAGTAAAAATGATTAAGTTAACTTAATCAGTTTATGTTGGGAATAGGCATGGGCTGGTATAAAATTCTGACAGTATGATAATCTTGGATAAAAATATCATGGTTTCATGGTATTGTGATTACTTCTCTAAAATGTTCTTTTTAAATGTCTGGGTAAAAAACTAAATCTTTTTTCCCTTTTGAACACAATATATTTTATTTTGAAAAACTTTTAAAATATTTTGGAGCAGTAAACATGTCAGGCGGGCTTCACGGTGGCGCAGTGGGTAGCATGTTCGCCTCACAGCAAGAAGGTCACTGGTTTGGTTCCTCGGCTGGGTCAGTTGGCATTTCTGTGTGGAGTTTGCATGTTCCCCCCGTGTTGGCGTGGGTTTCTTCCGGGTGTTCTGGTTTCCCCCACAGTCCAAAGACATGCGCTATAGGTGAAATGGTTAAACTAAAATTGTCCATAGTGTATGAGTGTAAATGAGTGTCTATGGATGTTTCCCAGTGATGGGTTGCAGCTGGAAGGGCATCCGCTGTGTAAAACATATGCTAGATAAGTTGGCAGTTTATTCCACTGTGGTGACCTCTGATTAATAAATGGACTAAGCCGAAAAGAAAATGAATGAATGAATGAAATATGTCAGGCTAAATAATTCAAATGAATCATTGGCTTCTGCTATCTTCATTACTTTCAAAAACACAGATTTCTTCACAATTTAAAATGGCAAAATGAAGATCTTTTCTTCTGGAGATACTGCTGTCCTAAAACACTAAAAACAAAACAAATTTTTTTTTTACATATACCGTAGGAATGGTATAGCAGAAAATTGTGGGGGTTTTAAAACCTTGACTTTTCCAAACCAGGGTATACCTTGAAAACGATTATCATGCCTAGTTGGGGCAACATAAAAGTATTGTGTGGAATCCAGCATTTTTTTACAGTGAAAGAGATTGAAAAAAAATCATTGACAAAGTGGATGGGACTAATGCACTCTTATGGAGTCCTGAATTGAATCTCCAACCTGACAGCACCTCTAAAGCCCAAAGACAGACACTTGCTGTCCATGATGGAGTGAGGAGGTAGAGGAGAAGAGCTGCCAGAAACTGCAGATCAGACACGTCCAGAGCTTTAGTAAATTCACAAAGGCGAATGGTTTCCTCTCCGCTCGCTCGCTGCAGAAAAGCAATTAGTGGAAGCCTGAGAGCAATCTCACGCTCAGCAGGTGAGCGGCACACACAAGCAGTGGCAGAGGAGAAACCAGGAATATGAAGAGAGACAGACAGAGAGACAGACAGAAACGCTGCCTTCAAGTCATGTCAGAGTGATCGCATTTAAAAGATGAGCGCACACAAGCGACGCCGCAGTGTTGTAATTACCAGCGGGAAACCTGGGATTAAAGAATCAAGGCGGATGTAAATTACTGTTGCTGCTGTTACTTCGTTTTCCTTCTGATGCTGAATCATTTGGACTTCCGTTTTCAGTATGGGATGAAAAAAAGTGTTGTTATCTTTGAATTCTGAGATTAAATCTGGCGATTCTGAGTTTAATCTTGCAATTTTAAGTTTACACCTCACAATTCCAAGTTTATTCAATTCCAGCTTCACATCTGACAATTCCAAGCTTAATTCTAGCAATTCCAAGTTTCTACCTTGCAAATCCAGGTTTAATTCGAACTATTCCGAGTTTTAATATGGCAATTCCAAGTTAATTCCTCAAAATTCTGAGTTTAAATCTGGCAATTCCAAGTTTACGCCTCACAATTCCAAGTTTAAATCTGACAATTCCAAATTTACGCCTCAGAATTCCAAGTTTAATTTTAGCAATTGTGAATTTAATCTGGCAATTCCATATTTACGTCTCACAATTCCCAGGTTAAATCAAGAAATTCCAAGTTTATTGCACTCGAGGTGGAATTCAACCTTGCAATTCCAAGTTTAATTCTAGCAATTTCAAGTTTAATCTGGCAATTCCAAGTGTATTGCTCACAATTCTGAGTTTAAATCTGGCAATTCCAAGTTTACACCTCGCAATTCCAAGTTTAATTCTACTAATTCCAAGTTTATATCTGGAAATTCCAAGTATACGTATCACAATTCTGAGTTTAAATATAGCAATTCCGAGTTTAAATCGGGAAATTCCAAGTTTAATTTGAGCAATTCTGAGTTTAATTCTAGCAATTCTGAGTTTACATACAGAAACTCCAAGTTTAAACCTCCCAATTTAATTCCTGAGTTTAACTCAATTCTAACTTTACGTCTGGAAATTCCAAATTTATTTCTTGCAATTCCAAGTTTACACTTTACAATTCCGACTTTAAATCTGGCATTCTAAGTTTAAATCGGACAATTCCAAGTTTAAATATTTCCAAATTTACACTTGGCAATTCTAAGTCTACGCCTCACAATTCTGAATTGATATCTGGCAATGCCAAGTTTACTTCAGTCATTCCCAAATTTATACATCGCAATTCAGTGTTAACATCTGGCAATTGCAAGTTTCCCATTTTTTGAAGTTTCCATATCACAATTCTGACTTTTCCCTTCAACTATAAGTTAAAACCTTAGAATTAAATACTTCTCAGAATTCTGTATTATCCTGAGCATAATTTGAGCGTAATCACAACTGACATTCTTAAAAATTATTAATTTAAATGCACATCACTACAGCACCATTTCCATAGCAACCTCAACATATAGGAACTTCCCAGAAGGACTTCAAGGCAATAACAGAGAAATAAAGTAGAGAGCAGAAATAGAAAAATTGAGGGAACGACTGGACAATACAGCAAAGGGAGAAAGAGAGATGGCAAAAGAATAAATTGGGATTGAAGAAAAAAAAGCACACAATAGAACAGAAAAGTGAAGAATTTGAGATTACAGCAGAGAGGTTTTCCACAGGTGAGGAACAGAAGAAAACATCACACACTGCAACCCTTTAAAAACAAGACAGACTTTGTATCTCTCCCATCGGCATAACTCGTAAATGACATTCAATTGTCAGAGTAAAAGTACAACTAACCACAAATAATGAAATCTGACAGCCAGACAGCTGGAGTTGAGAAATCACGGAACGGGAGATGAAGAAAACAAGTTGACAGATACAGACACGGCTCACAAAACATCCATATACAGTATACCCTCTCCAGGAGGCTGAAGAGAAACATGTCCATGAATGGATACAGTTCAGACTGCTGAAATCACAGTATGTGAAGCATCACAAAACATCCTCTCAGGACTTACTGTTTTGAAGTCTGACAACACATGCATGAGCATAAAGTGTGTAAAAAACATATATTTTTAAAACTCTTTTAATTAACAAATAGATATATATTATAAAATACTATTTCAAGAGTTCACCTTTAGATTTTTCTTGACGGTATGAATAGGTTTGGCATGTTGTTCCGGGAGAGAACCTTGAGCTCAGAGATGATTGAGCCTAGGGCTCTCGCCTGGTCAATTAGCATGTAAGAGGGTCAGAGATCAGGTAAGTCAGGGGGATCAAGGAGGAAAAGGAGGAGATGGGGTGGATAAAGGGATTCTTTCAAAAACAAGACAAGGCAGTAGGGAAATCTGTCTCTAGGCTTGAATCAATCTTATTAATCTGTAGGTTTGGATTATTGCTGATTACAGATGAGAAACCAGCCGCAATCAATCACATCCTCTCAAAATAAGTTTGTAAAACTTCACTTAATATTGTAATACTAAGCTAAATATTGTTTTGGTGTCACTTTTAATCAGCTTAAAGGCACAGTATGTAATTTTGGCCACTAGAGGGGGTGTATGCACAACAAACAAAGACATATTTTGATTTTGATGGTTGTGGAATAATAAAAATTGTGGTCTTCAACATCCTACAGAACACCTGCAGAAATCATGTTGATTTCGAAGTTTAACCCAAACAAATCCAAGTTTAATACTAGCAATTCTGAGTTTACATCTGGTAATTCCAAGTTTATACCTCACAATTCTGAGTTAAATTCAATTTCATCTGGCTTTACATCTGGCAATTACAAGTTTAATTCTAGCAAGTCCAAGTTTACATCTAGAAATTTAAAGTTTACGCCTCACAATTCCGCGTTTAAATTTGAAAATTACAGATTTACACTCAACAATTCAAAGTAGGGCTACAAGACATTGGAAAAATCTGACATTGCGATATATTTTTTCTCTGTGATATATATTGCATACTGTGATATTATATTATTGCATATAAATACAATTCCACCAAATGACTTACAGTAAATAGCTCTATTTGCCAAGTTATTACTTTAGATTGATTGGGATCATTTTGTATGGGAGTGAAATATATTTTTATGTAATTTATTATGTTCATATAATAAACTAAGTACAGTCATAAATAAACACAATGGAGCAAATTTGACAGTAAAATGAACACATACTTTATGGTTTTCTGGGGAGAGTCTAACAGTATTAGGGTACATAAATGCTATAATCACATGCAAAATAACATTGCATAGTCTTGATCATATAAATAATTTAATTAAGTAAGTCTTTATTCATGTTTTATGCGCTGCTAACTCTTAAAACTCTTAAAATACTCACATAGTCACAGGCCTTAAAACACATGAATATGAATTTCACTCTATTATGGTCCACAAATCTCATGTGTTTTGACCTGTGGCTTCTGGTCAACTATGATTTCAACTCAACTTTGCGATGTGACTACTGCAGATGCACACATTGCAATATCCCTGCTCAAACAATATATTGCCCAGCCCTAATTCAATGTTTGATTCTAAGCCTTTAAATGTCACTTTAAGCTGAATACTAGTATCTTGAAAAATATCTAGTCAAATATTATGTCCTGTCATCATGGCAAAGATAAAATAAATTACTTATTAGAAATGAGTTATTAAAACTATTATGTTTAGAAATGTGTTGATAAAAAATAGTCTTTCTGTCAAACAGATATTGGGGAAGGGGGATAATAATTCAGGAGGGCTAATAATTCTGACTTCAACTTTACATGTCATCCTTTTGATTAATTCACATAAAGAATCAGGCTTTCATACAGGCAACCTAGAAAGCTGCTGAAGTTTCATTACAAACTGTTCAAACATTTGCCAATTAAATGCAATTAATACATCCAAATTCTTACATTTAGCCTTTTAAAAAAACAAATACTCATTACATCTTTTAGCCAATTAACTGCTATTGACATTTGATTAATGAACACGCACATAGTTAATCCCACAATCCCAGCAGCGTAGCTCCTGCTACTACTATCAAAGCTAATTGACGAGTTGATGCAACAGTAAATGTCAGTTTAATAACATTTACAGCATCGCCTTTAAAACCCTCCACTTACCGCATCAGATATCCGATTCAGAAAACTCCCAAAACAGGCCATTAGGCAAAGCCACGCTCACCTCTCGACTTTAGCTTGGAATAAAACGCCACAAAGAGCTGGTTTAGAAAGCTCCGGTAAGCCTGTGTGTCAATAACATTGACTTCACACACATAGAGAAAGGCAAGCAGAGATGGCGGGATAATGATTGGAGATGCTTACCCTGTAGATGGAGAGAGATCCCGCTCTGCTTTTGGGCTCTTCGGTTTTATGATGTGCTGTTTGACAGGGGAGTTTAATAAAGAGGCTGCTGGTTAATAACCAAGCGTGGGCTTCAATCTGACAGGTTTTACAGGATGAAGGCAAAACGTAGAGATTTTTTTAGGCATTGAAAAAAAAGAAGAGCGTTCAATCACTCATCATGGACACACACCACAGGTCATGCAACTCTCAGTATACACAGCAAACACAGAAGAGGAGATGGGGAAACTGATCGTGTAAAGTTGAGTTGAGCTTTAATGTCATTCCACTAATGGGTAGACGTTCAGTGGAACAAAATCTGACGTCTCACAGAACCACGGTAATACATAAATAAACAATCATAAATATGAACACAATACTGGACATTAGGGCTGCACAATCTATCAATTCAGGATCAATATCGCAATGTGTGCATCTGCAAAAGTCACATGTTGAGTCTGAATTATAGTTGACCAGTAGCCACAAAACACAGGCAGTTTGTAGTCACTGCTAAGTTAACTAAAATAGAGTGAAAGTTTATCATTTTCGTGTTTTTAAGGCCTGTGACTGAGCATTTAAATGTTTAAAGCAGAGGTGTCCAAACTTTCATTGTCCTGCATAGTTTAGCTCCAACTTCCTTAAATACACCTGCCTGGACGTTTCTAGTATACCTAGAAAGAGCTTGATTAGCTAACCCAGGTGTGTCTGATTGGGGTTGGAACTACACTTTGCAGGACACCCTGCTTTAAAGGTGCTGTATGTAAGTTTTTGATTCTTCTAAAGCATAAAAATACCATAATATGTGTGCAGATATTTAAGAAACATCCCAAGTAAACACAGTAGTTTAACTGAAAAACAATGCTGAAGTCAGATATTCTGCTTTGATCAAAATGATCGATTTTTCTTTTTTGCCAGAAATCATTCAAATATTAAGTAAAGGTTATGTTCCATGAAGAGGTTTCAAACCATTTTTGATTAGTAATGTGCATTGCTCAAAACTTAAATTGCACAAATTTAAAGGCATTTTTCTTAGTATTAAGATTTTCTTGAATCCTAAAATTTTCCACCCAGGCTCATTCTGATTACACATATATTCATGCTATATACATTTCTGGAGAGCTAAATATGGGCCAGGAGCTACGTTTTCAGTTTTTGTTTACACAAATTCACCAGAAGCAGCTATGTTCACTTTTTCAGATCTCAAATTTCTCTAGTGAGTGCAGTTTGTGCCTGCTATTCTCGCGTAAATCCTCCAAAGGTCACAGTCGACTGACAGACTGACTGACTGTGAATTATTAAAATTAGACGATACTCAAAACCTTTCAGGTAACAGCATTTTATTTATTCTTAAACAAATGACTGGATTCAAGCCTGTTGGCTAATCACATGTAATCTCATGTATTCTTATGACATTATTCTTCAATGCAGAAGTGCGCTTGTTTTTGCAATTGTTTAACTACTTTTGATTTAAATAGTAATCGGCAGAAAGTACTCGCTCTATAAACAAGTGAGTTGCTGAAAGAGATGGTAACAAACATGTCAATGAAAAAAATAACTCGTATATTAAGAAATAAATACATAATTTGTTATAGAGTATGGGAACCTTTAATGTTGTTTTTAAAAGGTGGTGTAGTTGGAAATGTTTTACTAGAAGATTAGTAAAAGAGGTGTAATTGTATTCTGATAAATACTGAGAAGCCTTTTGTTTTGTTTAATCATTTGTTTGCTTGTTTGTTTGATGTTATATATTGTACATGGAAATGTGTATGTACATTTTAAAAATATAATAAAAAGGAATTGAAAAAAAAAGTTTATGACTACACATAAAAAGTACAGTAGAATAAGAAAATAAGAAAAATCAATAGAAGTGAATGAGACCAGAAATCTGAAGCCAAAAAGATTCCAATGGCTGCTTCTGCTCATACATTTATGAGCAATGGTAATAGTCTTTAAGCCCCTTTCACACATACAGACCTTTCTGAATTACCTGCAATTTTCTGGAAAGGTCTCTACTGTATGTGTGAAAACGTAATTTTTGAAAATACCGGTAAATTCGCTCCAGCAATTTTCCAGAAAGAGAAGTTGTAAGATTACCGATAATTTGCTGGAATGCTGCGCTGTGTGAATGCAGAAGGAAGATTGCCGGAAAGAGAACATTCACGTCTAGAACCCGCTGACGTGAGATGTCTACTTTAGCCAATCAGAACGCTCTTCGCATTCACATCCGCACAGTTTATGAAAATAAAAGCCTTTAAATACTTTTCCAGACACATTTAGCTGCTAGATGTTCATCAGATAATGTTTCTGTTCCTTCTTAATGCCAACTGTGTTAATAATTATCGATAAAATGCTTATGATAAACCACTGTTTGTTTACCTTCAAGCTCTGGTGAGTGCCAGCACACACACATATTATGAACATCTCGAAATCTGAAAGTGTTCCTATGTTTTCATATAAGTTGTTCACAATACTTATCCATCCACAGAATGTGTAATGTAGTCAAGTGTGTAAACATTTAGCTGCAGTTCGTGTTTCTGTCTTTGGAAAATGCTAAAGCTTTAAATAGTAGGGAAACCATCAAGAAAAAGCAGACCACTTCTGTTTAGAAATACAAGCACTGCTGTTTAGAGGTCATTTCTGGTTAATGATGTCAGAATTTACCGGTATTCTGAAATGGCTGTGTGAATTGTCTTTTACGGAAAAATTACGGAACATCCGTGCCTGTGTGAACACCTTTTTTATGAATTTACCGGTAAAGTCGTTCCGGAATTTTTCTGAATATTTACCGGTATCACTGTGTGAAAGGGGCTTTTGTTATTGCAAGCTTCTGTTTACAGTAGCAAGTTGGCGTGACAACTGTTTTATGCAATGTTAAAATGGTGGAGATGGTGTTTAAAAAAACATTCCTGAGTGCCTGGTCTAAATTACTGGCCTGACATGCAAAATACAGTAAGTATTCAGGGATCATTTTGACAGTACAGTATATTCATTATCAGAATGAATAACTTGAAGGCAAAAATGCAAAAATAAAAAGTATAATTTTAGTACATTCATTTTATCCAGTGCATTTCTGATGTATTTTAGTGTGTCAACTTGTGACCAATGTAACGTTGTACTCAAATCCTTTTGGGTTGTTCATATTTCCGAGTTTAAACGTCACAATTATGGCTCCTAGCCATTTTAGTTGCAAAAAATAAAAATAAAGAATTGACAGATTGCAATTTCGTATGTCTCCCTTTCACCTCTCTGGAAGCTTTTAGCGCTAATGCAACATTAATGAAAAGCAAAGGACACGCGTATGGTGTGCAGTTTTCTTGTGCAGCCATAGAAAAAGCAAGGTAAATGTATCTTGGGTTGTCACTGCTAAATAAGCAGAGGTTAAGACAGGAGTTTGGTCATGCGGTGAGTAGATCTTGAAGCATTGCTACTCTTACAGCCCGAGTCTCCAATGCTCCGCAGACAGCATTGACATTAAGAGCTGCTTGTGTTTCAGCCTTGCATTCAATACGCCATCCTCTTTTCCTCACTCATTTTAATGCTTATTGACATGGTGTGCATCGGAGCTCTTGCTGACGCTGTGCAGAACCGACAGAAGCAGAAGCAGAAGCTGAACTTTAAAAAATCCAGCCTCATGGTCTTTGGGCTAAAAAAACACAGCGGGAAGGGTGGTAATCGATCAGTCGTCACGTCAGACGTATTAGCCATTCTTTTTCACTTCTGCTGTATCGACACCAGCTCTCAAAGACTGCATTCTAGCTTTTCGGCTTTTCTTTTCTGCTTCTTGATGCCGTGAGCTGGAAAAGGTAGTTATGACAGACTTTAAAGCTCTCTAGGAAAATGGGAAAAGGAACGTATGGAATTGAATCTTTAGTAAACACTGCCCAAGGCTGTACAAATGCTATAAGTTAGACTTTGATGCACAATGTTTGGTCAATATGCTTGAGAACTGGGTTTATGACAATATGTGACAGTATGTTTTAGAAAAAGAAAAGAAAAAAAAAAATAAATATATATGTATAAATATATATATATAGATATATATATTTATAAATATATATATATATATATATATATATATATATATATTGCATAGTTTTGGCATTTTTATTATATAAAAAATTGGGTATATGACAATATGTGCAATGTATTAAAACAATATTGTATGGTTTTGGCAATTTTTATAATCTAAAAAAATACAAAATACTACAATATAGCAAAATAACTACTACGGTGCACTTTTTGTTTTAGTAAGAAATTAATCATTTTATTCAGAATGGTTGCATTAAATTAATCAAATCTGGCAACAAAGACATTTATAGTCACATTAGATTTCTATACTTCAAATAAATGCTGAACTGTACAGTCAGTCGAAAAATAATCTTGTAAAATAGGGGAAAATTAATATATATATAAACATTCATTTTCCTTCGGCTTAGTCCCTTTATTCATCAGGGGTCGCCACAGCGGAATGAATTGCAACTTATCCAGCATATGTTTCAGTCACAACCCAGTACTGGGAAACATACATACACACTCATTTACACTCATAATGGACAATTTAAATTATTCAATTCACCTATAGTGCATGCCTTTGGACTGTGGGAGAAACCGGAGCAACTGACCCAGCCGGGACTCGAACCAACAACCTTCTTGCTGTGAGGCAACAGTGCTAACCACGAGCCACCGTTATACCATTATATATTAGCTATATTTTAACAAGCTTAAAATTTTAAGTGTATAATATTGTTTCATCAAATTCACTAAATATTATAAATGTGTTAAATTATTTGTGAGCCAAGTATATTTTTGGCAATAGCCAAAAAAAATTTTATGTATCAAAATAATTTTTATTTCATGCCAGAAATCATTAGAATATTAAGTATAGATCATGTTTCATGAATATGTTTTGTAAATGTCCAACTATAAATAATTCAAAATATTTTTTTAAACGAATATGATTGTTAAGCAGTTCATTCAGACAACTTTAAAGGTGACTTTCTTTTTATATATACATTTTCGTGAACCCTCAAATTTTCCAGATTTCAAATTGTATTTTCAAGTCCACCAAATGTTGTCCAACCCTAACAAAATATAAATCAATGGATTATGGCGTTATTTAATGACAAATGTTGTAAGCGCAAAATTACAAGCTAAGAGCGCATTCATGTAATATGATCGTGTGAATCTCTTCACACCGATTTTGTCATGATTAGGACCACACGGAATCTGCGCGCGCAGAATTCCGCAGATTTTCCACAGAATTCCGCAGATTTTCCACAGAATTCCTCAGATTTTTAGCCCATGTTAATTCTGTTTATTTACTTGAGTAAATGTGTGTAAATATTCAGTTTTAAATTACACATATTTCACATATTAAGATTTTAGTTATGAGACTCCCAAAATAATTCTGTAGAAATCCGCAGACTTTTACCAAAATTCTCAGCAGAAATTGCAAAAAACATCCGCAGATTTTGTCTGCCCCTAGTCATGATCACTGAGTACTAAGTAAATTGGCGAGAGATTTGCCAAATAGTTTTGTGGACCAGGATCAAATTTGATGGTGTAAATACAGACTCCAGTTAAAATACTCAAGTAGAAATCTTTCATGCTGCTAAATGCTGGTTTATACTTCTGTTTCGAGTGATCACCGTGACAAACGGCGCCTGCCTTGCTCGTAGCCGTGCATTTATACTTCTGTGTGCTGTTTGTGTAACACTTCCGAAAAACTAGCTACAGTAGGTTTTCTACCTAGACTTCAGTCCCCCCCTTCTCCACTTTTCATAACCATCGAACCCCCCCCACCCCCCCACCCCCCAAATTTCCATTTTTCAAGGGACTGAACACTTGTAAACACTCGCTCCATCGGGCATGAGTGCTAAATCACAGAACTTCGCCACGCGACATTGCAACGTGTTGTTAAATTTTTGAGAGGTGCGCATCACCGTCAGCCATGGCGAGGGCTATGCAACCGTGCGAATGCTGCGCCGGAGCATACGCGTGTGCGCTTGACGCAGATTTATAAATCAGCCTTAAGACGATAAATAGATATGCCACTATTTGACAATCTGAAAATTTGAGGGGTCAAGAAAATCAAAATATTAAAAAAATCAACTTAAAAATTGTCTAAATGAAGTGCTTAACATGCATATTACTAATCAAAAATAAATTTTCATTTATTTATAGTTGGACATTCACAAAAAACCCTTCAAAATGAGTAGATGCTGCACATTTCCAGTAGAGACGTCCACATATAAATGCAGGATTCACTCTCATAACCGCATTGACTGACACCGTAATAACCATAACAATGAACGAGGAAAAAAAATATGTCAAAATAGATAAGCAGAAGCACCCAGAAGGCATCACCCTTAGTGATTTAATTCAGGAAACAGGCCTTCGGATCATTCATAACATTTCCCAGAGTTCAATGAGGACGTGAGCACTTTTAGACTGAAACTCATATTTATGGTAATTCAGACGTGACGCATACGATAACCGCGGATTCATAAAATCAATTAATTGATCTGAACACATGGCGAAATCCACCCACAGGAGGATTCAATCTCAAGAGCGGCTCGGCTCGGGCTCAGTTCTCTGTAGTTTTTACATCTGTTCAAACTCGAAATCATCCAATCACGCAGAGCAAACATATCAAGCGCATTGGAAATCTCCTCTCTGAGCTATCAAGAGCTCCATATGTTTTTATTGCACGAGTCATTATTGCTTCAAGAGGCTCGAATGAGATTTCTCAACCCCTGCTTGAGGAGAAATGAGTGCAATGTGGCTCCAGGTTAAGTCATGCTGCTCTGGATCTAGGGGTCATGATCGTAGGTGTGCATTTTTTTTTTTTTTGCATGTTTCAAAAACACCCAGACGCCTAAACGTACATTCACAGCATGAATTATAAAAATAACTGGGCAACACTTTATAATAACTACACACTATAAATGATTCATTTAGCATTAGCAAAGAGTGAAGTCTTTCTTTGTGAACTTTACATAAATAGATGTTAGCAAGCAGTTTATAAATACTGCTACAAATGCTGTGTGCTTGACTTATAAGTACATGTATAATGTACTTAATGACTGCGTTTTCATTCTTGTTAATGATCATTACTAAATTAAGTATTGCATTATTTACAAACCAGTGATTTAAGGATAGTTGGTGTTTTTTTAAGGTCATTCAGAATGTGTATGTAAATAATTAATAAACTATTCATTTATATATCTCAGGGGTTCTGAATGTCTACATTAAAAGGTACAAATCTGAAATTTATTGAAGTCAAAGGTTTGGAACGATTGAACTTGTTTTTAAAAAACTTCCATAACATGCATCACAAGCCAACACTATTTAAATAAAGTGGCAAAACCACTAATATAAGTGCATTTATTTTTACAAAACGCAACAAAAGGTAGGCTAAATAGTATCTGGATGCAATCTCAGAGATGCAATGTCAAACACAATGCACTCAATGGAGCTAGTGACGTCACTGTGAAGTGTGTGGGTTAGGTTTGGGCATTAAAAATCATTGCATGCAGCACAGATTGCATCCAGACCTCTCTCCAAAACTAGGGGAAAAATACAAAAGGTGTGTAATGAAAACTTTAGGTGTTGTAGTCTTGCGGTCCTTATATCTGTATTTTGTGGATACTGTTGTTTAAAATGTCTGTGTTTCGCTTTATGGTGGCGTTTCACATTTACATTCTTTACAAATCTATTTGTCTCATTACAAATCAAGCAGAATAGCTTTGTGCTGGCTTGTGGCAAAATAAACGCACTTATCTGTCCATTCAACTTTGAACTGTCGATTATCCTTATCAAGTTTTCTTTTCTGTGAGACCTACATCTTTATCTATTCAAATGACAACTTTTCTGCAGTGCATTAAAGCAGGCGTGCGCGCGATTGGCCCGCTGGATCAGGTCAAGCCTTGTATAATCACTGGATGTCATGACAACAGTCACGCAGGACAGCTGAATATTTTGCCTTCAATTTTATTTCGATTATGTCATTATTCTTTTCTTCTTTTCTTTTTTTTTTAACAAAAATACAAACGCATTTATCACTAAAGGAAATCCACAAATTAAATCTTTTATGCATGGTCTTGCAATACGAAATGGAGTTGCCCTAATATATCTTATTATTCAGGAATATATTAATAGTTATGTTGTATGTTAATAAATGCTTTATTAACTCAACTTCATCCAGTTTTGCGATCTTATCTAAATCTTATCTAAACATGGGCTCATTCTAAAAAACACAGTTCTATATACATTTCTGGAGATCGCAAATTATGTAGCCAGAAGTACGTATGGCTGCATTTCATCTTTAAAAAGAACGATACGGGGAGGTATGTCGCTGTTCCCTTTACTTTTACCAGCTAACCATTTACCTCCACGTGGACAGCTTTTTCACTGTTACCAGTTTATCCAGAGGCTCGCCATGTACTGTACGCCTGCGTACTTGTGATGTGGAGCGGAGTTGACTGCGACAACAGGGTGCGAGTCTGACAAAGAACGGTTCCAGAAAGCAGGTAAGACAAAAACAGAAGCCAAAATGTAAAACAAACAAGTAAATAACAGACTGAGAATGTGGTAAAACCTAAAAACGTGGTTAAAATAAGGCTGCCTGATTTTCTGTGGTTTAAGGAAGGTCAGTCCGTCGGTTGGTCAGTCAGTCAACAGCAGCCTCTGGTGGATTTACGCAAGAATGGCACGAATGGCACTCGCGAGATAAATTTGAGATCTGAAAAAGCGTACACAGCGGCCTCTGGTGGATTCTCGAAAACAAAAATAGCAAAAAAAAATGCACCTCCAGGCACGTATTTTTTGCGCTCTCCAGAAATGTATATAGGGGTACGTTTTCAGAATGAGCCTGGGTTTTTTTAAGTTGATTGAACATAAAACAGAATAGAACAAGAACTGTGTTGTTTTAGCTTATTTTAAATAAGTAGTTTGAACAAACAGCAAACAAAATTTTTTGGAGTCCACATTGATTGGATTATTGAGATTATTGCTCATTTTAAACATGCACTACAGTTTTGCTGTCTGAATTCTTGTTGTTTAAGGATTCTTATTGGTTATTAAAGTTATCACTGTTTATTATAGCTCTTATTATTAATAAGCTCTTATTATTAAAGCCATTCCAATAATATAACTCCTTATGCCATCATCTTATAGTTGTGTTGTGGTTCCACACAATTCCTTCATGTTGTTCCAACACAAATCGATTAAGTTAACTTAATGAGCCCTTTTCACAAGACTGTTATGGCGTGTTTAACGGTCATCATAATCTTAAATTTTTTTTAATATTTAGTTTTTTTTTAAAGGATGAACATTTATATGCATTTATGAATGTATTATATCATCTTCAAGTCAAATTACAAAAAAACAAACTACTGCTTTTGCGAGGCATTTCTAATGGTATGGGGCAGGACAGTAAATTTAAGGTTATTCTCTCCTCTGGCTGCCGTTATGAATCTCACACAATTTTTTCCTTTTTTTCTGAAAGTCTCGATAACACCATTGTGACATTTTTATTTTATTATTTCAGCAAATAGGATTGTAAAAAATTATTTGTTGTACTCTCCCATTCACTGTGCTTTAAGTTCACCAACTATGACGACTTCTGCTGCTGAGAAACCTGGAAATGTGAAAACGTTTTTTACAATTTTAAGTTAATTGAACATAACACAATTAAGTTGTCCCTGCAAAAAACTCAAGAATTGTGTTGTTTGAGCTCATTTTAAATAACTAGTCAGAACAAGTGGCAAAATTATTTTTTGAGTGCATAACACGTGTGAAATGTGCTTTAATAGTGGTTGGGAGCTCTTCTAATGCAACAAACTGGCATGATTTTCAGTCAAACAGGTTGGCAGAGATTCTCTTGGACTCAACACATACAGAGCGAACCTGTTGCACTCCAAAAACATTTATTATGAACTTGTTTGATCTTCACAACAGGCCTCTACTAAAGTGTCCAAAATAAGAATCCTACGAAAGGATCATGACATCACAGAGAATAAAATGTGGATTCTTTTTATTTAGAATAAAGTAGCAGCCACATAGCAACACCCTGGCAACCATCCTAGAAAACAGGCTTCACTTTCTTTAGTATTGCAGTTTGTGTTTTGGATCTGCTCTGTCTTGGTCATAAGCAGAGGTGAGCACTTGTTCTCCTCTTCATTACGGGTCGCTTTGATGTCGCAAGGTTTTTTTTGCATCCAAAAGCCCGCGGACTAGTGTTATTGCTGGTTATTTCAGACTGACGCGGACACCTCCAGGAACCAGAAGGGTTTTGGCGCAATTCCGCGGGATGAAATGTTTTTATTGATCTCGGCAGGAGAAAACACTCCAAATGGTTGCTTCTGTTCTTTTTTATTATTTGCTGCCATGACAGACGCATTGAACAAAAGCAAACAAACCCAGCGAGGGAATACAATTTCACTCTCAGTACATCAAACAGCAGACGATAGGGCAAAAAAGCTTGCGAGAGACTGTATGTCTTTGGGCTTTTTTTGTGTTTCTGAACATCAAGGGTGGAAAATACTGACCTGGCGAGTCACGTTTTCAACAGCCAAAGCATCTTTTGTAATATAATGAAGTGCTTGCAGGGCAGTTTACAGATTGTGGAGACACAGACACACTCTAAAAAAATGCTGGTTTGTCATAACACAGCATTGGATCAAAAATAGACATATGCAACATTGGGTTAATTTTTTTTTCAAATAAACTTAAATTAACAGCAAATTAATGCATTAGTTTTGACTAAAAAAAAGAGTTTTGATGCTTGTTCTAATTAGTTATTTAAAATGAAGTTAAACAACACAGTTCTTGAGTTTTTTTGGGGACAGCTTAATTGTTTTTTGTTCCATCAACTTGAAATTGTAAACACTATTAAGCTAACTCAATTGATTTGCATTGAGATGACATGAAATAATAGTGTGGAATCCAGCATTTTGTACAGTGTAGTGTCCACCAGGCACGTGCAGAGGTGGGGGCTTTGTGTGCTTGAGCCCCTGCCCTTTTTTCTCCTGCAGAGAAAGTGCCCTTTTTTTCCGGGGATAATAATAATTTTTTTAATACTACTTATAATATAATATATGTATAAGTTAATGATTGTTCTATTTAAGGACCGCTTTCCCTGTCAAACAATAAAAAGACGAAAGGTTAAAGTATATCTTGGTTTTAGTCTAGCCGCTTTAAGCGAGCCTCGAACCGGCAATTTGGAAAGAAAAGCCACATGCGAGACGAATGCTCTAACGAAGACTCTATTAACACTGTTTCTCTCCCCTCAAAAGTAAGGTGTCAACAGTGGAGTAACGTCTATCAGCGCCTATGCCAACTCCTGCATTCGCATTGCACACGGACTGCATCTGGGCCATAGCTTTACAGTCTGACCCATACACACTCTGCAGACGGAGTGTTTGTAAAACATATTACTAGCTGACCTCCGTTACGGCAGCGCGATATGATCGACAGAACTGCTGATGTATATTCATCCATCATTCATCTATATTGTGTGGAGGTGAGTAACTGTTAACAAAAGACTACCTGAGGCTCAAATTTAATCTCAGCTATTTATCCAAAAGTTCAAAAGCAAATAGGCTATTTTGTCTTGCTGACATCCTCCTGATTAACAACCATGTAATAAGTTAGCTAAAATTTAGCCAGGGCAATATCATAGGCATACAGGCTAATGTAATGGAGAAACGACAGCTGGATAGTGAAAATATTGCCCTCTTGTTATTGCAGTCACACAGAATATATAATGTCAATTTAAGCTATAAAACATGTACATATAGGCTAGCTATGGATGTCAGTGCCTATCAGTGTGTCCTATATTCTTCAACATATTTTATTTTGTTTAACAGAAAAAAACACTCAAACAAAAATAATAGATTGAAAAGGGATAGTTCACCCCAAAATTTAAGTTTACTCACCCTCAAGTGGCTCCATTTCTTTGTCTCTTTATTTTGTTGAACACTAACAAATAAAAGATTAAAAATAGATATTTTAAAGAAAGCTATAAACTTAAAATCATTGACTTCCAGAATAGGAAAAACAAACACCATGAAAGTCAATGGTTACAGGTTTCCTGCTTTCTTTAAAATATTACTTTGTGTGTTCAACAGAAGAAAAAAAAAAGTCAAATGGGTTTGGAACAAGTAAAAGGCGAGTAAATGATGACAGAATTATCAGTTTTGAATTAACTATCCTTTTAAAGGGCACCTATGGTAAAAAATCTACTTTTCAAGCTGTTTGGACAGACATATGTGTAGATATAGTGTATAGACCGTCATATTGGGGTGATATAAACACACCCAGTCCTTTTTTTTTAATTTAACAACATAAAAACGGTGGACCAATTGGAGCGGTTTTGAGATCGACTGCAACTTGACGTAGGAGTGCGGTCCCCCCACCCACCAATATTGATTTACAGGTGCGCATTACCGTATGCTCAGGTTGTTTTCACGTCCGCCATTTTCAGTGTAAGTTAAAGCGACGGCACCAAAGAAACACCCTTGCTCTATTTTTAGATGTAAGGCTCATTGGGCTCAACATTCACCACATTATCGCTCTCCTCCGAGCCAGTGTTTGTGAGTTTTGGTGGGTTTGCATACATGTGTACTTTTCATTGTGTCTTTCGTAAACTACAGCGGTTTGCATTTCCCGCGGTCACAGAAGCTCCCTGTCATCTTAACTAGATGCAGCTGGAAAGTGCGAGCGCCTTGCCTCACGTGCGCCTCACGTTCGCTCACTATTCTGGCACCTAGGTCGCCTCTATGGACGCGCTGGCCCTGCTCAGGACACTGTTCATATTTCTGCCGCACCACAGAGCGTTATCTGAATAGTTTAATTTTAAATAACATGCGAATGTGCTCGTCTGATGTGCCGTGTCGTGGCTCTGAGCGGCGCATCCGGTGTATGACGCCCTTTAGTTATAGCCTCAAGCAGGTCGTACACCAGAAGCGCCGCTCGGCGACAAGCAACGTCGCGCCGCACAGCGGCATGCATTTCTGAATTCTAAACATAAGTTTCTATCAGGGGACACACACCGGCGCCGCAAGTGTGCGATGCTTTCCACTGTCATGCACGCGCCGCGTCGTGGTGCATCCGGTGTGATGCCCTTCAGTCAAAGTTAATTCAGTGTGCTTGGTTATTAGTCTCGGTGTAGGCTACAAGCTCGGAGCTTTAAACTAGCACACAGTTGGCTGTAAAACTATACAAAGACACAAGTGATTTTGTACTCTCTGCTTGGTCTGTGTCCGAATTGTACATGTACAGCTGAATGCAGCTCTTGGCTCCGCCCCTTTGTTAAGTTGGGCGGGTAGTCGAAACTAAATTTCATGTGAAGCAACACGCCCCTAAAACAACAAATTGTGTACACGCCCCCAAAATGACACTTTTTAACACATCATAATAAAAAAATCGGAATTGTGTTTTGAACTGAACCTAAACTGGCACACTCAGAAGAACCATAATATTAACATTACATCTTAAAAAAGGGGTGAAATAGGGGCCCTTTAAGGGTGAGTATATGGTGAATTTAGGGTGAAATCTCCTTAATAATCTCATTATATTATATTTTATTTGTTAAAGTACAATTATTACTAATATTTAATAAAAAGTGCCCTTTTTTCCATTTGAGCCCCTGCCCCTTAAAAGGTCTCTGCACGTCCCTGGTGTCCACAACAAAACCATAAGACAATGGCATAAGGAATTATATTGTTGGAATCCATAGCCAATAAGAATGCCTAAATATCTTAAAAGTGTTTTTTTTTTTTTGTGTGTTTCTGAACATCAAGGGTGGAAAATACTAACCGGCGAGCCACGTTTTCAACTGTCAAAGCATCTTTTGTAATATAATGATGTGTTTACAGTGCAGTTTACAAACTGTGGAGACACAGACACACTTTGAGGAAAAAATGCTGGTCTGTTGTTATTAACTCATCCAACATTGAGTTAATTTTTTTCAATTAAACTTAAATTAACAGTAAAGTGTTTTTGACTTTTACATCAACCCAGCATTTTCTAAGGAATGAAAATAAGGCTTTATCCCCTACTAAGACACTCATTGGAGTATTACTTAGGGGTTATACACTGCAAAAAAAATTCTTGTTGCTTTTTTAGTTGAATTAAATGAACTTTTCTAGATTTTGCAACTTACATGAATTACACTGGCTAAAAATATTAAGTGAAACTTTGTATAAATGTTTGTTGAAACCTGATAAACCTAATAAAATAAGATAAAGCAACATAAAACATATTTGTTGTCTAGACATTTTGTCATTAAATTTTTTACAGTGTGATGAGCATTTTATTAAAGGATGCAATGAAATGAAAATCTGAGAACATTCGATTCAAAGCATGCATGGCCAAGTAATAAATAAAATAAAATAAAATAAAATAAAATAAAATAAAATAAAAGTGTATATAATCTAAAAACATTAGATAATTTGGTCATAAATATAAATGTGATTCTTTGAAAATTAAACAATGGAAATTTTAAATGAGCAATATTGCATAAATTTGACATTTTTAATTATATTATAAATAACAAAACATATTAAATCAAATGTCATTTTTAAATTATCGATATTAAAGTGAATTTATCAGGAGTCACCACAGCGGAATGAACTGCCAACTATTCCAGCATATGTTTCAATCCAGTAGATGCTGCAATCCAGTACTGGGAAACAGCCATTCACACTCATTAGCCACTTTCACACAGTCATAGCAGTAAATATTCAGAAAATTTCCGGAACGACTTTACAGGTAAATTAAAAAAAGCGCTGTTCACACAGGCAAGGACACTCCGGAATTTTTCTATTAAGAGTAATATTTACACATCCGTTCCACATACAGGTAAAATCTGATATCATTAACCAGAAATGACCTCTAAACGGCTGTGCTTGTATTTGTAAACCTAATAGTGGTCAGGCTTTTGTTGATGGTTTCCCTTTTGTTTTAGGCTTTAGCATTCATGCAGCTGCTTTGTCCCAGAGACATCCAAAGGCAGAAGCGTGAAACGTTTACACATTTGACTACATTACGCATTCTGTGGATGGATAAGAACAACTTCGATGAATACATATAGAGGAAAACTTTCGCATGTTGAGATACATAATATGTACATAATATGTGTGTGTGCTGGTGCTCACCGGAGCCCTCCTTCACTTTTAAATTAGCATTCAGATATTTCATATAGGGAAGATACTGGACAGACAAAAGTGATTCATTGTTTTTGAATCACTTCTTTTGAATAAATCTTGCATCTGAGGAATGAACACAAACTAACCAGCAATTTGGCAAAAGATAAGAGCGTGTTTGATTTTCAGCTGCTGTTTATAGTTCCTTGGCTTTGACTGTCTCTTCACACTCATAGAACTGTTATTTAGATTTAATTAAAGCAAGCACATTCATCCAAACTCCACAAGAGTCGAGCGTTTTACATTAGAAAAATGACACTTGGCACCACATTTTCTGTTTCAACTAATCTAATTAGCTTGTCGTAAGTATGACTGCTTCATTTTTAATTGCTACTTGCCATTGCTTAAATTAAAATCAAGACTCATCCACTCCAGACAGCCTTTCGACTGATTAATTCGTGCCTCAGTAGCAGAGAGTGTGACTGTGTTTGTTCTTTAAAGAAAAAGCATTTGCTGGAGCACAGAATACCTGCGTGTTGTAGATGGTTTGCGGCGACTGACCTCTGCTTCTGGAGCTCATGCCCTTCTGCTCATCCAGACAGCAGGAGAGATGAAAAAAGCCTGAGGTGGAGGAGCGTCACATGCCTACATTTCCCATGAGCCCCGGCGGTGCACGCTCTGCTTCGGGGAGATCCTGCAGGAATATGAACGTGAATGTAAATGAGGTCAGGAAAACATTCATGCTCACTATGACTCCTACGAGTTCCATCATTCATTCATTTATTTTATTTTCAGCTTCGTCCATTTATAAATCTGGCGTCGCCACAGCGGAATGAACCGCCAACTTATCCAGCAAATGTTTTATACAGTGGATGCCCTTCCAGCTGCAATCCATCACTGGAAAACACTCTCATTCACACACATACACTACGGATAATTTTAGCTAACCCAATTCACCTATAGCGCATGTCTTTGGACTATGAGGGAAACCGGAACACCCGGAGGAAACCCACACCAACACGGGGAGAACATGCAAACTCCACACAGAAATGCCAACTGACCCAGCCGAGGCTCGAACCAGCGACCTTCTTGCTGTGGGGCGACAGCGCTATCCACTGCGCCACCGCGTTGCCAAGTTCCATCATAATATATGTTATTTTAAAGTCGCAGTGAAATCATAGGCTGCGTACTTCCATACTATACAGTACGCTAAAATCAGTACGCGAGCCAAGTTGTATGTCCGAATTCATAGAATTCGAAAATCAGTATGCGAGAAGTACCCGGATGACTTACTACTTCCGGTGAGATTCTGAAATGTGCATCCCGTGCACGCTGCGCTATGCCATGATGCCTTGCGAGAGAATTCATGAATGGGAGTAAAGCGACACAACTGATGCAGGTAGGTTACGTGACCATGACAAAGTGGCGAATGTAGTACGTCCGAATTCCATCACGTTCATACTGTATAGAACGTACTTTTCTAAGGGCCGAGTAGTACGTTTAAGTTCAAATGCAGTACCTGCTGAGTAGTAGGCGGTTTCGGACGCAGCCACAAATTACTCTGCTTTTGGGTGGAGCTATTGGTCTTTTATGGAGGGCTATCAGTTAATTAGGGAGGAGCTTTCAGGCGTTTAGGGTGGAGCTATCTGTCTTTAGGGTGGAGCTATCAGTCCTTTATAGCCAAGCTATTAGTCCTTTAAGTTGGAGCTATCAGTCCTGTGGTGAGGTGCTATCAGTCATTTAGGGAGGAGCTATCAGTCTTTAAAGGCGGAGTTATCAGTTCTGTATGCCGTGGCTATCAGTCATTTAGGGGGGAGCTATCAGTCCTTTAGGGCGGAGTTATCAGTTCTGTAGGCCGTGGCTATCAGTCATTTAGGGAGGAGCTATCAGTCCTTTAGGGCGGAGTTATCAGTCTTTTAGGGAGGGTCTATTAGTCCTTGAGATTGGGTTGTCATTCCTTTTGGGTGGAGCTATTAGTCTTTTAGAGATGGGCTTTCAGTTCATTAGGGTGGAGCTTTCAGTCCTTTTGAGCAGAGCTACCGGTCCTTTAAGGTGGAGCTATCAGTCTTTTAGGGAGGGGCTATCAATGTGTGTCTCCTTTCTGCTCTGAATTCATCCTTTGTTCAATCTTCCTGCCACTCTATATTTATTTCTCATTTCAAGACTATTTTAAGTGGATGTACGTCACAATAGCAGATTTTAACTTCAGTTTCATAGCGAATAAAAAATTGGCGTTAATACCAAATTACCACATGGGTATAAACAGCTAAATTAAAATAATACATGCTATAATGCATGCCATCTCACAGCATATTGGTTTATTAGACCACACTGAAAAGAAAGTGTGTGTGTGTGTGTGTGTGTGTGTGTGTGTGTGTGTGTGTGTGTGTGTGTGTGTGTGTGTGTGTGTGTGTGTGTGTGTGTGTGTGTGTGTGTGTGTCTCATGGCCTCATGTGGACAAAAACTGCTTAGAAAGACACAGACGTGGAAAAGCTGAGAGAGCACAGACTGGGTTTGGACTGATGACAAAAGAGTTTTAAAAAAATCAATTACTGGACGTCCGAGGGGAACTAAGAGACTAACATGGAAATTATTTCTCATCCAGCTTCGAAATGATTCGGTCATCCCTTGTGGTTTTGTGTTTTTGTGCATATTTGAGCACAATGTACGATGAATGGTGCCTTGGACAACATAAGTTAGAGTTAGTTCAGTTCAAAATGAGAGCTGTACCACATATTAATTAAGCCAGTTATTTGTTTAATGTTTGTTGGTTTTAAGTCAATATTAAAAACTGTAATAGGTTATATTTTTGTATTATAATTTAAAATATTGGGTGACACGGTTACTCAGTGGTTAGCACTGTCACCACACAGCAAGAAGGTCGCTGGTTTGAGTCCCAGCTGGGCCAGTTGGCATTTCTGTGAGAAGTTTGCATGTTCTCCCCGTGTTGGTGTGGGTTTCCTTCAGTTGCTTTAGTTTTTAATATATAATGGGCAACACGGTGGCTCAGTAGTTAGCACTGTTGCCTCACAGCAAGAAGGTAGTTAATTCAGCTGGATTAGTTGTTCTGGTTTCTCCCACAGTCCAAAAACATGCACTATAGGTCAATTGAATAAACTAAATTGGCCGTAGTGTATGTGTGTGAATGCAAGAGTGTATGGGTGTTTCCCAGTACTGGGTTGCAGCTGAAAGGGCATCCGCTGTGTAAAACATGCTGGATAAGTTGGTGGGTTATTCCACTGTGGCGACCCTTGATAAATAAAGGGACAAAGCCGAAGAAAAATAAATGATTGAATTATTATTTGTCACGATCACCAGCGATCTACAACCAGAGATCACTGGTAAATACACACACATTCACATGAACTACAAATCTGCCATGGTATGGACTACAACCCCCAGTCATGCAACACACACACACACAGCTGGTTTTAGACCCTGACTGATTACACTCTCACAGCTGAAACTGCTCAAGAACTGATTCCTGGACTATAAAGCTGCGGTCACACTAGAGTTTCTGCGTGCGAAATTCTGTCGTACGGCACTGCGAAAAGAGGCGGGATTAAAAAAGATGATTAGACATTATAAAAAGCCAGCGATTGTTCTATGTTTTAAATTTCTGTTCAGAGAGGTCATGTTTTGATCCTGGATTGGTCTCACGCAGTCAGGTGATGCGATTTCGCAGTAAGCTTGAACTTTGCACCTCAGCGAAATGCGAAACTTGACGCATGACCCTGCATTTCCGGTCTGACACGTTCGTGTGCGTATGAATGGAGTCTATGGGGAGAAAAGTCCAGTGTGACTGCAGCTTAAGTACTGCTCAAATAGTGTGTGTAATTAGTCCTTGACAATCCTCCGCTGGTATGTGTGCAATCAGTCAGGATCAGGAACATGTGTGTAAGCGGAGTGCATGTATAGAGTTGTAGTCCATATAATGGTGGATTTGTAGTCCATTAGTGGTGCATGTTTTCTAGCGATCTATAGAGTCGCTGGTGATCGTGACAATTATTAATCAAAGATACATTTAATTAATCAAATGTTATAGTGAAGACTTTAATATAATATTCAATTTTATTAACATTATATTTTATCAATATTATTACCATTATCTATTTAAAATAAATGCAGTTTCAACTTTATCAAATAATACTAAAAATGCTATTACAGTTTCTGAAATATGAAGCACAACTGTATTATACAGTGATAATAACAAAATAAATTGTAATATTAGAATGATTGCTGAAGGATCATGTGACACTATAGTAATGATGCTGTAAATTCAGCTGTAAATCACATCATATATACTTTTTTTAGCAATATATTCAACAAGAAAGCATTTCTATGAAATTACAATAATATTTCATTATTTTCCAGCTTTTACTGTGTTTTCAATCTTGAGCCTTTCATATATATTTTTCAAAATTATTCTAAATCCTAACTTTTCTATTGTGGTGTGTTTACAGCATGCCAAGGAGGGTATGTTTATGTGTTGAGTGTTTTGGTGTGTGTGTGTGTGTGTGTGTGTGTTTGTGTGTTTATCAGCGAGTGTTATGATCTGGAATGAGTAGTCGCTGCGGTGCAGTCGTGTCAGTAAAGCTGAATTGGATGTAACACGAGTCATTAATCAAACTGAGCGAGGCAAATAGAGGAGGGATGTGTAGCTGAAATGATGAAACACCACAAATACAGACACATCAACTTCTTCATCGCATCTACAACACTTTTCTGTGTCTTAGAACTGCATTTATGTTCCAATGCAACCTCCAAAAACATTGTTTTAATCTTTTTGCTGAGTCACAAAACATGGGAAAGTGTTTGTTTGGAAAATGGGTTTGAGTTTTTCTTCATGTTCTTTTTATTCGTTGTTATTACATTTGTCTGGCAAACTCAAAATGGTATAATGGGTCCGGTGTAAACTGAGAAATGCTATTTTTCCTTACAGGTTTAATGTGCTATATTCTACAAGTTTGAGATGGGTTTTTTTTCATTTTCATTTAAAAAAACTTTATTCTGCTCTCCAAGACTGCATTTATTATTTATAGTACTGAAAAACTTCAAGAAATATTGTGAAATATTATTACATTTCAGTTGCCTTTGGTTTAGTCTCTTATTTCAGAGATTGCCACAGCAGAATGAACCGCCAACTATTCCAGCAAATGTTTTTACGTAGCGGGTGCCCTTCCAGCCACAACACAGTATTGGGAAACACCCATACATACACACACACAGGTACACTACAGACAATTTAGTTCATTCAATACACCTATAGCACGTGTCTTTGTACTGTGGGGGAAAACGTAGCACCCGGAGGAAACACACGCCAACACGTGGAGAACATGCAAACTCCACACAGAAAGGCCAAATTGTCCAACCGGGACTCGAACCAGTCACCTTCTTGCTGTGAGGCAAAAGAGCTTACCACTGAGCCACCGTTAAAATATTATTTCAATTTAAAATAACTGTCAACTTAATAATTTTTTGCATAATTACAATGAAACTATATATATATATATATATATATATATATATATATATATATATATATATATATATATATATATATACACATACTGTATATACACACTCACACACATTTTTATATATAAAATAAATATTATTTATATATATATTTATTATTTATAGCTACATTCATATTTTACATATAAAGTTCATGTACAATATATATAAATATATAATATTTAATACATATTTGGTCTAATATAAAAAATATGACACATAATTAATTATTTACATACATTTTTTATGGGTTTTTATGATGATCATCATTCAGTTTCTTAATATACAAAAAATGAGACTGCATACAATCTTTGTTATTGTTATGTAGAAGAAATTTGATTCTCTCCTAATAATTTTTGTAATAATACATTTTTAAAATGCTTAAGTTTTTCCACCTCTTTTATTCTTTCAGCCATAAAACCAACAACCAAAAAAAAAATACAATAGATGTGCCCTCTGGAGTAGATCTCATGCATTTTTCATCAGCGGTACAACAAAAACTTTTCCTGCCCTTTATGACCCGCTCGCCTTCACACCTACATGCAGTCACTGATTCATGTGGGATTAATGCATTTCTCCTA
>CAIGQZ010032813.1:23846029-23866506 GCA_903798205.1 Danio tinwini | reverse complement strand
TAATAATAATAATAATAATAATAATAATAATAATAATAATAATAATAGTTAAATAAATTGGCTGAGGGCGACGCAGCGGCACAGTAGGTAGTGCTGTCGCCTCACAGCAATAAGGTCGCTGGTTTGAGCCTCGGCTGGGTCAGTTGGCGTATTTGTGTGGAGTTTGCATGTTTTCCCTGCGTTCGCGTGGGTTTCCTCCGAGTGCTCCGGTTTCCCCCACAGTCCAAAGACATGCGGTACAGGTGAATTGGGTAGGCTAAATTGTCTGTAGTGTATGAGTGTAAATGAGTGTGTGTGGATGCTTCCCAGAGATGGGTTGCGGCTGGAAGGGCATCCGCTGCGTAAAATCGTGCTGGATAAGTTGGTGGTTCGTTCCACTGTGGCGACCCCCGGATTAATAAAGGGACTAAGCCGAAAAGAAAATGAATGAATGAAGGCTATTATTTATACTATTATAAATAATAGTAATAAATAACAATAATAGTTTTTTATAATACATTTTTAGGGGTTTTTCACCTTTATTATGATAGGACAGTAGAGATTTCGGGCAGGAAAGCATTGGGAGCAGAGAGAGAGGAAGGATCGGCAAAGGACCTCAAGCCGGGAATCGAACTCGAGTTGCCGCTAAGCTATTGGCGCTGACATAATAATAGTTTTTGAGTTGAAATAAGTTTATTTTACTCACCCCGTTGGCAGACAATTAAGCTTATTTCAAGAAAAAACTCACTATTATTTTTGAAAACAAGACAATTTTTTTGCATGTCTAGAAAATGCTTCTTGATTTAAGAATTTTTTAATATTTGGACAAGAAACCAGACAAAAACTCTTAAGCATTAGCATTTTTTCATTGAATAAAGATGAGGAGTCTTTATATCTTTATATCTTAAGACGGTGAGTGAAGTTTGAAGCTTCATAAAAATCAGACCATCTGAAGCCAGAGACGTTAAAACACACAGATTGTACACTCTGCAAAAGCTAAACCCAAAGCAGCCACCATTAAAGCCCAGGCAGCGGGTTGAACCTGCAGCAGTGATGCCTGTGGATGAACACCTCAGGGCTCCAGCCTGCAGACAAACGGGGATTAAAAATAGACCGCGGCCAGAGAGGATGCCAGAGGGTCCGACAAGGGAGTCCAAAGGCTTTTTACAGTCTGTTTTTAAAAGGCACAACTAAATGGGCCTGGCCATGTGGCACACAAAAAGATTCCAGGACGCTCTTGGCAAATAAGCTTTTAAAGCAATGCACGCAACAGACACACTGCATTATTCAGAAGCACAGGTGACTGTAAACAAAATCCAGGAAAATAAAAAAAACAACTCGGCCATGAGGAGAATGAGGGTAAAAGTGCAGAAACGATGAGAGGATACACAAGGACTCTTTTAAAATCATTCATAGTAAAAGCATTAATATTAGCTTAGTTTTTTATTTTAAAAAAAAGCAATATTATTCAATATTTCAATAATGATATTTCTTATAAGAAATACTATTAACCTGGAAAAAAAAGCTAAATTGTTAAGTATTCTGATAACGATACTTCTTATAAAAAACATTGTAAAATGTAAATGCTGAGTATTTTTATAATGATAATTCTTGTAAGTAATATCGTAAAACTGGGGGAAAAATGCAATGTTGGGTATTTCGGTAACAGCTTTTTTTATAAGTAATATCGTAAAACTGGAAAAAAATGCAATGTTGTTGACTATTTCGATAACGATTTTTCTTTTAGTAATATCTTAAACTGAAAAAAATGCAATGTTGAGTATTTCAATAACGATATTTCTTATAAGTAATATCGTAAAACTGGAAAGAAAATGCAAAGTTGTTGAGTATTTCAATAACAATATTTCTTACAACATTGCAAACCCCCCAAAAATGCATTATTTGTTAAGTATTTTGATTACAATATTCATTATAAATAATATCCTAAAACTGGAAAAATAATGTGATGTTGTTGAGTGTTTCGATAACGATATTTCTTATAAGAAATATCGCAAAACTGGAAAAAAACGTAATATTTGTTAAGCATTTTGATAATGATATTTCTTATAAGAAATATCGTAGTACTGGGAAAAATGTGATGTTATTGAGTATTTCGATAATTTTTTTAAGTAATATTGTAAATCTGGGAAAAAAAATCTATATTGTTGTTAAGCATTTCTATAACGATATTTCTTATAAGTAATATTGCAAAATTAAAATAAATGCGAGATTGGCACCAATCTGCTGTTGGGTTATTTTAAGCCAACCAGTTTCGTTGTTAAGGTTAACCCAACAAATTTAAATTACAACCCAACTAGGGGATTATGAATGCGATTCAATAAACGTTCATTTTAACACAGCATAGTAAGTCGCGACCCAATATTTTTAACCCTTTTATTGGGTAAAATTATTAACCCAACATTTTTTTGAGAGTACAATACATTTCCCTAGAAAATTAATATTTTTGTTAGAGGTTTTAAATTATGTATTTTTAATGATATTAAAATAAACAGGTAAAATATATTTTTCTGATCTAATTAATTTTAAATCAGACTGAAAAACTGTCAAGATCTAAACATTTAGTCTTTAAATCACTATGGCTGCTTGCATATTTTTAGCTATAAAAATATAGCTAATAATTTTATATATAGATTCATATACAGCAATATGAACACATATATATGATTATAACTAACATATTTGAACATGTATATACTCGTAATTTGTCATTTAAAATGTAAACGGCCATTTTTGCTATATTTTGAAATACAATTTGAATATATGCCATTTATTTACAACTTGTATGTCGTACACTCAAAAATTATTTGTTGCTTGTTCAAACTACTTATTTAAAATGAGCTGAAACTACAATTCTTGAGGACAACTTAATCATTTTATGTTCAATCCACTTAAATTTGTAAAAAATAATTATATATAGTGTATATATAGTATATATAGTAAAAAATTATTATATTACTATAATATAAATCATGGTTTCCGCTACATTCATTCTTCCATGGCGGGGCGCCACACCACAATTCATCCCGCCACGGCTACATAACAGCTTCTCATTCAAAAACATTCAGTCGATGTTGTTTTTTTAATAGCGGGTTATAATCGCATCAAAACTTATTAAAAGGTAAGTGAATTATAACAGCGCAAACTTTTCTGTAATCGTAGTGCTGTGCGTTATTTGTTTAACCCTTTAAAGTGACATGCTGACTGACTGACTGGTGCGTGATGTGTGAGGCCAGCAAACACGATGTAGTTTTCAGTTAAGTAGAACACAGTATCCATAATTATACTTTATAGCCTTTGGCTTTGCATACAATGACTATCTTGCTGGAGTTTATAGCCGTTTCACTTTACTTCAGAACGCATTAATGCCGCTCTATAGGTCTATTAGACGCAATTATAAATGTTCCTAGCAAATCTAATAAATGTTGGAGACATACTTGTTACATAAACGCACTAAATCGCACTTCAGCAGCGTTTATTTGAGCGTGCACAAGAAAATCTGCACTTGAGCAGAGTATATTTGAGGGTGTGCAAGAAGTTTTGTGCACGAACAGAGGCAATCAACGCGCAAGCAAAGATACTTGCATGCTCGTATTACATGAATGCGATCTCGACTTTTAATACTGCGTTTGTGACATATGTCATTGAAATAACGCCATTATTGCCATAGGTAGTTGGTAGATCTGTGTCTACCAGTCCTGCCGCGACAGCTGGAAAAAATCCTAGAGGAAACACTGTAAATAACTCAATTATAGTGTATATAATTTGCACAAATTTCCATATATCAGATTTCTATAAAGTGACATCCGAATATCACACCTACAAAAACTCCTCCTTTAGCTTTCTGGAGTTATTTTAAACACAAAATGTGTCCTCGGATTTTCCAATTGCATCAGATTTTACGCTTTGATATCCCAACAGCAACAATATAACAAGAGAGCAGAACAAAAATGAAGGATGATTACTGATGGTGTCTGAAACTGTGATTTCTGCCTCAGTGATTGCTCCGAGCTCTAGCAGAAAGCGACAAACGGTCAGAGATACATTGCAGGGGTGTGTTTGATCAATACGTCCTCTTTTTAACCATTCACCATGAGCTCTGCGCAGTGTCTTTAATCTCATTCACATCCTCAATGAGGAACGATTGAATGGCTGCGGCTGCCTTTATTCACACATTCACCTCCAATGTAATGAGGGACAATCATGTACCGGCGGCCTATTCGTCTCAACAGCCCGATCAATTGCTCACACACTTGCAATTTACACGATTAACAGCCATCAAAAAAACAAAGAAAGGAAAGTGCTTGATAAAAAAAAACTCCTTTATCCTAGAACTGATATGATTATGCAAAGGGCAGACTGGTTTATTTATAGAAAGCATGCACAAATTAGCACTCTGAACTAAGGATGAACAACAATTAAGTTATACTTGTTAATTTAAAGAGTTAAGAAAGCTTTATGTGATGATATTCAATAATATAATATATTGTGATTATAAACATGGGGCGGCTCGGTGGCTTAGTAATTAGCACTGTCGCCTCAGAGCAAGAAGGTTACTGCTTCAAGCCTTGGCTGGGTCAGTTGGCATTTCTGTGTGGAGTTTGCATGTTCTCCCCGTGTTGGTGTGTGTTTCCTCCGGGTGCTCTGGTTTCCCCCACAGTCCAAAAAAACGCATTATAGGTGAATTGAATTAACTAATTTGGCCGTAGTGTATGAGTGTGTGTGTCAATGTGAGTGTACAGATGTTTCTCAGTACTGGGTTGCGGCTGGAAGGGCATCCGTTGCATAAAACATATGTCAGAATAGTTGGCAATTCATTCCGCTGTGGTGACCCCTGATAAATAAGGGACTGAGCCAAAGGAATATGAATGAATAATGCATAATAATATTATCTTAGACACTTCAAAATACAGTAAATAATAGTTTATTATTAAAATTTTTTGTGAGATTTTAGTTATATTTAGATTGTTATTTTTCAATGGTTGTTTATTAGAACATCATGTTTTTCAGTTAAACAAGTATGTTCACTTGGGATGTTTCTTAAATATCTGCACACATATTATGGTATTTTTATGCTTTAGAAAAGTCAAACACTTACATACAGCACCTTTAAAGTAAATGTTATTGTTAACTAATATGTTAACTTAATTCCTTCATGTTGTCTCAACACAAATCAATTGTGTGAAATCCAGCATTTTTACAATGCATGTTAATGATTGTTTGGTTTTTTTTAAAGATATTAACTCAATTTAATCAATTATGACATTTTATTTTAAGTTATGTTTACTAATGCGAACTTATTGGAAAGTGTTATTATCTATTGTACTTTATAAATCTTTTGTAATTACTTTTGTGTACTTGTGTTCTTAGAAAAAGTATTTATTTTATTTTTACTTATACTCCCAAGGCCGTTTATATCGAAGTTAATATTTAGCCGCACCATGTTGGTGTTTCTTAACATCTCATTTTTACGAGATGGGTCATTAGCTCATTGCTCAACCCCCAACCTGGAGGACCAGGACATACACACATACACTATGGACAATTGAGCTTATTCAATTCACCTAGCACATGTTTTTGGACTTCTAGGAGAAATCTGAGCACCCGGAGGAAACCCACATGAACACAGGGAGAACATGTAAACTCCCCATAGAAATGCCAACTGACCCAGCCGGGCTCGAACCAATGACCTTCTTGCTGTGAGGCTACCCACTGCACCACCATGCCACCCTTATTTTATTATTATACCTGCTAAAATATACATATTTTGCAGCTTAGGTCAACATTGTGATAATACCATATATCCTGATAAAAGCTTGAGCAATTATCTCAACAAGAAAAAATCATAGTCATCATAAGCCCTTTTTTAGCATGCATAATGGATGAATAAATTGCAATAAAAGCTCAGAAACTAACCTAAAAGCCATAAAGGAATAGTGAGTTTAAAGAAAGCAGACTAAGGCTGCTAATGTAAAATCAATCATGTTAGGGTATTTTAATTGTTACTTAAAAAGAGTTTTTATTGCCCAGAGCACACAGACTTCACACTATTGATTTGGCGAACAAACACTTTAAAAGCCTTATTAGTCCAGCAAACAGATTACTTTTCGTTATACAGTCCATTCATGAATGAACCCGTTTATGAGGTTCTCATTTATGCTTAATGCTACTGTGCTTTCACTGAATAGCACCACCTTCAATAGCCATGGCTTGAGTTTTTTTTCCTTCAGAATTACAGAACAACAGCGCCACCTTGTGCATTAAACACGCTTTTTTACACAAGAAATACAAAAAAGCTGCAAAGCTTGATAGCTATGGCATATAAAATAAATGTAATTAATATTTGTTTTGAAAGCTCCATCAAACCATTTTGGTACTCCCAAAATCACACTTTTGCTGAGCTCTGTTATTGCCATATATAAAATATCCAGGAGACAGCGGTTAAAACACATAATGTCAGGTGTTTGATTCTATAATTTATATTTTGTCAGTTATTAGGGATTTACAGATTATTTGAGGACATCTTAAAGTATTATAATAATTTAAAAAGAGAGCTATTACAGAAATTAGCTCAATAGTTGATCACCAATAGACTTTAGCTTGTCACAATTGCTAGTCAAACTTAGGCAGGTGTTATTGGATGCTAACTTTAAAAAAAAAGCATCTGATTGAGCATGAATTTGGACAAGCTTTTGAGTCCAATATATGCCAGTAATATTTTTAGCCAGTCTTCCAAGAAATAAACAATATACAGCAAAAAGGTGTCCAATAGCAACAACAGGATTTATCACTGAAACGGATTTTAAAAATAGGTTTCTCAAAGAAATATGTGAGCTAAAACATTTTCTGCTATCAAAACAAAATATTACAGTAAGTTACTTTAAACATGCCTGATGCTAATACAATAAAAAAAACGCTATTTCCTGTGTACAAATACCCTTTAGTCGTGTATAAATATGATTGATCCAAGTAAAAAACAATAACAATAATGTGTTTAAAAAAATAATAAAACTCAGTATTGGCTAGCAATTTAGCCTAGCTTTTGAAAGTGCGTTAACGTTAAACTAAAAGCTATATTGAGTCGACGTTTTCTTCATTCAAAACCATTTAAAACTATTCTGCACTTTAAAATTATTATTATTATTAGAAAATCTAATTTAGTTGTCTTCTTTGGACTTAAACTCACCTTATTATCGAGCTGTCGTCGTCGTTTCACTGGGTTCACACCGTCTTGATTAACCGGCGCCTTTTAATTAATCGCGCATGAGTGTTCTGTCACCTGAGGCAAATTTTTAGGGGCATTATATTGGTGTATGGTACTAAATAATACAAGCAGGAGGACACTAACACAAACTCAAAGGCTGTTGTCTGCTTTGCACTTGAGCTCACCTCATCATTATCGACCTGTCGTCTCCTCTTCACTGCGTTTGAGCCACCCGCGCTTTTGAATTATTCGCGCATGCGTATTCGGTCACGTATCCTTGGGCATAGTAGTGTATGGTACTAAATAATACAAGCAGGGCACTAACGCAAACACAAGGTGAGGCAAGGTGAGAGATTTTTTTTGCCAACAAGCTATCTATTATGGAAATATGTATGTCGTGTAATTTTTAATATTTAAAATATATCTGCCCAGCAACTGAAATTTCCCCTTACTTTCCCATTGGGACCAGGCCCGGATTAAGAATTCAGAGGCCCCTGGGCACAATGTCTTGTAGGGCCCCCTACAAGGCCGCACCCTAGTTGAATTAAAAAATAAGATTAATATAATTTTTTTTTTTAAATAAAGTTAATATATAATATTTTGCCCACATTTTTTTAATAAATGACATAGTACATATATTTATAGTCAACAAAGATTTACCTGATTTTAAAAGCATTTAAAGCACACTTTGATAAAAAAAAAAAAATACTAATAAGACTAGTGAAAATGAATGGTTTTTAATATACTTGTTCAAGTTCACTGAAGCAGTACTAAAATTAATATTTAAGGGTATCTTTAATGTAAAACGTCTACAAACTTATAATGCATATGATTTGGATATAACACCTCTCCAATCCAGTTCAATGAATCTTCCATAATACACACACTGATTAATGATTCCTACTGTCTCCCTCGTGATGAAGCAGGCAAAAAGCACTTGATTACAAAGCTGAAAGTATTCGAAATCACACACACTGTACCAGTTCTCTCCTGTCTCTCTCCTTTTCAGGGGCTTTTTCTGTCTCTCTCTCCCCATGAGGTCGGAGAGTATTGGTGAAGCAGGGCGACTAACATTGTAAATACAGATTAATTATATTAAGATGTCACTAACATTTAACACCAGGTGGAAAATAACTTATTATAAAATATGTATTATTCTTATTATCATTTATTAAATACCTTGTGACTCATTTTATATACTTTATTTAAATTTTTTAAACAAAAACATTTCCTTTATATTTAAAATAAACGTATCTGATATGTAATGGGGGAAAGAAGAATGTGTTCATCAGTCGCTGGATTCGAACCGGGTTCATGATCGATCGCCATAAAACAGGTTGCTATGCGCTTTACGAGCTACACCACTCCCACCTGCTGTTTACAGCGCTCTTTAGTTATGTTGTCTGTCAATCAAACGGCGCTGGTGGGAAACACTCAACTAGCTTATTTCAACGAGGTGCGCTATTTGCACTTAGCCTAAATACACTCCAAAATCAGCATCCCCCCCATCCCGCATGGGCCCTTGGGCCTGTGCTCATTATGCCCATTGGTTAATCCAGCCCTGATTGGGACTTATATGTATATGCTGAAAAGAACTAAGCGTGCAATTAAAACCAAATGTTAAACTGATTATGAATTTTCACAAGATAAAGTGCACTAACAAGACCTGAGGTATAGAAGAATACACATGAGAATCAAAACAAAACCAAACCCAGACAGAAGAGTGTTGAAAATTAATATGGAGCGACAGGTGGATCAAGGAACTGAAAGAAATGGCTTCATAAAGTGGCTTTATTCCCTTCTTCCCCCTAGCTAAAAAATATAAATCCTTCTCTTATAAACCTTTCTTCTTTTTTTTTATTCCACCTCATCGATGGCTTTCATCTTTCATTTTTGATCTTTTCCCTGAGAGGATTTTTCTTAAGATCTTTATTCCATCCATTAATACCAAGCTTTGCAGCACTACTGCTAAATACGTATACCACAATACATCAACATACAAGCCAAAAGACATTACATTTATTCAGAGGAAACATACAGAGCAGCATTTATAAAAACCACATTTATTAGTCACTTTCCAATGAGGGGGTACAGAGACAATACAATACTAAAGACACTAATAATGAGGGGGAAAGACTGCGAATTAAACTGATACAAGCAAATGGAATGTGGTACAAAAAAATTTGAAGTAGCCATAAATACAAAACACATCCGACAGCACAGCCGTAGTTACATTATATAACTAAAAGAGAGACCTAATTTACAACTCTACACCTTGTTAAAAAGGCCAAGCTACTTGGGAGGCGAGGATCAGTGCTGCAAATCCATACAGTACATGAGTGGGACCCGTAACAATCAATGCAGTATTGCTGTACTGAAGGTCCTCGCCGAGTGAGGTGTGTGAAATGCCTGCCTGCTCACAATTTCAGCTTTTTCTTGCGGCCACGTCCGTCAGGGGTCCCGTCCTGCTTGCGTTTCTGAGCCTACAGGGAACAGAGGGCATTATTAAATACTACTTTTAAGCATATGGGGTTTAATAGGGCGAGCATTACTTATTCATCCTGAATATATTTTTATTATGGTTACTGTCAATATTTATAATAGCCAGTGGGTTCGGGGTTTGTTGAGAAGAGTTTATACATATTTTCATGCCAAGTACAAATGTCATTATTTATACAGGGAGTGGATTTTATTTTATTATTATTTTGGCTAAATATTGTCAGCATTTGCTGTGAACAAGCTCACCGAAGATGTGCGAGGTCCTCTCTTCTTCTTCTCTGCTTTCTCTCGCTCTTCCAGCTCCATGTTTTCACGCTCGATGAGTGTGATCAGTGTGTTGCATCTCCTCTGAAGCTCCTGTGGTAACAAAAACACACATAACCAGATTAGGATGTTCCTAAGAAAGGAAAGTTAGCATCATTTTGTACTTTAATTAGACTTTAATATGAAAGGCCATTTTCCTTAAACGTGTTCAATTACAGAGGATAGTTCACCTAAAAAGTAAAATTTTTATATTCCTGATATTCAAGAAACCTGCAATGTCTGTATGTGGTATTACTGAACTCTCTCATCTAATAAACAAACAAAAATCTAAATCCGCAATATTTTTTGCTTTCAGATCTTGAATTGTGTGCAAGCTTCATCATCCATTCATTGTTTTTGGACTTAAGTGTTTTTGTTTGTGGATTAAATAAATTTACTTTACAAAAAATGAATGCCATCTCACACATTGCTAAAACTACAGGTAAAACGAACAAAATATAAATAAATAAAAACAAATTGCTCTTATCAAGTGCAAAAAAGAACTTGTCTTGTAAAAACTTTCTGCTTTAACTAACAAATAAATATGCATGTACAGGGCTCGAAATTGCGACCATTTTAGTCGCATATGCGCCCGAAATTTAATCTATGTGACCTCATAATATATTTGGGAGCATTTGTGCGACTGCATATAATGGTTGCAGTGCGACTTGTTTCGATTTTTTTCTAAAATCACGCTGAATCGGACTTCCCTGCCGCTATATTGGTTCATATTAGCTGTCAATCACTCAAGGCTTTCCGCTGTCAGAAAACAGGGAGCTTATAAGGGCGCCAGCCGATATCAATCGAGTGTTTTCGGAGAAGGTGCCCGAATCTCGATGCATTGCATTCACTGCGTCTTCAGCGCAAATGTCTGCTAAATGTAAAATCCAACACTGTGCACATCATCGCCAAAGAAGCTCGCATTTACTTAGTTTAAACTGAATCTGCGGCTCATAACAAAGAACGGTATTTGCGCCGGTGGTCATCGCGAGAATCCTGCTCTGCCTGCTCTTATATTGAGTCGGCTGACTCGGCTGCTTTTCCACAAACACAGAAAAATGAAAATCAGCGCATAACGAGACCGAGCATTTACAATGACACAAACCGAAACCAACACTTTTAAAGAGTGGTAGAAGTGAGACTTTCTTACTTTCTTAGGTCCATTCTTTCTTGAGATGTATATTATTTTTCTATTTACTGATTGATGACTGCTTTGCAGCTTTCAGCATTGGATTGAATGATTTATTATAATCTTACATTTGTTTTGTAGCAGAAATATTATTTATTAAATTGACATGCATATAAAAACAATAGTGCAAAATAAATATTACTTACTGCAATGCTTCATTTTTGTTTGATGCAAACCATAAATTTATTTTTCATAAAGTAACAGCAGGACCTTTTACAGTACATAACTCGCATTCAAGCACATTCAGGGCAGCATGATAATGACAAATGTTATTCATTGCAAGTATTATTGTCATCATCAACATCATTAATAATATTTTATAATTATTAGACATTCATTTTGGAATTATTACACATCAATAAGTCATCACAACATTAGTTAGTTGTTTCTGGTTTTTGTTAGTCCCTTTTGATGTTGTTTTCAAATACAATAAATCCCTTAATATACAATTTTCAGGGGTGCTCATTCATTTTTGGTGGGTGCTACTAAATTTTTTCTGGTGCTCCTAAATTTTTGCAGTTGGGAGCACCGGTGCTACCAAGTAAAAAAAGTTAATTTCGAGCCCTGATGTATGTAGGGCTGGACGATTACGGCAAAAATCTCTATAATTATTTTCTATATTGAATGATAACAATATACATTTCGTTATAAGATGTTATATCTTATCCCTCTCACCCTGCTCACAGACTGTTTTCTCTCCTGCTTTCTGGCAGGCGCTTCAGGCTCCCCCGAACAATAACCAGCAGACTAAAGAACAGCTTCTTCCCCAGAGCTGTCTCCCTTTTGAACTCTGCCCCCCACTGACTTTTTGCCCCCCTAATACACACCCCACTCTCCTCATAACTCAGAATCCTCATAATCACTGCACTACTTAACATTTGCACATTTAAAAATTGCACATATTCATTGCACTGATTCATTTATTTGAACTGTACATACCCACTGCACATGTACATTTGTAAATTATGTACACACCCACTGTACATATACACTTGTAATTATGTTCATCTATCTACACACTTCTGATTATTAATAGCAACCTGTACATTTATCCATCTATTGTAAATCTCTGTTCATAGCTAACACAACCTGTATATAATGTTGATAGTACATCCATTTGTAAATATCACCATAGTTTTTCTATAACTGCACTTTATAACTAATACCTGTATCCTGCACTTGCTGCTATTGCACTCCTGGTTAGACCTAAACTGCATTTCGTTTCCTTGTACTTGTACATGTGTAATGACAATAAAGTTGAATCCAATCTAATCTAATGCTTCCAGATTTAAGAGTGCTCCAACAATGTCCAAAGCCACAAAAATTAGAGTCCATTAAAGGGCTTAACATTTTCAGCCGATACATTTTCAGAGGCCGAAAATTCAGTAAATCTCTAATATCAACACACTTTTAGATTCCCATTGTTGCACATTTCTGCTACGTGATTGGCTCTTAGAGCAATATACAGTAAAAAATACCAGAGCTCATTATTGTTATTGACATAAATGATCATGATTCTTTATAATATCATTTATCGGCCCAGCCCCACGTGTAGGTAAGCCATATCAATTATGCCATATGCGATTATTTAACACTGGAACTACCAGAGTTAAATAACTACTTGATTTACTATAGCGTTCTCAGACCATTTTAAGGGATGTAAACAAAAACAATGGGCCCAACGTATTTCCTGTTTTACATTTTAAATTTTTATAGTTTTTGAGAATCCAAAAAGAGCCACACATTGCTAAATAATGTTATGATAGCTGTTTTAACTTTAAGTTATAATTGAATTGCCTCTTGTAACAAAATTGTTTGATAGCCAGCAGAAAATGTCCATGGACTAATAAGATAAACAAATTGAAATGGTCTATAAGATGTTAAAGTCACGTCATATTTACATTCAAAGCTTCTATTGAGATGTCAAAATTAAGATTTTAATGTCTGTGGTCATATTTAACTAATCACCCTAAAAATGATATTTTTGGTAATAAAGGCTGTAAATGTATAGTTGGGCTTTTCTAGACCAGCCACGAATGTCCACATCTCACCTTCATTTTAACAAGTAGGGGAGAAGGCTTTTCACAGCACTGAATATGTCGTTTTGAAAGATATACATAAAGTTATGTTTTTGTTAGCAGGAAATTGCTAGGCAACAGAGGCACGCATATTTAAAGTCACGGCATGAAGTAGCAGACAACGAAATGCATGTGGTCACTTTGAAAGATAAAAATATACATAGCTCTTGTGTTTTGTCATTTAATAACAATATTTGAATATACACAGATTTAGGAAAAATCAGGGTATTATAGATATATTAGTTTTGTTTTTTTTTTCAACAAATTTATTAAATTTCTAAATGCTCAATTACCGAATCGATAGTTCTAGTGTTAAATAAATGTAAATAATATTAAATAACTTAAATAAATGCATTCACTCTTTGAGCAGCATTAAACAGTTTGCGTAAAACAAAGACTGCAGCTTCTGTTCCACGTTCTTGCAGACAAACTTATTGTCCATAGTTTTGTCAGAAGTAACCAGTTCAATACAGAAACATAATAAATTTAAGAAATTTTTTATAATTGGTTTGTTTTAAACGGCACATAAACAAAAACAGTTTTTTTTTTAATCCAGCTGTAATAATGAATCTCACCATGGCTGTACGAGACTTGAGGAACCAGTCGAAGCGGAACTGAGGCGAGTTGCGTATGCACTGGCGCAGCTCATCGTAAACGCTCTCCTTGTCGAAGCCCAGTTTGTGCAGCATGCAGATGAGAAAGCGATCCTCCTCCTCTGTGTAGTTTTTCCCTTTGTTTGTGCCGTACGAGATCCTGAGCTGATGGAACGGCGCCTTATAGCGACCAATCTGAAGAAAACAAAGAAAACCATAACGATGTCATTTAAATTCATGACAAAGCTTTTTTCCCCCTTTAAATCAGTTAGTTCACTTAAAAATAAAAAAACGGATGTCAATAGCAACTTTTTTCAGAATACCTTGTTTTGTGTTCAACAGACTTTAGTGTGAGTGAATGGCAAGGAAATTTTATTTTGGGGTGAACTGTTCCTTTAATACTGTAGCAATGTCAACGTAATTATCTGATTTTTAGCACCACCTACTGCAATTTCAGTCTAATTACAGCACCACGAAATTACAAAATTCCCAGCAAGTCTACAGGTTTCAAGAAGTTCAATTTAAGACCTTTATGAAAAAAATTTCAGACATATACAGGATTTTTCTTCGAATGGAAGTGGAATAGATTTTTACTTGCCCATCAAAGAAATTTCTAATTAGTTATTTCTAGGCCCACACGGAATCTGCACACGCAGAAATCTGCAGATTTTCCACAGAATTCCGCAAATTTCCAGCCCATCATTAAATCAGTTTATTTACTTGAGTAAATGTGTACATCTGAATTTATTCAGTTTTTAAAATTACACATATTAAGGTTCTAGTTATGAGACTCCCAAAATGATTCCGCAAAAATCCGCAGATTTTTACCAAAATTCTCCGCAGAAATTGCAAAAAACGTCTGCAGATTCCGTCTGGCCCTAGTTTTTTCTTAAGCCTTTTTTATACTTCAGCGTCAAATGATCGACGTGACCAACGGCTCACTTCTGCGCGCTGTTTTTGTTGTTCTGCAAAAACACTTCTGAAACGCTAGCTGGCAGTAGGTGTTAATGTTCCTTTGTGTCGAGTTTCTTCGCTGGTGTTTAGTTTTTTCTGAACGCTTCCTCAAATGTACAAGTGGCTCAAATTTGCTCATATTGAGGCGGAAACCGGCAGACGTGCAACAACTTTAATCATAAAGTAAACACAAAACAACAGTCTCTATCCAGAGCTCCTTCACAAGACTCCACACTTGTAAACACTCATGGCATTACGCTCGCGCAGCTCTCACCTCCGCCCACACTCGTCAGTGATACCAAGCAGACCAATCACAGAGCTTGCGCTACGCGTACACGTAAAATTTTTTGAGAGGTGCGCGTCAACGTCGCCGACGGCCACGGCAAAGGCTATGCGTCCACGCATAGGCTGCGCCTTAGTGTAAGTGTGAGCTTGACGCAGAAGTATAAATCAGCCTTAAGTCACACAATTTATCCAATGTGCCAAAAGCAGCAAACCCTATGGCCTGAATGGTGTAAAAAATAACAAATTTTCTTTAAAGATTTAAAAAAAACAAAAGCAACAAAGCATACTGACAACACAAAAAGTACAAAAGTCTAACAATCAAATTATGTTTTAAGAGTAATTTATTAATTAAACATTAAGCTCACCTAATGAGTTTGGTAAAGACAATGTTTACAGCGCAAATCCTCCACGTTAAGTCGTGGCCTGTATTTATTTTTAACGTACATGAGTGGTGCATAGTTAACCTGGTGCCGTGAAATTTATCTGCTGCAACTGACGCTTTTGCCATGTCATTAATCTAAAAATAAATAAATAAATCAAAGGGCTGATGACTTTTAATTTATAAAGCGACCCCCCCACCCACACACACACACACACACACACACACACACTTTGTGAACCAATGATCTAAAATGAAGTGTCACTCACTTTTGAGTCGAGTGCTTTCTTGATGCTGATCCTCCTCTGAATTCTGGCCTCTCCTCTCTCGATCTGAGCCATGATCTTCTCAATGTCCTGCAATTCATTGCAGCGCTCCCAGAACACAGCTGCACAGACACAACACAATCCATTATTTTAAATAAAGCCTGGAAAATGGCAAATTAAAGCTTAGAAGTAAGGTGGAATCAAACCCAGACCTACCAGAATATTCCATGACCTCCTCTGGGGTTTTGCCCTCAACCTCACGAGCGATGTTTTCAATGTCATCTCGTCCCCACTTCTCATTGGCCTTGATGAACTGGTTAAAGTCACGCTTGGTCCAGATAGTAAAACCCTGGATGTAGAGGACACATTGACATCAGCCGCTACATGAACATTAGATAGCACAGGATAGTGATAGCACAAGATAAGAAGTTTAATGTTAATGCTGAGGGATTAATTATACTGAAAAAGCATCAAGTATGAGAGTGTATATATATATATATATATATATATATATATATATATATATATATATTCCCCATTGGCTTATACCTGCGAGAGGAGGTTCTCCTTCTCCTCCAGCTCTTCCTCATTAAGTGGTTCAGCTTCGTCAATCTTGGCCTGCTCCTCTTTCTGCATTTCAGCAGAGTTGGGCAGATCAGGGTTTCTTGGCACCTGTTTGCACAGTGGCATTACACATTAGGAACTTCAGGATAATCATTTATATCTCCTTTCTGGGTGCTCAAAACGCTTTATACATTTTTACTAATTTATTTAATTAAATAACTGCTTCTTTAAAGGTTTCATAATGTAATATTTAGCTGTTGGCTAGAAGCCTATTTGTTGAGCATTAGCTTTAAACTGTAGCAATGTTATACTGCATTAACCCTGTTAAATAAACCTACTTAAATGAATGAATTAAATTTCACAGCTTCACTGCACATTAAACGTCAACAAAATGTTTTCAAGCAATTAATCATTTTATTATTTTTGAACTAAATATGTTATTATAGTAAAATGTACAAGAGATAAAAATAAACATGTAATGGATGGTAAAATTGTAACTATATTAATATATTACATAACAAAATATGACTCTAAACTTACAAGGTTTCCGCTACATTCATTCTACCATGGCAGGGCGCCACGCCAAAATTCATCCCGCCATGGCTACATTACAGCTTCTCATTCAAAATATTGACATTTTTTTTTAATAGCAGATTATAGTCGCCCTCAAAACGTATTAAAAGGTAAGTGAATTATAACAGCGCAAGCTTTTCTATAACCGTAGTAGTGCTGTGCGTTATTTGTTTAACTCTTTAGAGTGACATGCTGACTGACTGACAGGTGCATGATGCGTGAGGCCAGCAAACACGGCATATAGCTTTTAGTTAGGATGAAAACGGTTTCCATCATTATACTTTATTTATAGATAAAGGTCTATGGTTCTGCAAACAACAAAGACTTGATCTTGCTGGAGTTTATAGCCGTTTCACTTTACCTCAGGACGCATTAATGCCGTTCTGTAGGTCTATTGGAGACGTTCATAAATATTCCTTGCAAATCTAATAAAGGTTGAAGACGAATTCACTACGTAAACGCGCTAAATTGCACTTGAGCAGCGTATATTTGAGGGCGTGCAAGAAGTTTTGTGCACGAACAAAGGAAATCCTAGCGCAAGCAAAAAGATCTGCATGCTCGTATTACACAAATCCTATCTCGACTAGTACTGCCTCACATGAGTCATTGAAATAACGCCAAAGGTAGTTGGTAGATAAAAGGCATGGCGCCACAGCTGGAAAAAATCCTAGAGGAAACACTGACTTATATATTAATTATTAGACATTAAATAGAACTTCAATAAGTTGTAACTCTTTTTTTATTACATCCTTCTTTTTGCATCTATTAAGAGTTGTGGACCATTTAGTGTTGCCCTTTTTTCTATTTCTTTTCTCATTCAGTATCTATTGATGTTTGCAAAGAAAAAAAAATTCACAATACAGAGTTTATTATTACATACATTTAAATAACAAAAAATGTCCTAAAGTAAATGAATTAATATATTTTTTAAATAATACAAATGTAAAAATAATAATAATAATAATAAAAAAAGATTAAAAAAAAAAACTAACAAAAAAGTGAATAAAAAAAATGATGAAATAAAACACACCTTATAGCCAATTGTCTTCCTGTAATACAGGATCTCCTTCTCCAGCAGCTCAAAGAGCCGAGGTGGAAAGAACTGAAAGTCCTGAACATTGGGCTGTTTGGGAGGACGTGGAGCCTAAGAAGATCAAATGAGTTCATTAAGACCGCTCTGGGGAAGAGGTTTCCAATTGAAATACTGATTTTAGTCAGCGATGAGTTAAAGAGCTAATAATACCTTTGGTGCTTTGGGCTCGCTGACACGCAGAGCTTCTCGAAAGTAAGCATCTACAGCGTAGTTGGCCTTACGCTCTCTCTTGGGCGGCTCAATCCAGTTAGTGACGACCTGAGGAGGAGAGAAGTTCAGAACGCTTACTAACATTAAAAATCAAGACTTTAATGACAAGCAATTGCAGCCATTTACATTACCTTCTTCTTTTCTCTGTAATCTTCACCCTCAAAGTTATACACACTGTTTTCTGTGTCCATGGTGAAGTTTCTCAGAGAGCCCTCTCCAAGATTGGCCATCTTCTCCTTCATCTCCATGGTCTAAAACACACATTATAAACATACACTATAAATCTAACTAACCATATGATTTTTGTAAGCTCACATTGCTGGTTTTGTGGTGAACAATTCATTAGTGCATGTCTTTAAAAAAAATTGTCTGCCCTTGTAATCTACAGTTGCAATCAGAATTATTGAACCCCCTTTGAATTTTTTTTTCTTTTTTAAATATTTCCCAAATGATGTTTAACAGAACAAGGAAATTTTCACAGTATGTCTGATAATATTTTTTTATTTGTTTTATTTTGGCTAGAATAAAAGCAGTTTTTAATATTTAAAACCCATTTTAAGGTCAAAATTATTAACCCCTTTAAGCCATTTATTTTTTCCATAGTCTACAGAACAAACCATCATTATACAATAACTTGCCTAATTACCCTAACCTGCCTAGTTAACCTAATTAACCTAGTTAAGCCTTTAAATGTCACTTTAAGCTGTATAGAAGTGTCTTGAAAAATATCTTGTAAAATATTATTTACTGTCATCATGTCAAAGATAAAATAAATCAGTTATTAGAGAGGAGTTATTAAAACTATTATGTTTAGAAATGTGTTGAAAAAATCTTATATCCGTTAAACAGAAATTGGGGAAAAAAAACAGGGGGCTAATAAATCAGGGGGTTGAATCATTCTGATTGCAACTGTATAATTAAAATCTGAAAATGCACATTTGTTTTCAGTTGACTTCTTAGATTATGCATGTCTGAGGTATTTGGGCTTGGCTAACATACTTAACCACGTCCCTCGAGCTGTCAGTTTTGACAAACAGAAACAGTGAGCAGGTTATTTTCTGTTAGGTTGTAATAACTCTCCCCAAACCCTTTTCCTGATCTTTCTAAATGAAATGCCTACTTTACTACATCCAATCAGCTTGCAGTAGAAAAAAAGCCACGCCCACAGTTCTCATTTAATATTCAGTTTCTCTAGAAACTGCATCACAATACAAAAAAACTGCTTCATGTGGACTTTAAATGACTGAAAAATGTTTTTAGTTTTATAGCCATGTGATGCAATATCCCCAGATCTGAGGTTTACCTTCCGCTCTCCTCTCTCTAAAATGCCATCAATATCCTCATCTGTGATCTCGCTCTCTTTAGAGGCAAACACATGAGTGGCACCGTGTCGAATGATGGAAAGCATCTCGTCTTTGCCCAGTTTGTTCATGCTCGGATCAACCAGTCTGCCTGTAGAATGCATGTAAAAAAAATAATTAATATAAAAAAAATAAAAAGTAAATAAGAGCAACTTTTTCATATTACAATAAATACTCTATACTGTTCAGGGTTCTTAAACCTTTTCCAAACTCAAATAAAAGCACTTTTCAAGCACTTTCCAGGTGCATTTTCATACATGTGTGGCAAAGTACAAAGTAAATATGAGCAATTCCATGCAAATGTCAACCTTGCCATAAAAAAAATAATTTTTACCAAAATAGCGAAACTGTTTATACAGTTTGTGTAAGGAAGTATTTTACAGTACTTTAGAAATACTCAAAAATGTCTCTGTTAATGTTTTCAAACTATTAAATTTGATTTACCAAAGTCACACAAATAGCAATTTCACATCTGTCATGGATAACAGAGAGATGTCACATCCATGACTAAACTTTTTGCTCATAAATGCAAAAATGTCAAACAAAATAAAATCAACGATGTTTGTTTTATAGTTAACTGACTCTTATCCTTTTGATTTGCATTATTTATTTTGGGTTGTGCAGTTTAATTCACAAAATTTCCACAAATTATGCTGTATACTGCAAACTCGCAGACTGTTTTTGGTCACATCCATATTTCCATATTTCATATCCATGTTTATTTTCCACATTTAAAATATAAAAAAAATTTACAGATCAATATTTTTCTGATCCTATAATTCTGTGGTTAGTTGTTTTGGAAAATATAAACAGATGTTTCAATATAATGTTAACGTATACTTTCTATGTGAATTTATATTTTGAGTTTTTACTGCAAACGTCACATCCATAACGCTGGAATTGCTCATATATATATATATATATATATA
>CAIGQZ010032813.1:23796531-23845629 GCA_903798205.1 Danio tinwini | reverse complement strand
TATATATATATATATACACACACATACTTCACATTATATCAGATGCTATTTGTTACTGTATTCTGTAGTATAGACTAGCATTCTAAAGAATAATTATGATGGCATGTTTGCTTTATGTTTATTCTATTAAATGTCATGTATTTGCATCTTAAAGGCACATGCGCAGACTCCAGAGTATCATATGCATACATACAAAGCATGGCAATAAAATAATGCAATAAGCATTCAAATAACAACACAACATTTAGTAACACTCCACATCATTTACTAATGGCTTATTAAATGCTTCAATCATTCATTTTCCTTTGGCTTAGTCTCTATTTCAGAGGTTGCCACAGCAGACTGAACCACCAACTATTCCGGCATATGTTTTACGCAGCAGATTTAGCACATTTAGGCTTTCCTGTAAAATAAAATGATGACACAAGTTGTTGTGGTGGGTTATTCGGGATGTGGTGGGTTTCATTAAAGATGTTTTGTCACTACTTGTTTAGCCTGCATTAATGCATTCAGTGTAAGCTGCACGATTAATCATTAACAGATCAGGATCTCAACACCCACAAAACATAAATGATTTGCATATGTTTATTAATCCTTCAATTAATTTAAATTTGGGTTTGAAAAACGCAAAAGTCAAGAAAGCGATTTAGTTTTTAGTCTCGAGTTAGTTATGAAGTTACAAACAGTCAAATAACACAGAAGTACTGGGATAACAGTTTATAGTAGTCTAGATAGAACCACTGATGTTTATAATAAAGATTACAATCACCATCATATGCATTTAACTTGACGCTCAAAAGTTGTAAGTTGTAAAGTTGTAGGCAGCCATAACATTATTTAATCAATAGGTGATAACCAGCCATCAAAAATATGCCACTGAATTATTAATCCAGCAATGAAACAAAGTTTTATGAGTGAATACCTGAATCATTTATTGAAAATTTTAAATAAATATTGGTTGTAGTAATACTATAGTAGTAGTATTTTTCACAGTACTGAATATTTGACAATTTATTTTTCATCAGCTGATTATTTCTTCGTTTTGTTTTTAATAAAATTACAGGTAAAGTTTGACCATATAAAATAAAAGCAAAATATTGCAAAAGGATTGTAAAGTAATCATAAAGCAGCTGAATATTTTAAAAAGCAACTTATAATTTTAAAGTAATCATAAAGTAGCTGAATGTTTGATGTTACCTTGTTGAATGACAATAGAGTCCAAGCGGAGCTTCATTTCTGCACGCTCCACAATTCTTTCCTCAACCGTATTGTCTGTGATAAAGCGGAAAACTCGCACTTGTTTCTTTTGACCAATCCTGTGAGCACGATCCTGAACAGACAGAATCAAAACAAGAAAGACGTTTAAATAAACCAGGTCTGAAGAAAACAAGAGCAATGTGCTACACATGAGTCCAAACATAAAAGGCAACTCAATAGAGCTGAAGGTCAGAATGCATACAGACCATAGCCTGAAGATCCACTTGAGGATTCCAGTCAGAGTCGTAGATGATGACCACATCAGCGGTGGCCAGATTGATGCCGAGTCCTCCTGCTCTGGTGCTCAACATGAACAGAAATTTGGAGCTGTTGGGCTCATTGAAGGCATTGATGGAAATCTAAGGAAATTAGACGAATGTCTGACTTTATAAATCAAAGAAATATAGAAAATAAATGCAATTCATATAAATAAATCTGCAATGTATCACTTTATGTTAACTTCCAGCACTCTTTACAAGATTGCTAAAAAATAATAATAATAATAATAAAAAAAAAATAAAATAAAAAATAAAAAAAATCAAGCTTTACAGCATTAACCATACAAATTAAACGTCAAACAAACAATGATTTACTCATATTGTTGCAGACTTTTGCAGTGCCTATAATACCAAAGTCCCTTTAAGGCAAGTATTGGCAAGACGCACAAAGTGTAATGCTGCGTTCACACCAGATGCGGAAGAAGCATCAAGCGCGAGTGATTTACATCTTAAGTCAATGCAAAGACGCGAATAGACATCCTGCGGCACAATACACGCGAAAGAGGCAACACGAATGACGCGATTTGTACGAATGAAGTGGCGCGAATTGAGCGTTTTGCACGATTGACACGTTTCGCGCGAATCGATTCCAAAAATCGAAACTTTAGCGGACATTCATGCCGTATTAACCAATCAGAAGCTTGCTCATGTGGGGGTGTGATTATGACGCTGCACCTGTTCTCGGTGTCCCGGGTAAAAAAATCCTCCTGCCGACACAGGACAACAGTTCATCAAACTAAGCTCGGCTCAGTCAGAAGCACTGCTGAAACCTTTCATCATCCAGGTTAAGTTTCTAGAGGAGTTTATGAGCTCACAGAGCTGGGTGCACCTCTGAAATGATCTAGTGGACTCAGACACTGCACCAAACGAATCAATGCTGTTTTTCAGCCCTCATAAAGCAACCAAACACAGCTATTCTCTAAATAAAACCCAGTTAGCCCTTTTGCAACAAAGCTAGTGTCACCTGGCAGACAGAAGCCCTGCCCATCACGCAAATCCACGTCTGTTGAAGTGAATTTGATGTGCGAATGAAGCGAGTAAGCTTAAACTGTTTATGCGTCTATTTACACGCGAATATCGCAATTTATCCGCGCTTGCCGCGTCTGGAGTGAACAGCACAATAACAACAGAATCTCAAATTTGCTTTTTTTAATGTTATAATATGAGAAAAACTGTATTACAAAATGAAAGAACATTTGTTTTCAAGCGTAGTTGGTTTAGGAGAAGAAATTTCAAACTTTGTTAGACATATTTCTCCAGTCTGTGAAGCCAGTATTTGTGTAGATTCCAGTGTGTATTGACCCCACATGCTTCACAGCAATAGAACTGCAGAAACTGTTGTAAAAAAGCCTGAGCCAAGCTCCTCCACTGGAGAATCGTCAGTCTATAGTAATCAATAAATGGCTCCTTAAGGCTGGGCCTCCTTTGATATTGACCATAACACTTTTCTCCATTCAAAACTATACGAGTGACATGTCTTGTGTGTTCTATAGTCTTTGATAATACTTCATACGAGAAAATCATTTTGATACCTGTCGCTCCTCGTGAGGAGTCTGTCCATCGAGCCGACAGTAACCATAGTTACGCCACATACAATAATCCTCCAGAATGTCCAGCACCCTGGTCATCTGACTGAAGATCAATACACGAGAACCTGCAGGAACAACAAACAGGAAAGCATGTTAAAAATATAAAATTATATAATTTAATATGTTAATTTTAATATTTACAACTAAAACCAATATCTGGTAATCACCTTGCTCTTTGAGCTTGGGCAGCAGCTTGTCCAGCACCACCATCTTCCCGCTGTTGACCACCAGGTGGAGATCTGTGGTGTAGGGTGGGCCAGGCTCCGCTCCGTCAAACAGGTAGGGATGATTGCAGCATTTCCTCAGCTGCATCAGCACGTTTAGCAGACGCATTTTGTCCATCTTGCCAGCAGAGTTCAGAATGTCAATATCCTTCATCAAAATCTTGGTGTACCTAAAGTATATTGAAACAGTTGTTTGTCAGATCTGAAACTTTATCCGAGACTACAACTTATTTGTTTTAGTTCTAGAATAAAAGTAGTTTTTTTTTTTTTTTTTTTAAAGCATTTTAAGGTCAAATTTATTAGCCCCTTTAAGCTATATTTTTTTTGACTGTCTATAGAACCATTGTTATACAATAACTAGCCTATTTACCCTAACCTGCCTAGTAAACACACACACACACACACACACATTTAGGAGGATATAAACATCCAAAATTCAGATTAAATGCAAGATTGCAGTTTGTCATTTCCCTCTAAATGGATCAACGATTTTGGCGTCACCTCAAACTTGAGTTTCATATCAAATCTTCTGACCAATCAAATGCGTTCTAGTATCTGACATGCCCCTCTCCCTTCTCATTTGATGCACTTGAGCTCAACCACTCTCACTGGTAGAGATGTGATAAAAACAAAACACTATTGGCGGTTTTTCAAAAGGGGAGGAGCTACTCTGCCCCACTCTCTCTTCATGTTTCAGTTAAAATCAAATCAAATGCACATTTCAAAGCACTTAGTGGAACATTTAAAGCATTTTATATAATTTTACCATTCTCTTTGCATCTTGCTGAGCCCAACATATATCTTGATTTCCTTTTTGGGAAGTAAAGACTTTTCCACATCAGCTTTGATACGTCTTAACAGGAAAGGACGCAGAACCTGTGCAAGAAAGGCATTTTGTGTTTAGAATTAAAGCAGAATTTACACTAAAAAAAAGGAATTAAAACATCTCACCATCAAATTCCAGCCCAAAAAAAAATATTATTAGTTCTTATAATACATTTATAGGGTTTTTAATATATAAACCAGCATATTTTCACCCTCTGATTTACCAAATATTATCTATACAGGGTTTTTTTTATTAAAAAAAAGCACTTACAGTATGTAAACGTTCCACCAACTTTGTGTCACCCAGACAGTTATTAGTGTCAAACCAGGCATCAAAATCCTGCACAAAGACAAAACATTAGTCTATAAGTGCACTCTTTGCACATTACAATGGAACACTAAACTGCAATGTACAGGGTTCCCATGCTTTTATGAACAGCAGATTTAAAGATTTCCAATTACTTTTTAAAAGCATCATTGATTTTAAAATCAAGCCCTAATGTAATTCATACCCCAGCACATGTAGGGCCATGTCCTTATTACACTTAACATTTCACTTAATATTTACATTAAATACTTTTCAAAACTTTAACATTTTAACAAGTCATAATAAATCTGAATTCAATATGGTTTCTAAAACATTGATTAAAAGTGCATTGTGTCAGCGTTATTGTACAAGATTTAAATTCAGGATTTTTAATATAAGAATTTCTCTTTTTTCTTAGGAAATTGAGTACAATTATTGAAATAAAACCATAAACAAATGTACTTTCAAGCATTAAATTTAATTCAAGCATTCGTGTTTGTTTTCAAGTACTTTTAAGTGCTTTCAAGAAGTATGGCAACCCTGAATATAAAGTCAGAGAGCATAGAATCCATCAAATTGACGGAAAGCGTCACCTCGGAGGAGTTGAAAACATCTGGAAGCAGGAAGTTGAGCAGCGCCCACAGCTCATGAAGGTTGTTCTGCAGTGGGGTTCCAGTCAGCAGCAATCGATTTGTAGTCTTGAACTCTCGCACAATCTCTGAAAGCTGAGAGACAAACCACCGAATAAATATTTCAGCTTAGAGGCGCACACAATCAGTCTGCTATTGATTCCTGGTAAAAGAGACAAACCTTGGACTTCTCGTTCTTGATACGGTGAGCCTCGTCAATAACCAAGTATCTCCAGTTGAACTTTTTGAAGACGGCTCTCTCGATAATGAGCATCTCGTAGGAGGTAACGCACACATCCCATTCGCCAGGTAGCAGCGTGTCGCGGATAAAAGCCGTCTGCAAGCAGGACGGAGTCATTAAAAGTTTTCTTCTAGCAATGAATCACAATACAAATCAATCCGAAAACCAGACTTACTCTTTCCTCCCTGTCCCCGATGAGGCAGACGGCTTTTAGGGAGGGAACCCAGCGCTTAAACTCATTCATCCAGTTATACAGGGTGGATTTGGGCACCAGAACCATGTGGGGTCCAGGAATGTTTCTATAGTGCTTCATGTAGCCCAGCAAAGAGATGGTCTGGAGAGTCTTACCAAGACCCTGAAGGGACAAAAAGAGACATTTGTCATTAAATGAACATTCCGCTTTCACAGCTTCCCTAGAGTAACCCGTTGAGTTCTACAATTTTTTTAAACCATTCAGTCAATTTGCAGGTTTGGTAGTAGAACTTTGAGCTTAGCTTAGCATAAATCATTGAATCGGATTAGACCATTAGCATCAAACTCAAAAATGACCTAATTCTCCTATTTAAAAGCTTGATTCTTCTTTAGTTACATCATGTACTAAGACTTAGAGAAAATTAAAAGTCATATCAACTTTTCATTTCCAGTCAGAAATCTTTATACACAATGTAATTACAAAAGAGTCAAGCTTTAAATAGGAAAATTATCATTAACTCTTTGGTGATTTTTTTTGTGAGATGCTTATGGTCTATCAAATAAAGTCAAAAATGTCAAAAATAAATCTTAAAAAAAAAAGCTAAATGCTAAGCTAAATGTGCTGCCTGCCTGAGACCTGCTGACTGAAAAAAATTAAACCATTTACCTGTGGGAGACTTTTAAAAGCATCATATTTAAAAAATAAATAAATAAAAACTATTTCAAATTTCTAGCTCCTGCAAATTTGAGAGAACCATTTTAATTTAACATAGATACCACATACATAACATACAATATAAACCACACTGAACTGAAATAATCTTCAACTCTGAAAACTGGACTGACAACAGTTTCAATTTACTAGAACTTCTATATTAAGCTGCTTTGACACAATGCACATTGTAAAAGCGCTATAGAAATAAACATGAATTGAATGTAATTTCGGTATTCCATAAGCCCTAATAAAAGGATTGGTGGGCAATCATACCATTTCATCAGCAAGGATTCCATTGATTCCGTTCTCATAGAGAGAAATGAGCCAGTTCAGTCCACGGACCTGGTAGTCTCTCAGTTTACCGGTTTTCACATCTGTCAGAAAATGTTTCATTTATCAATAAGCTTATTGTGACATAGCCAACAAATCATAGGGAACAAATCATTGAATGAAAATGTAAATTTACGGTCTTGTATAAAAGCACTGTTCAACATGCTAATAGCAGAGGTGTACTTGTGGATGAGTGGACTTTTGATAAGTGCTTGATGTTTAACTCACAGGAAGGAGAGTCGTCAAAACGGGTGCAGACGCTAGTGGCTTTGCTGTTCTCACTTAGTAGCTCTTCGTCCTCCTCCTGCTCAGTTCGACGATGGCGGTTACTATTAAAAAATAATAATAAATAAACAAGCTAAATTCTTCAATCTCTCAAACAGGAGATATTATCATACACATTACCTAAGTGAAGTCACAAGATTTTTTTTATTATTAATAAAAAAATTAATTAAGTTCGCAGGTGACACAGTGGCTCAGTGGTTAGCACTGTCGCCTCACAGCAAAAAGGTTGCTGGTTCGAGCCCCGGCTGGGCCAGTTGGCATTTCTGTGTGGAGTTTGCATGTTCTCCCCGTTCATGTGGGCTTCCTCCGGGTGCTCCGGTTTCTCCCACAAGTCCAAAGACATGCGCTTGCAAGCTAAATTGTCTGTAGCGTATGTGTGTAAATGAGTGTGTATGGATGTTTCACAGTGATGCGTTGCAGCTGGAAGGGCATCTGCTGTGTAAAACATATGCTGGAAAAGTTGGCAGTTCATTCCACTGTGGCGACCCCTCATGAATAAAGGGATTAAGCGGAAGGAAAATGAATGAATGAATGAATAAAGATCACAATTTAAACTACAATCATTTAAAAATAAATAAAATCCAACACTGTGCTTATTTGTAGAGTTGCTTAATTCTGCCAAATCGGTTGATTTAATTAAAAACCAATAATAACAACTGGTAATAACTAATAACATTCTAACTAAATGAAAGTCTTAAAAAAATATATATAGTATATATTTAGAAATATAAGTATATTTTGCAGAAAAAAAGGTCACATTAAAAAAATACATTGGTTACTGCACCCAAGCATTATCCTACTAAAAACTAATTTAAGATATCAATCTCAAACTTAAAATGCAACATTTAGATTTATGGATTTAATTTTTTTTCCTTTACTTTTTCAGCTGTACATTAAAACATGTTTTATAATTAGAAATAGTTCATATCATATTTGAAAAATCAAACTGTGTGTGTGTGCATTTCTCATAGTTCTACTTGCTGTTAAATTTCTATAAAAAGTGTTCTCAAACGTAAAACTACAGTTTTTCCACGATTTTTTTTTTTATTTTAATAACATAAACCTTTAAAAAGTGACTCAGCAGCATCACAAATACTCATGAAAGCAATTCAGTTGGAAAACTGTGAGCAAACTCACTCTCCAGCAGACAGCAGGTTCTGCTTCTCATCTTTTTTAATGCGAGGACGGCCAGGCTTCATCTTCAGAGGTGAAGTTGGGGTCTTCTGGGCTGCTGGTTGAATGAAATGAGCAAACACTTCTGTCTGCTTCAGGAGGTACTCAAATCTGTTGGTCCGGTCTGTTTGCTGTAGAAACAAAGCATAGGTCAACAATACACAGAAAGCCACGTCTACTTACAGATCAGCATTTTTATAAACCAAGTAACTTTGATTTTGGTAAATGTGCATTACCACTTTTTCTTCATATCCACCCAGCAGGTCCTTTCCCTTTGCTGAGGGAGGTGATGATGACTGTGCTTCACTGTCCATCGCTGTATCTGATGCTTCATCATGGCCATTTTCTGAAGTAACATCCTTAAAAATATACAACAGAAACAATTCTGTTGAATTTTTCAAGCACTAATGCTGCAGTCACACTAGAGTTTGAGCATGCAAAATTCAGTCGTATGGCACTACGAAAAGGGGCGGGATTGAAAAGATGATTAAATATATTAAAAAAAAGCAAGTGATTGCTACAGATTTTAAATTTCTGTCCAGAGAGGTCATGTTTTGATTTTTGATTGGTCTCACTCTGTCATGTGATGCGATTTTGAGAGTTCACAAAGCTTTAACTCTGCAAAACGTGTCACGCAAGCTCACATTTCCGGTCTGCCGCATTGGCATGCGTATAAATGGAAGCCCATGGGGTGAAAAGTGAAGTGTTACAGCGGCTTAAGAGCAACTTAAGAATACAAGTAAAATTTTAATATTAAAAATATTAATATTAATAAGTTATATTAGCAACACTATTTTTAAAAGTTTAAAAATACAATTTATATCAATCTGCATTACACACACAAAAAGTTTAAGGTTTTAATAACGTGTATTTTGAGACATAGTAATGTTAACGTTTCAGAAATCAAAATCCTGAGGAAGAGATACTAACTTTTCGTACCGCATAATGCATTAAATGTCTGTGAATTGAAGACTTTCTAATCTGATTTAAGACCCTCTTAAGGAATAATTAAGTTAGTTAAAAACTTAGTTATTCTTGCTTTGACTTTTGTACAAGAAAGTTGTGATTAAATGCAAGCGACAAAAGATGAAGACTTTAAATAGGCGATGATAAAAAAAAAGAATTCAAATTAAAGAGTGAATCTTTCACATAAGCATCTATAAACGCATTTAGAAAGTAGATTTTGGATTTTAATTTCATCAATTTAAAAAGGAGGTTTTGTTTTCATTCAAGCTATTTGATTGGACAAATTTTGGACACGCCCACCACTGGGGCAAAATTTCTGGAAGTGAAACTAACATTTTAAGTGTGTATATTTAGTAAATAAATGTAGTTGCCGACTGTAAGTACAACAACAATATACACATAACCTTAAATTATTACCAAGAATTGAATAGAAAATAGGACTTTGTTGTTATGAAGAGAACCTGATCGTTGACGACCGTTAAGGCAAATCTCTCAACACGAAGTTCGTTTTCAAAGCGATACAAACCAAATAATTCAGCTTAATATAAATCGCAATTACAACAACATAAGATATTTTTTTACAACAAAATAAGCAGTAAAAATAAATAAATGTCATCGTATGGTGACATTAAACACATCGCATCATTAAGCGGCGGGTAATTCCCAGTTCAGCCTCACACTACAGAAACTTCACATGAGAAATATCTTTTATAAACCTTTATTAGCAATAAAGTCTACAATAAGAAACCCCCAAACTGACAACTGCTGCTCAAGTTTTACGTTATAAATTTACCAGATTCATGTAGCAAAACATGGATTTATTTTATATAACGTTAACTCCGTTACGTTAAGTTACGTTAGAAGTAGCAAAATAACAATACAATCGTGCGACCTTTTTAGTTCAGTCTATGTAAACAACACATCAAATCAGACATTCTTACTCAATCCCTAAATCTGTCAATCTACCAATATTAAAATGTGATCTGTGGTTGTTATGAGTGTGAAAATGGACGCCGATCTGCTCATCTATTCATCTGAGCAGGAACAATACATGCTAACAAAAACTTTGAGGCGCGCTCTCGTGAGACGCGTGAAGACGTTTCGACGACGCTTCGTTTCCAGCTCCATCAGTCCGTGTTTTATAGTACCAGATGATTTATAAAGTCATAATCGGTGTTATTTGATGCTAATGGACCCCTCACCTCTGCCGGACCGGCCGGGTCGAGTTGGCTCGGCTCTTCTTCCCGCTGCTGCTCCATGCTGCTTTCTGTTTGGGACATGATAGGCTGGCTAATTCCGTTATTTCGCGATGGATCCGAGTTGTTCCGTTAAAAATATGCCAGAAAGGCCGAAAACGTATATTGGTTTGATTGGAAAGTTTCAAAATATTGCCCAAATTGAGCAAGCGCACCACGCGTCATTCACGGTCCCCGGCTTTTCTGTTGACACCGTTCCCGCAAAACGGGCCCGGCTGTAGAATATCGCGAGATTTTCACACCAATGACGTCACATGTACAACTAACAGGGAAATGCACTTTTTTTTATTATAGAATACAAACAAAAAGCTGTACAAACGATGTATTTGTTTGACACACCTAAATTATTGTGAATTAGCAAGGCCTAGTATTATTATATTTTTTTATGTTTGTTATTAATTATTTTTTATTACTTTTTGAATCGGAATATATCTACTTATATTTAACTATGTTGTGCTTTTCATATATTTTTTATGTACACCCCTGACATTGTTCTTTATATGTCGGGGAGGGGGGATTATTATTATTTAATAATAATTAAATTATTGTTTCTATTTTTTCTACTCGGAATGTTCAAATAAAGCATTAAAAATAATTATTTTATTATATTCATTCATTTTCTATTCGGTTTAGTCCCTTTATTAATCTGGGGTCGCCACAGCGGAATGAACCGCCAACTTATCAAGCATTTGTTTTACAAAAGATGCCCTTCCAGCTGCAACCCATCACTGGGAAACATCCATACACACCTATTCACACTCATACTTTCATTTTCCTATCGGCCTAGTCCCTTTATTAATCTGGGGTTGCCACAGCGAAATGAACCTCCAACTTATCCAGCATATGTTTTTTATGCAGCAGATTCCCATCCAGCCGCAACCCATCACTGGGAAACATCCATACACACTCAAAACAAACTAGAGTACCCGGAGGAAACCCATGCGAACACGGGGAGAACATGCAAACTCCACACAGAAAAGCCAACTGACCCAGCCGAACCTCGAACCAGCAACCTTTTTGCTGTGAGGCGACAGCGCTACCCACTGCACCACTGTGCTGCCTATTTTATTATAGTTTTATGAAAATATTAAGATTTATATTAAATCTTTATAACAAAAATTAAACTAAAACATTGAATGTATGGTCACTTTTAGGGGGTTTTAAATAATTAATATTTATGATATGTATATGTGTATTCCTGGGTTTATTATTAATCTGATCTTTTCTGTTTGTTTTTACCTCATTTGACTTATTTAATCATCTAATAATTTTAATGTATTTTTTTCTATTTATAAATGTTAATTGATAATTTATGCATTTATTTATTTAGTTTTTCCCTCTTCCTCTCTTTCTATTGATACATGCTGTTTATCATTCCCAAACTCTCATTCTTTATTTGACGTTTGTCATTCTCTTCACTTTTTTTGTAAGCAAGGGTTAGAAAGAATAAACAAACAAATAAATAAATATTGTACTATTTATCTATCTAAATCACATTTCATACTTTTATATTTTCTTCTTATTATTCTTCTTCTTATTATTATTATTTTATTTATTTATTTAATATTATGTAAATTAATATTTTTAGATTTCACAAAAATCTTCACTTATTTATTAAATTTTCTTTTTTTGTTTTATTAATTATATTTTAATAAAAAAATAATTACATTAGCATTTTTATGTTTTCTTTTTGTTTGAAAGCCCCTGACCTACAGTTTAATAATAATAATAATAAATAATAATAATAATAATAATAATAATAATAATAATAATAATTCCAGTAAACTTTTTGTTTCTTAATGTTTTTCTTAAGTTACCTTTTTTATAATTATAATTACAACCATAATTTATTTTTGTGTCATTTCTAAGTCTTAAAAAAAGAGTTTAATAAAAAGTTTAATTTCTTAGTTTAATAAAAAATGTAATGAAATCAGAGGAACGTAATTTAATTATTTTTTAATATCTTAACTGAATTTATAACAGGATTTGAACACAACACAAAGCTAAATTCTCCAAAATTATCTCAGAATTGCCAATATTATGAGTAATGTAGTCTCTCTCTCTCTCTCTCTCTCTCTCTCTCTCTCTCTCTCTTTAATAATATATTTTATCATAATGTATAACAATTATATATTTATAATTATAAACCATAATTTATTTTTGTGGGATTTCCAAAATCATAAAAAATGAATAAAATCAGAGGAACCAACTTTTCTAATGTAACTTCTATCCTAATTAATTTGAAAATAATTTTCAACATTTAAACAGTATAACAGGATTCGACCATAACACAAAGCTAAATTCCACTAAATCATCTCAGAATTGCCAATATTAATAATGTAGTGTTTGTCCCGCTCCCTCTCTCTCTCTTTAAGCTCGCGCTGAGGAGTCTTGTGTGTGAGCGCGCGCGGCGTTTCGCACAGCAGAATTAAACCCGATCATTTTTTAACACAGATACATGTTCCGTTTTCAGGTAAATGCTTCCACTTTGTACATTGTCTATGTCGCAATTGCTGTAGTACACGAAAAGTAATTCGAAAGTGCTGTTTAGAAGATGTACACTTTGATTTTGATAGAATATCACGGCTTTGTTTTTCATCAGTACAGTTAGCGAGCTAAAATTGTTTGTGAGACCCGACCGTCAGTTTTCTCTGCTGCCGATGATAAATAAGACGTACAATGTTTCTGAGATATCTTAACAGCCTACTGTCTTCAGCTAAAACCCGCTGTTTTGCGTTTAGTGTCTTCCAGATGTGTGATATTAAACCTTTGGCCTTGTTAGCATGCTAGCAAGGCCGTGCTAGTACGTCTAGTACTAACTAACCAGAGCAATGTAAACGCACTGAAATCACTTTCATTTCTCTAGATTGTTCATATTATTTATTTGGTGACTGTGAGGGTGATATTATCAATGGTTTTAGTACGATTTCGAATTACCAGTGATTAAACCAGATAGATAGTGATATCACATTAGCAGCCAATGACAATCAAACGTACAACATTTTTCATAGTCAAATAAATTGTGCTAATGTTGTTTTTAAGTCATACATGCATGTGATTTCAGACCGAATATTCAAAGTACCATGGTAAACAATACAGGGAGCATGTAACTAGTACTCACTGAACAAATGTGCGGATATAAAACCAACTTTACCTCAATTTTGTCACGCATGTAAACTTTTAAAGAAGGTGTCATTTAATTTATTTAAATATCCAGATGATTAATATTGATTTATTTTAACACTGTTGGTTTAGGGTGAGCACAGGTATGTACAAACTATTATCGGTTGTAAATTGTTGAGACATAAATATCAAGGGGTTGTTATTGGCAATATGTTGACATTTCTAACTAGGCATGGGCCGGTATAAGATTCTGACGGTATGATAACCTTGGATAAAAATATCACAACATTTTTTAGTTTCACGGTATTACAGTATTATGATTACTGCTCTAAAATATATTCTTTTTAAATGTCTGGGTAAAAAACTAAAAGTTTTTTCCACTTTGAACACAATATATTTTATTTTGAGAAACATTTATAATATTTTGGAGCAGTAAACGTGCCAGGCCAAATAATGAAAATGAATCATTGACGTCTGCTGTCTTCATTAGTTTCAAAAACACAGATTTATTTACAATTTAAAATAGCATCTTTAAATATCCTTTCTGCTGGAGATGCTGTTGTTTAAAAAATGTAAATAAAACAATTTTACACATACCTTAGGAACAGTATTAGAGAAAATTTTTGCGGTATGAAAACCTTGACTTTTCCAAACCGCTGCATACCTTGAAAACGGTTATCGTACCCCTGCCTAATTCCAACCTAAAACCCAGGCTGTTTATATAAAGTTCAACACAGACTGTTTTATCTGAGGAAACTTAGATTGTTTCTGATTTGTACCTCTATGATGACACTGTTTTATAAACAATTTATTGAATCTGTTTTATCTTTCTGCATTGTAGCTTGGTACGGTAATCTGAGTCTGTCAAATAAGAACAGGTTGAGTAGCCTTGTAAAGGTGGCATGAGAGATCATCAGTTTTAACCTAACTGGTCCAATGGCAATTTACTATAATTATGTCCTAAAGCAGAGATGCCCAAAGTTGGCTCATTGTAACCTTTGAATTGGCCCACCATCCCATCTGAGAGGAGAATGAGAAGGATGGAGAGGGGTGGGGCGAATGCCTTTAACACAGAGATCGTCATTTCTAATTTCACGTAACCTTTTTTTTTTGTTTAGTTTTATTGCTTTTTATTTATTTTATTTAAAACAAACTAAAATGAAATGTTTCAGTTAAATGTTGTAAATGAATCTTATTTTATTTTAAAATGTAAATACTGTCATTCGACAGATAAGTGGACTATGCAGAAGACATTGGTGAGCAAATCCTGCCAAAAACTAGTGTAATTCTGTTATATCTGAGATTTTGTTCTCAGAAGTTTATTATAAAATATAAAAAAATACTGTATTAGTTAATATAAGGCAATGTTTTCTACTCATTGTTAAATATAAATTAGGAAATTGAAATTACCCATGGCAAATATTTACCTTCGACCCACTAGCCTCAATCAACTTTGGTTTTTGGCCCTTCATAAGAAAAAGTTTGGGCACCCCTGTCTTAAAAGGAGCTCAGTGTATCTTATGCACCCCAGATCACTCTTTGTATTCTGTATTTTAGCTGCTGCCATCAGGATGTCATTTTAGAGTTCTTGTATGCAGGACAAACAGAATTAGAAATTCTTTTATTATGGTGGTCATTAAATGAGACCAGCGGGGAGGGAGATGCATCTGAAAGATGATTTGTTGTAAGTTTTGTGGTAATAATTTGGTAGTGTGTACATGGAACTTCGCCTGTGTCATAGCACCTTGCTGCAATTTTAGTTTCCCAAAACGGGATAATAAAGTTGAGCCAGAGTCTGACAAGTATAGTATTATAACAACAGTATGGATACAGCTTTATCTTTCCACCTATGTATATGCCCTTACCTTTCTGTGACATTCAATATTTACACTGTTTTGCTTCTATATTGTTTTGTAGTCTTTTGACGATGACTGCACCCTGGAGGAGGAGGAAGGGTTGGTAGAGGAGGAAGATGAAATCGACCAGTTCAACGATGACACTTTTGGTGCAGGGGCAATCGGTAGGTTTGAAGGCAAAACTTAACCATTGTGTATTGTTCAAATGGACAATCTTGGTGGCTGTTTTTGCCCCATTGACTTCTATTATGACGAATAGGACACTATATAATCATGCATTCATGACATGTGGTGATTTTTTTTCCTTTTGGGATGAGGTAAACCGTGTCATTTTTACTGTTGATCATCAGTTGACATCATTAATCTTTTAGATTCTTTAGACTCCTTCTGGCAAACAACTTGCTTTATCAGGCTAACCTGTTAACCTGGTCTTTACCCTGATGAAAGCAGTTGTTTGCCAAAATGCATAGGTGCATTTTTAAGGAATAGCCATGTCAATAAAGGTTTTTTTAATATTTTTTTCCAAATTTTTTGAGTGCCTTGGACTGATTGTTGCTGTTTATTCTGAAGAATCCTTTACCCAAAGAGCGCAGACACATTATTTAAGCTACCCCTGAGCACTTTGTTTGATTTTGGATTTTTACACACTATACTCATATAAACTTTATAAAAACCAAAAACTGTTTTTTTTGCACTGCAACTGATGAACAGTAAAATTTGTACTAATTTACCTCTTTGCAACTGGCAGGAAAAACCACCAACAATCAAGAATGCATGATTTTATTGTATCATGGGTTTGCAATCACAAAATGTCGTTATAATGATAGTCGATGAGGCAAAAACAGCCACCAACATAATGAACATTTATTATGTTAAAATTTGGCCAGAGTATGTTGTTGAACATTTTCAAAGCATATTTCCCAAAATATGTGTCAAAATAAGATTAGTCGGCAAAATTATTTTATTTGCTGAAACACAGGTATATAATATACAAGGTGTTGTAGCATATATCAACATAACATAATGATGATCATGGCAGGGAATGATCATGGCAGGGCCTTGCATGATCTCGCCCAACAGACAATCAATGACATTTAAACTGTTAAAGTTTACATTTAACTGAAGTGTTCAAGTTATTTCAAACTTTTGAGTTTCCTTTGCTAAACACAAAGTCAAGGGTTACAGGTTTCCAACATTATTCAAAATGTCTTCTTTTGTGTTTAAGAAACTTAAGAAACAAACTCTTTTTTTCTTAAGAGAAAGAAAAGAGTTTTTCTCAAAACTTTCAAAAAAGTTTTGAAACAAGTGAATGGAGAGTAAATGATTACACAATTTTCTTTTGTTTGGGTCAATTATACCTTTTTAAGCAATTTTTCCATCTCTGCTGTTTGTTTCATGGTCACACATCGGCTACTATCAGTTGTTGTCGTAAGTATATAGTCATAATCATCGTCTTTAAAAAAAAATAAATAAATCAACAATCCTTAGTATCAGACTTTTTAATATTGTAAGAGTGGCTCTGATGTTTCTACAAGCAGATTTTGAGGCTTAAGATGTTAACTGTAAATGCTCACATTACCAAATAATCTGGCCTCCTGCACAATTTGGGAACCAACCAAGGTCCTGGACAAGATTTATTTTTTATTTTTTTCCAGTTTCTTTTTTTTATTATTATTATTTTATGTTTATTGTGTGTATAGATAAATAGATAGACATAAAACCATATGCATATACACACATTAGCCTATATTTATCTATCAGTTGAGCATCTTCTATTTGTTTATAGCAACAAAATCAGGTCTTCTAACTAAAAGATTTATTTTTCTTAGATTGTTGGTGTGGTTGCTTTAAGGATAAACCTTCCCAAAAGCCCTGCAGAGTGAGCCTGGATTTATCCTTTAGTTTTACAATGTCATATTTTTGCCCAGTTTTTTCCTCTGAATAAAATAAATGTCTTCTTTTTGTATTAGCTCTATATTCTTGCTATAACATGCTAGGGCTGTGCAACATGGCTATATATTGTATGAACAAAATAAAAAAAGTCTTTTGTATCTTGTTGTTACAAAATACATTGTTTTTATGCTAATACTTATTCATAATTTAAATGAGCACGGTTTTGCACACATTACAGGGATGCAGACAGAAACGTGAGTAACAGAAGTTGTGTTGGAGCTGTATTCGTTAGTTTTTTTGTTTTGTATTTTATACATTTTTATTTAATATTTCTCTATTTTATATTCATCTCTTTTAAACTAACATTTGCCCTGACGTTCTAAATAAAAAGAGAAATATGATCACGTATAAATGAGTACATTTCCCAGTATAAACTATATATACTTTAAAATGTAAAAAAGAAATAGCCTTTTACATGTGGTCAGTGTATATATAAACAATTAATCGATTGACTTTAAAGAAATGTTCTATATTGTGATTGCATAGGAGACGACTTGTATCTTGATATGATATTTTGTAATATTGGACAGCCCTGCAAAACACTTTGTGCCATAAAATCCTGATGTATAAAATATAATAAAACATGAAGCTATTTAATGTTTGTGCATTGTGTCTAAAGGCTAAATTAATATTTCATTAAAAAGTAAGCACGATATTTTTTCTGGCTATTCGTATGCTATGTATTTAATTACAGTGTAATCTAATTAAAATGTGTTCCCCTGTAGATGATGATTGGCAGGAGGAGCACACCCGCCTCGCTGAGCTTGATGAGCGTGTGCGAGATGTGCTGCCAGGAGCTGGAGATGCCTCCTCCAGTGACATCACTCCTGTTGACAGCAATGCCCACTCTTCGGTTCTCCTTCCACCTTCCTCTTCCTCCCGGCTTTACCCTGACACAGATGAACGGGCTGGCAGTGACCTGGCTGAGTCACTGACTCGCCTCATCCTGGGATCAGATCCTGCCATAGCTGGAGTGGGCAGCGCCAGCTCAGACAGATCTCACCTTCCTCCAGTGCTGTCTGCTCAGCCTCCACATCCGTCAGCGTTAGCCAGACAGACTTCTCTGCTGCGGAGCTACCAGCAGCATCAGCAGTTCCTGCACAGGGGACCAGCTCCTCTTTCACAGGTTTGTCTGATAACATTTACACACAGGCCCATTCCCAATTCTAGCCCTTACCCCTACCCCTCGTTTTGCGCTTTCATGTGAAGGGTTAGTGGTGTCTCAAATCTCTTTAGCTTGAAGGTGTAGGGCTAAGGGGAAGGGGTATACAGCCCTTCAAACAAAGATTTTTCAGGACCACACTCGAAACCAAGGGGTAAGAAAATTTTCTAAGAATGCACCAGCTACAGTGGTAGTTTCGCTGCACCCGGAAGTAAGGAGAGCCACAAATTAGTATTTTTTTTGTCATTATTACGAATTTTTACAACAAACAAATACGTTTTAATATATTCATAACCGTGTTTGGGTTTTACCGTCATGCTTTTATTAAAAAAAAAAAAAAAAAACGCTAAAATAAAAACAGCTAAATTTCTATAATCTATAATTCTTAATTGTAACTCCTGTACAGCAGTTCCACAACATTCTGACACTCGATGACACTATGAATACCCTGTCAGAAAAGTCTAGTGGCTGAGAATGAGCTTTTTACAGTGTCTGCTATAATGTTAATGTGGTTTTTGGTGTGTTTACATAGATGAATATGGCCACGGTGTAAATGTGCAGTATAGTTATGATCTTATTGTCACATTAGATAGTTATGATAACATAATATATGCCTTCAGTGATTTCCTGAAGATAAATGCCAAAAAATAACACAACTGGAATAACCTCAGCAGTCGCGATGGTCTGATCTCATATGTAGTAACAGATCGCGATGATGTGTGCATGTGCTGTCATAATTCTTAGGGGTAAATGTTAAAGCCCTTCCCCTTTACACTTGTTTTTAAGGGCCAAGGGGTAGGGATACAAAAAAAGAATTGGGATTGGGCCATAGTATCCAGGTAAGACATGTAATGATAACCCATTTGAAGGTTTACCGTGGTTGGGAAAAAGTCAAGGTTTTAAAATTGCTACCATTTTCTTTTATATTTTATATATATTTAATGTGTTTTTATGGGTTATGCTTGCGTTTTTTTACGTAGTAAAAACAAAGTAGTTTTTTTTTTTTTTTTTAGACAAATCGCATATGCATCAACAATTAAGCATACTATAGAGCTGAACAGTGCAGTGGCTTTACTTTATATAGAAAGAAGGAAAGATATCCAAGTTGCGATAGCCTTTTCAAGTTGTAAAGAAATCTGTTTTTAAAGCTACTGAAGACAGCAGACGTCAATGATTTATTTAAATTATTTAGCCTGACATGTTTACTGTTCCAAAAAAAAAGAGAAAATAAAATATAAATATTTATTATTATTATTATTATTATTATTATTATTATTAAAAATAAAATATATTGTGTTCAATGGGAAAAAGTTGTTGTTTTTTTACACAGACATTTAAAAAGAAGATATGTCAAAGCAGTAGTCACAATGTTGTGATATTTTTGTCCAAGGTTATCATACTGATAGAACCTTACACCGGCCCATGCCTAATCAAAATGCAGTCAATGAAGGTAAATATGGGTAAATACTATGGAGCCAGATCAAAAGTACATTTCCAAAATAAAGTGAATTGAAATTGATCTCTTCACAATGCAAGGAAATGAGTATTTGGGTATTGCAGGTTCCAATTATATTTTCCTACCGTCTGTTTCTTTAGTCTCTCCCATGAAATTTTATCAAATCATGAAGTGCTAGTTAATGACATAGCAACCTATTATGTCACGGATAGAACAGAATAATGCCCGACAGGGCTTTATTCTACAAAAACAACCATCCTGTATGCATGTACCTTATACCGTTTATTACACGCTGCTTGCCACAAAAAGATGAATTGAGTTGAATTGAAAACATAGTTTTGAGTTATAATAGTTTAATAATTCTTTAATTAAACACAAAGCTGACAGAAATGAAAACAGCTGATGGAGTATACGCTGACCTGTGCATTATTTAGTCATAAGATGGTGCCAAACAGTTAAAAACTGTGGCATGACACATATGAATGTGAATGTCAGTATATTAATGTGAACATATTCAATGGTGCTCAAGATGATTTGAAGTTCCCAGATGAGCCTCTGTTTTTCAGCAGTTGTTAACTGGGAATAACATGCCATGAAATGTTGCGACTGACTAATCAGAATCGATGTTTTTTTTTAGACAGCCGTTATATATAAGCCATATTATAATAGCATTTTTGTATTTCTTTTACTGCTGAAAAAATTTAACGTTTCCTTTGTTTCTTTCCATCATAGATAAACTCTCACAGTATTTGGGAGAACAGTATGGGCTTTAGTCCGGTCAGTGTTAACTCTGGACTAATCGCTCAAAAAGAGGTAAAGCACTCTATGAAATGCTTTCTCAAGTGTGCTGTACAGTCTTCCAGTGCCGTTCTTCTAAACTTCTCTGCTTCACTTCTCAGGACAAAACACTACTGTCCATTATCAAGGAGGTCGGGCTTCCGAATCGGCCTCCCACGCTGAGCAGAGATGAAGGGCGTGATTTGTCTGAACGGGTTCCGCCTCCTCGTTCCAGCTCACCTGTGATTGGAAGCCCACCTGTAAGGGCTGTACCAATTGGAACACCTCCGAAACAGCCCATGAGTCAAGTCCTTAATCAGCAGGTAAGGAGACAATCCCTGAAAGCATTTTTTTGGACAAAGTAATAAATTTATTTATCAACTGGTTGCATTAAATGAATAAAATAGCAGTTGTTGATTTTTATTATTATTATTATTATTATTATTTACATTATTAAGAGTTTTTTTTTTAAATAAAATGTGTTCCCTTGAGCCGTCTATTGATCAAGGGCCATAAAATGAACTAAAATGCTTATTTAATGTAAAATTAACAATACAAAATCTTCCTTGAGAACCAAATCAGCATTATAAAATAATTTCTGAAGGATCACTTGACATTGTAAAGTGTAGAGAGTATTGATGGTAAATATTGCAGAAATTAGATGCTAGAAATTAAGAAATTTATTTAAAAATAAAGTAAAACAGAAAAAAAGTATTATTAAGTAAAAATATAATTAAATTAACAAGTAAAATATTATTAACTGTTATGCTTTGATTTATATATAAAATTAATATAATTTGCAATGTTATAGTATAATATCATTTAAATCTCTGTTACTTGTACATTATTTTAGTAGTTGTAGTAGTTTTTTGTAATATTATACTATTTTTTTATAAAAGGATTGCATAATATATTAAATTAATATTATGTAAAAAAAAATTTTGTTAATAAAAAAAGAATAAATGACTTGACAAAATAGCTGTTGCTAAGTTTTTTATAGTAAAAATGACTGTAGCCAATGTTGATATGCATGCACTTCATATTTTCAATTGATGTTAATGTGAAGTTGTTTATTCACTGCACATTTTTCCCTTCAGAATAATCACCCTTCAGCTGTTCATGTGAGAGCATCTGTGCCGATGCGATTCCCACCTCCCTTCCCCGAGCGTCTGTCCCCCAATAACCTGCTCAGCATTGCTGTGAGTCCCACATCACTTCAGAGTCAAAGCAAATACAGCAGCCTGATGATGGCGCTATAATACAGTGCAAAAAAAAGCATTATGCATCAATGCATTATTTGCTCAACCTGGACTCTTTTTAGGGGATCCCTAATATCTACAAAACCTTTTTTTTCTTCACTGATTTCAAACCGTATTCAAGAAGATGATCATTTAAAATCTTCTAATTATAATCCAAAATATTTTTCTGTTCTTTTAGAAATCGCCATTGTCTCATTCTCCATTCCCTGCTGGTGTCAATCCTGTTTTGTCTCAAATACAAAGAGCTCAACTGCTTAACTCTCAGGTGAGTTATCATTTAAGCCGGCCACAGAGAACTAGATTTTAACTACAAATGCCTTTTTTAAACTTAAATTTGGGAGATGTTTTAAAGAGATTTCTAAATTAGGGAACCTAAATTCAAATTAATTGTCTTTTTAAATTCTTTTTATTTGTCACTATCCTTCCAACCGCTCTGTCAAACCCATTTTTTTATTAATTTTAGATAATATGGAGTGTTATTTACTAAATTACTTTCATTAAGTAGAGTGTATATAGTGGCCATTCTTTACATTTACAGTGCTTTACTGTAATGTAATGAGGCAGGAGTGATTCTACAGTGATTCCATCATGTGTCTGTTTGCCTTCAGGTTGGTCAGTTCCAGCGTGGTCCGGCTCCTCCATTATTACAGGGTGGTGTTGGGGGTTTCAGACCTTTCTTCGGTCAATCTGGGCCTAGAGTTGGTCCTCACGGGCCTCCTTTGGGCCATGCACCCATCCGACACAACACCACCCACCTGCACCCGCAGCACCGCAGGATGCTCAACCAGAGGATGCAGAACAGAGGGTGAGCACTGTCAGTCATTTCTCTGCTTGAAGGTGCCCTTCTAAAGGAAATCTGGGTATACTTAGGCATAGTCAAATAATTAGACACCAGTATATGGAAATGGCCATGCCGTGAGCTAGGGCTGCACAATATATGATTTTAGCATTGATATTCAGAATGCACGAGATCTGTGGAGTCATTACAGAGAATAAACATAATAGAGTGAAATGCATGTGTTTTTAAAGGCAGTTCAAGAGAGTTTGGGCACAAAATGACAACGTTTGCAACTTTTGTAAAGATTATGGTAATTTTACTGAATTATTAATACAACAAAGACTATACAGAGTTATTTTACATTATTACATTTTATTGTTCAATTTCTGTACCTAAATACTGCTTGACAAAAAAGGTATTCAAGTCATCTGTGGAATTTGTATTCATATCGCAATATATATCGCAGAATGAACAAAATATCGAAATGTCAGACACCCCATGAGCCTCAGACACCATTGTTTCCGGGTTCTCATATAAATTGCATGAGTATAAAACCCAGGTGGACAAGAGGCCAATCAGAACACAAAGCAGACTGTTGCGTGACTCACGGGGGCATGAATAAGGTCTTTGGAGTAATTAATGAGCATATAAAACTTTTTTATATATTTTTAGATTTATTCTTGCATAAGCCACATACCTACTATATATGTAATATTATATATATATATATATATATATATATATATATATATCTATCAGAGAACAATTCAACTTCTAGAACCAATGCAGTATATGGCACCTTTAAAACTGCTCTGAAATGCCTTGTGTAAATGTCTGTGTCTCTCTCATCCTCTCAGTGATCATGTTGGTGGGAGAGGTGTTGGAGAAAGGAAAAACCGAGATCCTTACAGCAATCTAATGACTCAAAGAGAGAAGGAATGGGTGGCTAAAATCCAGATGATGCAGCTTCAAAGCACCGATCCGTATCTGGATGATTACTATTACCAGGTATTTACACTTTTATCCATGCACACACACTTGGGCCCATATTTTACATAGAAACTTTTGATATTTTGCAGCTGACATTTGACATGCTGCCAATATGTATCTATCTTAAACATAACTTATGTAAGATTAAATGAGAAGCTTTTAAAACTTAAAATAAATTTGAAATACTTCAAATGTGCAGCTTGTTCAAATATTAAACTTTGGTACTTTGATTTATTCTTGAGATGTCTGTTTAGCTGATTGAAACACTTTTTCGAGCTTTATTTTTTTAACCATTTTTTTAAATCAGTATGTTTTTTTTATTGAAGTGAATTGAATTATTTTTAAAAGTATCATCTATGGAGCTAATAATATGCCAAAACAATCTGAATTTGAATTGTTTATTTGAATTATTGACAATTGTGATTTAATAAATTAATTTTTATATGCTGTTAAAAATTGTTTTGAATTTGAATTTCTTAACTTGAATTTAAATTTCATAACTTAAATATTGAACATCTGAAATTTAAGACAACTGAATTTTTCAAGGTTTCAATTTTCATTTTTTTATAGACACATTTTCAAACCAGATTTTTTTGTGTTCTGAATTCATAGACTGCAGATATTGGGTTTGTAAAAATAGTTTCAAATTTTCAAGATGAAGAAATTCAGAACATTAAATTTAATATTCTACAATTCAAAACCAGAAATACAGATCGTGAAATTCAGATTCAGCAAAAAGCGTCTTAAAAAAAGTCAGCTTTGAAAAATTCAGTTGTCTTAAATATCAGATATTCAGTATTCACGTAATGAAATTCAAATTCAAATTAAGAAATTCAAATAAAAAATAAGAAATAAAAATTCAAAACAACTTTTAATGGCATATAAAAATTCAGATTTATTAAATTACAATTGTCAATAATTCAAATGAACCCAATTAAAATTCAGATTGTTTTGGCATATTATTAGCTCAATAGTCATCAGAATATATTTGAAAATTGAATCTGAAATGCTTTTTTAATAACCTTTTTTAAATTGTATTTTTTTTGTAATTTATTTTGAGATCACCATGAAGATAGTCTTGATGCTGATGTGGCATTTAAAAAGTGAATAAAATATTTTATTTATTTATTTATACAACAACATTGTTGAAAACATATATTGCTAAAATGTTCCTTTTGCTGGCTCATGATGCTCATTCATTCTTATTTTGCAGAATTACTATGAGAAGATGGAGAAGCGTCAGGAGCGGGACAGAGACAACAGGAAGGAGCACACCACCAAACTCATCACCCCTCAGGTTGCCAAACTGGAGCACACCTATCGACCTGGTAAAAACAGCATAGAAAAGTTGCATAACTTTAAGCAGGGGCAAACATGTTTATCTTGTGGGAATTAAAGTGGTTGGTTCACATAAAAACTACAAATTCTGTCATCATTTACTCACCTTTTCCACACCAGTTTGAGTTTCTTTAGTTTTGTTGAACACAAAAGGAAGATATTTTGAAGAAAGCTGGAAACCTTTAACCATTGACTTTCATAGTAGCAAGTCAATGGTTACAGGTTTCCAGCTTTCTTTGACCTATCTTCTTTTGTGTTCAACAAAAGAAAGATGGTCAAAATGGTTTGAAATAAGTAAAAGGTGAGTAAATGATGACACAATTTTTATTTTTGGGTAAACTAATCTCTTTAATTGCACACTTTTGATTTGTTCAAATGGTCTAATACTCTGTATGGTTGTTTGCTTCACAGTGCAGTTTGCAGGCTCATTAGGAAAACTCACTGTCTCCAGTGTCAACAATCCAAGGAAAATGATTGATGCGGTGGTCACCTCTCGCAGTGATGATGAGGTCAGCAGTCTGGGCACCGTGCAACTTTTTATTTAAAACCACTTATATGAGGCTTTTCCTTGTTTTTACTTAAAAAAAACAAGGGTTTATCCAAGTAATAACTACATGCAGGCATTTCTCCATGTATTTGACAATTTAAGCACACACATTAAGCTAAAAAGCGACTTTATATCTCTGTTTTGCTCTGCATCTGAAGCTGAGCACATGCACAGAACAACACAAGTTCTCTTCTGTAGAACATTAAAAAAAAAAAGAATAAATCTTATGCACTTCAATGAATCATGCACATCCCATGCTGCAAGTCACAATACATGATATATATGCAGAGGAATGAATGAGGACTGCTGGAAAAAGGGGAAAGATATGATGGATTAATCAATTGAACTTGATTATTCATTTGTTTTTTTGGGGGGGTTTCAAACGCTTGGAGGCTAAAATCGAAGTTGAATTAATTTACACAGCCCTACTTTTAGTAGACCTAAACCAAATATGTTTAAAAAAAAAGTCTCTAAAATGTTGAAATGTCCACAGATTTTTGTCTATAACTAGTCATGTGATGCTTTATCATAATGAAAGGTGTTATAAAATGTCTTATGTCATGGAATGGTACAGTGACTTAATCCCTGTTTTATGTTACAGGAAAAAAGAGAGAAGCAGGTGTGGAATAAAAGAAGGCAAATCCTTTACACTGTGGAGAAGGTAAGAGTAGAGAGAATTAAAGGCATAGTTCAGTTAAAAATAAAAATTATGTCATCATTTACTCACTCTTTACTTATTTCAAACCTTTATGAGTATCTTCACAAAATAAGTTATTTTTAAGAATGCTGAAAACCTGTAACCATTGACTTCGTAATACTATGGAAGTCAATGGTTACAGGTTTTCAGCATTCTTCAAAATATCTTCTTTTGTAAAGCTCAAGTTTAGAACCACTTGAGGAAGTAATAATGAGTATGTTTAAAATTTTATGGGTCAACTATCCTTTTAAGGTCCATTTTTGTTCTGGTTTATTACAATATGTCTTTTTTTTTTGATGTACAGATGTACAGCCTATTGCTAGAAGTGCAAGACTTTGAGAAGAAGTTTTTACAGACGCCTGAGCACCAAAGAGACGTCCTGCTAGAACAGCATAAAACCCACACGCTGCAGCTCTACAACTCGCTCCGGGAGAAAGAGTGGGATGACCGGTGAGTAAAATAAATATGACAGACAATATTGTGTCTAAAATGTAACACTGTTAGGGCGTACTCACACTAGGCTATCCGAACCGTGCCCAGGCCCGTATTCTGGATCGTTTGAGAAGTGTGAGAGCTTTGAATCGGGCTCAGGCACGGTTCAGTTGGCCTGCTCTGGCCCGGTTGGAAGAGGTGTGCCAAAGCGTGGTTCACTTGAGCCTGAAACTGAAGACGAGACGTGACTTTTACGGGACTGTTTCATATGGATTTATTAATCATTCTTACTGTTCAATGAACGCAAACTGTTTTAGATTATTAAAGATGCACGACCTCACTGCACGACAGCTGCACCTTCAGCAAACCCCCTAATTCCTGCAGCTTGAGGACTTTATGATTGTTTATGAGCGTCAAAAAGTGGCATGCTCATGCCCGAATGCAATGTGAGTGTGGGCCATTGGGGGAGACGGGAGGGACGAACAAGCATGCTTCGCCCAGTTCAAGGCAACTGTACATAGTATAAGTACGCCCTCAATAGTCTTGTTTGTTGAACTTCTGTACAAAATCAAAGTCATATTTTGCTCTAAAATGCTGGAAGTCAACATGGTCAAAGCTTTTGGACTTGTTTTTTTTTTTTTGTGAAGTTAGTGACATACTCATAATGTCACTAATGACATTGTTAAAAAAATGTAGACAATAAACATCAAAAACCATACTGAACATCATAGTTTTAGTCCAAAATTGTTCTGTGATTGACATCAGCTAATTTAAGACGCTGTCATTGGATTTCAGGCTTGTATGCACGACAGAACCTTGCATTTTGCTAGTAAACAATTTGAGAACTTTAATATTTCATTTGATTATCTGTTTTGAACACAATGCATTAAAAATAATCCATTCTATTATTTTCTGTTAATGTCTCAAGGGCTGAAGACACATCTGTTAGTCAACACTCGATCCCCTAAAAATAACACACTCAATTCTTTTCTAATATAGTTTCAATGGCTGAAAAACATCTGTTTTGTAAACATTTGGTTTCCTAAAAATAGCAGATTATTTCCTATTGTTACTGTTTCAACAGCTGAAAATAATATATTCTGTTGTATTCTATTGTATTCTTTAAATGTTTCAAGGGCTGAAGACACATCTGTTAGTCAATACTCAGTCTCCTAAAAATAATACATTCTGTTCTATTCTATTCTAATAATGTTGCAATGGCTGAAGACGCATCTGTTTAATCAACACTCAATGTCCTAAAAATAGCACATTTAATTCTATTCCATGCTGTTCCATTCTGTTTATATTTGAATGGCTGAAGACACATCTCTTAGTCAATACTTGAACCCCTAAAAATAACACATTCAATTCTAATATAGTTTCAACGGCTAAAAAAACATCTGTTTTGTAAACATTTGTTTCCCTAAAAAGTGCATTCTGTGCTAGGGCTGCACGATATTAGAAAAAACTGACATTTTATATATACAAAATAAAATACATTAATGCACAGATGAAACAAAGAGCAAAATCAAATGGCTTTATGGTTTTCGCTGGAACCTAACAGTAAGGAACAGAAGTTTAATAATTAAATGTAAATTAAGTCTACGTTCTACATAAGTCTGTATAAATAAAGGCAATTAATGTGTGTATTAATCATAATTTTTAGTGCTCAGAGGGTTTATATTCACTTGAAATTGCTTGACGTTCTGCGATGTGACCATTGCAGAGTTGTACATTGGGATATTGATGCAGAAACGATATATTGTGCAACCCTATTTTGTGCCATTTAATTCTATTTTGGTAATGTTTTAATAGTAGAAGACAGGTCTGTTTCGTCAACACTTGGTCCCCTATAAATAACACATTCTATTCTTAATCCATCCATTAGTTTGTTCTTGGGGGAAAACCATTGTGTTGTTTTTAACCATCTGTATAAAGCTCAGCCCTTTCTTCAAGGCCAAGAAATTCCTCTCCTGTTCATCCGTTGAGCGCATCAAAGAAGAAAAACAAGCCATTTTTTACAACGTTTTCTCGAACTTTGTGCAGAATGAGCGACGAGCAGTGCTTGATGATCATGTCTGTGCGTAAAGGGAAACGGCTGATCTCCAGGCTCCTTCCCTTCCTGCCACAGCCTCAGGCTGCTGCTGTTGTCATGGGGATAGCCAGAAATCTTCCAGCTCTGGCCAAGAAAGACAAACAAGACCAGGTAAAAACACTGATGTGTGCAAGTGGAGGTATTTATGCGCATGAGAATTAGATCTTTAAACCATCTGAACTCTATATAATTAATAATTCTTGGGGTGGGTGGGGTTTTGGCCTGACTGAGGGTACTTGTTATACACGCAATATATAATTTCAAAAACATTTGGGAACTAAAGCAAATTAAAATTTTAATTATATAGTAGTAGTAATAATAATAATAATTAGTTTCTTTCATTCATTCATTCATTTTCCTTTTGGCTTAGTCCCTTTATTAATTTGTGGTCGCCACAGTGGAATGAACCAATTTATCCGGCTTATGTTTTACGCAGCGGATGCCCTTCCAGCTGCAACCCATCACTGGGAAACATCCATACACACTCATTCACACATACACCATGGTCAATTTTAGCTTACCCAATTCACCTATACCACATGTTTTTGGACTTGTGGGGGAAACCGGAACACCCAGAGAAAACCCATGTGAACACGGGGAGAACATGCAAACTCCACACAGAAATGCCAACTGACCCAGCCGAGGCTCAAACCAGCGACCTTCTTGCTGTGACATGATCGTGCTACCAACTGTGCCACCACGTCTTCCCATAATTAGTTTTAATAAAAAAAATAACATTAAGTTTTTATATAGTTCAGCTTGAAAACAATATTTAACAATTATTGGAATTATAAGCTTATTTAAAACGAAAATTTGTGTAATATTTTTATACATAATTGAAGGCTTGACACTTGCTTATGTTGTACAAGATATTAAATATTTGAGAGTGCTTATGGAACATGAAATGAAAATATCTAGCATTTAGTTTATAACAACTAAGAAAGTGCATAAGGTTTTTAAATATTTCAGCTTGAAAATATTTAACAATTGGAACATTGGAATTATAAATATATTTTAAGCATCAGGTTCTTGTATATCTATGATAATAGGAAGAATGGTTCTGCATTTAATTGTAAACAAGGCTTCAGTAATCGAGGACTCTTTTGATGGTCTTTACTGTTTCCTTACATGCTCATTCAAACAAACAAGGGAGATAAAATCTGCAATTATCTGAAAAGCGTTACACTGCAATCCTTATAAAATTAAGTAACAGTTGTTTTAATAACAGTGGATCACATTAACAACCACTAAGGAAAAATGTGCAACACTCATTGTTCTCGAAACAAAATCAGCAAAACTGAAACAAAGGTCCCCAAACGATATAACATCATATCAACGTAACACTAAGGCTACTTAAAAAAATGGGTTTGAAATAGCGCGTAAGTATGACTTCATGACTTAATTAACTGTGAACCGTGTTGTGTTTTATAGTCATTGGCTGATTATATGATTTCATTATTTAGAATTTGAAAACAATACTTTTCTAAAATTATATTATTAGGGAGAAAGTCTGAATGTGTGGATATAAGACCAACTTTACCCTATTGACAGTTTTGGGGAAATATAATTATTCATAACTTAAGGAGGCATGGCTTTGCAGGGGAAGGACGTCAATTTTCAAAATTATTTTAATGTTAGTGTTCTGGGAGATCACCTACTGCACCTTTAAGGTATTTCCTTCCTGCTTTAAGTGTGGCAATTCAGCTGAAAGAACGCCCAACAATATATCTTGTTCACTATACACTGAGCTGTCAACTGTAAGTTCAGCTAAAGTTCACATAGGCAGATTTAGGGTCATAGACTTTTGGAGGTATCCGGCTACTGGTCCAGCACAGATGATTCATTTGCTGCTGAGCTTGGACATTTGCTTGAACTTGAGTCGCACATGAAACAACGCAAGTGCCCTTATGACCTTACTTCCTAACATCTATCAACTGTTCCCATTGTGGTACTTCCTCCTGCTCTCTTAATTCTTTTCCCATCTCAGACTGGGTTAACACAAAGTGCTTGTTCAGTTCTTCTATAGCCTTTGTGGCATAGATTCAACAAGGTACTGGAAATATTCCTCAGAGTTTGCTTGATAGCATTACGCAGTTAATGCAGATTTGTCAGCTGCACATCCAGTCTCCCGTTTCACCACATCCCAAAGGTGCTCTATTGGATTGAGCTCTGATGACTGTGGAGGCCATTTGAGTACAGTGAACTCATTGTCATGTTCAAGAAACCAGTCTGACATGATTCACGCTTGATGACATAGCGCATTATCCTGCTGGAAGTAGCCATCAGAAGATGGGTACACTGTGGTCATAAAGGGATGGACATGGTCAGCAACTAAACTCAGGGAGGCTGTGGCGTTGACATGCTCAATTGGTACTAATGGGCTCAAAGTGTGCCAAGAAAATATCCCCCACACCATTACACCACCACCACCAACCTAACCCATTGATAAAATTCAGGATGGATCCACGCTTTCATGTTGTTGACGCCAAATTCTGACCCCACCATCTGAATGTTCTTAGCTGAGAGGAGTGCCACCCGTTGTGGTCTTCTGCTGCTGTAGCCCATCTGCCTCAAGGTTGGATGTGTTGTGTGTTCAGAGATGCTCTTCTGCATACCTTGGTTGTAACGAGTGGTTATTTGAGTTACTGTTGCCTTTCTATCCGCTCGAACCAGTCTGGCCATTCTCCTTTGACCTCTGGCACCAACAAGGCATTTGCGCTTACAGAACTGCTGCTCACTGGATATTTTCTCTTATGCCACATTTAAAGTCACTTAAATCCCTTTTCTTCCTCATTCTGATGCTCTATTTGAACTGCAGCAGATCGTCTTGACCATGTCTGCATGCCTAAATGCTTTGAGTTGCTGCCATGTGATTTGGCTGATTAGAAATTTGCGTTAACAAGCAGTTGGACAGGTGTACCTAATAAAGTGGCCAGTGAGTGTAGATACATAAATCATCAGAAATTCATCAACACACAATGAATTCCTCATCATGTTCAGAAGAAAGAATGTTATAAAGGTTTGAAACAAATAAATGTTGGGTAAATGATAACAATTGTAACCATCCCTTCAAGATTAGCACTGAAGGTCGGCTAATAGTTAAAATGTGGTCCTTTGTATTTGTTTCTCAGGTGCTGTGTTGGCTGGTGGAGCCGGTGACTGTGGTGATCCAGTCCATGTCGAGTACCTCTCTCACGGATCTCCTCCAGGAGCTGCAGGGCAGTGAAGGACAGCTTCCTCTCGTGCTGCAGAATAAGGTATCGCTGTCACGTTTCAGCCCTGTTTACACTTGATATTAAAATGCATTTTCAAAGATCTGATTACAAGTCATCAGCTGAGATGCATTACAGAGACTATACTACTTCTGGAAATAGATTATAGTAGTCAAGATCAAAATATTTTAGACTTAAAAAAGCTGCAACATCACAAACAGCAAATAAGATATTTTTTGAAAAACCCATATGACATGCTGTGTTAATTGAGTTGACTTAAATTGAAATGACAAAAATGCATGTTAATATTAGGTGCAAAACAAGTTTTTGTTTATATATTCCCATAGTGCTGAGTCTTCTCTGGGTTTCTGATGAAGTAAATCAGTTATGTTTGGCTAATATAAGGCTATTTGTTCATTTTGTATCATTTTGAATGAATTCCCTGTGTTGTGTTCATTAGTTTGGCGTGACGCTGCTCTATCTGATTCTGAGTGAAGGAGAGCGAATGCAGAGCTCTGATCCAAACTGTCAACTCATGGACGACAACCGCTGGTGAGTGTCTGAGGGTCTTTAACACCCTGGGTTTTGTAATGTAATGTAACATAAATGACATTTTCAGCATTGAAGTTTTAATTTTTTTATTTATTTAGTTTTTTTAAACTCTCCCTAGGTGTATATGGATTTCTTCTCAGTCGAATCCAGTCTAGAGATATTTTAACAATTATCTTGTGCATTTCCAGATTGGCAGTGGTCAGCTAATTATTATAAGCAGTCCAAATTAAGTTTTCGCTTTTGCATGTGCATCTATAATGCAAAATACCTCACAGTAACATTTCTATTATAATCAATTATTGATGCTAATAAATCATTGACCATTATAAAAAGCTACTTTAAAGGGTTAGTTCACCCTTAAATGAAAATTCTATCATAACAAAAAGCGCTTCATGGGTACAGTTGGTTAAATATAGGTGTCATTTAGTAAATGTAAGAGTTTTTGTAAGAAAATTATCCATATTTAAACCTTTATAAACCATTTTGTGTAACTAACTTGTCTATTCTTGAGGTGCATCAGCATTTGTTTTATTCTTTAGTCTCTTGAGTGTAAAATACATGCACAGTTGAAACGAACAAGGAAAAACAGTAAAGCGAGACTAAACCCAACCTAACCAACTGATAGTTTTGTTTTTAGGTGAACTAACCCTTTAATTCTATTATAATAATTAGTACAATGATAATTGATCATAATAGAGCTGCAAATCATCATCGTATTAGAGTGATTCCTGAAGGATCATGTGAAACTGAAGAGTGGAGTAATAATGCTTAAAATCAGCTTTGAATCACAGGAATAAATTTTATTTTAAAATATTTTTAATACGATGACCTACAGTTGAAGTCAGAATTATTAGCCCCCCTTTGAATTGTTTTTGTTTTTGAAATATTTCCCAAATTATGTTTAACAGAGCAAGGAAATTTTCAAAGTATGTCTGATAATATTTTTTCTTCTGGAGAAAGTCTTATTTGTTTCATTTCGGCTAGAATAAAAGCAGCTTTTTAACAGTCATTTTAAGGTCAAAATTATTAGCCCCTTTAAGCTATATTTTTTCGATAGTCTGCAGAACAAACCATCATTATACAATACCTTGCCTTATTACCTTAACCTGCCTAGTTAACCTAATTAACCTAGTTAAGCCTTTAAATGTCACTTTAAGCTGTATATAAGTGTCTTAAAAATATCTAGTAAAATATTATTTACTGTCATCATGTCAAAGATAAAATAAATCAGTTATTAGAGATGAATTATTAAAACTTCTGTTTAGAAATGTGTTGAAAAAAATCTCTGTTAAACAGAAATTGGGGCAAAAAAATAAACAGGGGGGCTAATAAATCTGACTTCAACTGTATTTCACAAATTGACAGTTTTTACTGTAATTTTGATATACTAAAGATCTGGTTACTTTTCAACTGTATAAACAATAACAAAAGGCTTTACAGTGGCTAAGTGTAGCAGTATTTCATTCATTCTGGTTTTGTCAGTGGTGTTTATGGCATCTGATAATGTTTTGTCCTGTTGTTCATCTTCTGTCCAGGACTGAATTGGTGTTCTCTGTAACCCGGGAGTTGCTGAAGGTCCCATCATCTGCTCTATCATCACCGCTGTTCACTCCTCCAAACCTGGTGTCTCTGTTCTCTCGATATGTGGATCGCCAGAGACTCGAACTCTTACAGGACAAACTACAGTGAGTTTGTGCTCCAAAACATACTGCCGCTGTTTTCATCCTGGCACTCTCTAAGGAGTGAAAAAATATCATTTCAAAATAAGTAAAAAAATATAAGCAAGTCTAAAATGTTCAGCTAAGTTTCAGTTTAGTTTGCACTAATTCTAGGTTATTATATGCATAGATATACATAATTGTAGTCAACAATAGTAATACACACTACATGACAAAACTCTTGTGGTTGATCCCAGTTGTAAAAGCAATAAATAATAACTTAACTTCTAGTTGATCATTTGGAAAAGTGGCAGAAGGTCGATTTTTCCGTTTGAATCATCTGTTGAACTGCATCCCAATCATCGCAAATACTGCAAAAGACCTATTGGAACCTGCATGGACCCAAGATTCTCACAGAAATCAGTCAAGTTTGGTGAAGGAAAAATCATGGTTTGGGATTAAATTCAGCATAGGGGGGTGCGGGAGATCTGCAGAGTGGATGGCAACATCAACAGCCTGAGGTATCAAGACATTTGTGCTGCCCATTACATTACAATCCATAGGACAGGGCAAATTCTTCAGAAGAATAGTGCTCCTTTTCATACTTCAGCTTAAAATTTGGATAGGCGACAAGACTTTTGTCAGGTAGTGTACACACGAACACACACACAATCATATATTTTGTATATTAAAAATGTTTTTATTTAGCTAGATAAACACTAGGTTGAATTTGTTTGGTATTGTTAACCCAAACGTACTCTGCAAGCCTGAGTTTGTTCAACTCATTTTCTGCAACAGACCTCAGAAAACATCATTTTGGTCTTTCCATTTTGACTGACCTTTTTCGTTTTTATCCCCTCAGGATCACAGCTCTGTCCAGGTAGAAGTGACTCCACATGTGGCCGATGCTGAGAGACTGACTGTTAATGTATTTGTGAAAGGGCCATTTTATGTGTGCTATGTACTGGAGGGTGAGGTCAGGTCACTTTTCCTTTCTCATTATAAGAGTCACAATAGATAAGAATAATGTTTCAAAGCTGTTGTCCATAGGTTTGTCCATAAAGGCGAATGAGTATATGTATTTTAGCTTCCATTAGGGTCAGCGGAGCCATGAAAAGGCTTGATCATGAAAACATCAGACCTTATTTATAGACACACATAGAATTAAGGAGAACTTTTGCTGTACATTAATATCTTAATTTTTCTTAAACACTGCAGCTTGTTGAGGTATGTTTGCAATCGAGTGACTGTACAAGTGTGTCTGTGAGTTTAAATTAAGGTTTAAACTAAAGGTATTCTTCATTTTTAAATATCTGCCTGTGATAAAAACATGGAATTAAAACTTTCTATTATACAAAGTTCAGTTTGGGTTTTTCTTATGCATTTTTACAGTCACACAGATGCACATATAGCACGATAAAATACTTTAATGCACTATGTACTGGGCCGGCGCGTCCATAGAGGCGACCTAGGCAGGGCGGCATAATAGCGACCAACCCAACGTACTGACTTTCATCCGCAACATCAACACAATCTAGTTCACCCCCCACACACACACACACACACACACACACACTTTAAGAACTGGTCAGTTTCGTTTTCACTTTCGAGTTGAGGGCGGCGTGATAGTCCTTTGCCTAGAGCGGCAGTTCGGCTTGCTCCGTCCCTGACTATGTATGATCATTATTGTGTATTATGATTAGGGTTGCATAATGTATAATTTTTCAGCATTGATATCGCAATGTTGAGCTTTAATTATAGTTGTCCAGGAGCTACAGAATTGTTTAATTACTGTATTTATATGGAATTTATGCAAATATCTATATTTCAAAGTGAAATCATTATTATTTTGCTTACCCTGCTGGCAGATAATTTAGCTTGTTTTAATGAAAAACTCTTAATTTTGACTTATTTCTTCTGAAGTTGAAAACAAAGTAATATTTTTGCTTGCACTAAGAATTTTTTGATGTTTGGTCTAGAAATAATAACAATTCTTTACATATATATAGTGCTTTTCTGGACACTCAAAGTGCTTTACACATTTTTGTGGGGGGGGATCTCCTCATCCACCACCAGTGTGCATTATCCACCTGGATGATGCGACGGCAGCCATATTGCGCCAGACGCACACCAGCTGACTGTTAAAGAGGAGACGAAGTGATTAAGCTAATTATGATATGGGATGGTTTGGAGGCCATGATGGACAGAGGCCAGTGGGCAAATAAAGTAAACCCCTATACTTTTTCGAAGGACATCCTGGGATTTTTAACGACCACAGAGAGTCAGGACCTCGCTTTAACATCTCAACCGAAAGATGGCGCTAACTAAGCAGTAAAGAGTCCCCTTCACTATACTGGGGCGTTAGGGCACACACAGACAGCCCCTCTGCTGGTCTCACTAACATCACTTCTGTACCTGAATATTTTTACACTCCCAAGAAAATCATCAAATAGAGCTATTTAAACCATTTTGTGAAACTGTATATTGCAATATTTATCGCAGAAAAATAAAACATGGCAATATCTGATTTTTCTGATATTGTGCAGCCCTAATTATGATCATTGTCAGCTATTTAACTGCAGTTGTTTCTACATGACACTCTGAAAACACACTAAAAACTGACATTTTTCTTGAGTAAAATAAGGCCTAGTTTTTATCCTATATCATCACAATAAAGCACATTAATAGATCTTTCATTTATTTTTTTTCTTTACTTTTTTAACAGATATATAAAAAGACCAGGCCTGTCACAATAATCAGTGTATTTGCACAACACGGGGACATGATCTCAATCATTTTTGGTGATGCAATATTTATCGCCCATACTGTACATAAAAACTATTTCTAGCAACAGTTTAGCTGATGTGCAACATCACAATCTCTACTGGAGGTGTCAGTTTCGGTATGGTTAAAAAACACTAGTATTCACTATAAAATACTATAGTATATTTTTATGTGGGTGTCTGACAACTGAAAGTAGATCTGATAGCAGATATCGCAGCCTCTGTTACTCTTTATCTTGCACTTATTTGTTAACATTTTTTATTATTTATTTATGATATAAAGTTTTCTCATTCTGATTCTAATGACTCAATATTAAATTGCTAAAATGACTAATTAAATGAAATATTTTTAAGAATAAAATGTGTTCTTTGGAAAAATGTACATGCATCAATATATTGTCATTCTGGCATTATATATAACGAGTGGCATTAAATGATCTTAAAATGACTAATATCGTTTATCGCAATATAGTGTACAACAAAATCCAGTTTCTTTGGATTTGGAGTGTTTCTAGTTAAGTAGGTAAAATATGTTTTGTTTTATTCTGTACTGTACTGTGTACTGATTTCTTCTTAATAATTTAAATTAAATGTTATTTTAATATTTTTTCAATATAACAAAAAGGTTTGTTCAGTTTTTTTAGACATTACAGCAACAGTATTTAACTTCAGAAGTCATAAAATCAGTGTTTTGGTGTAATATTCCCTCTTTTGCAATCACAACAAATGAAAATGTTTGTTATTCTGTCAAAAATTATAAAGGAAGAAAAAGCTCTGACAATGAAATTTAGAAGAAATGTTATCAAACATTTTAGAAACTGAAAAATATCAACAGCTTTCTCAAAATCCCATAAATACTACTTCCATAAAAATTAAATTTTCTGAATTAACAAGTGCTCTCTTAATTGTTTTTCATAGCTTTATATTATATATATTTTTATAATATTCCCTTTAAAGTTTTGTTTTGAGTTTTTTTTGAGTGCAGAGCAGATGACAATGTTGGTTTTATTGTTTAGTTTTTTATTCTCTTTTATCTTCTAGAGAGGGCATTTGTATAGTCTCACACGAGCTGATAAGACCCTTTTAAGGCTAAAACTTTAATCCGCAAGGGGAATTCTGATTCATTCGGCTTACATTGTTTGTTAAAAAGCACTTCTGATCAGACAGAACCAGAACGCGGTTAAAGACAACTATTAATCCATTTCTAGGCTCATTTCTTTGAATCTGAGTCTCTGTTATTACTTTTGACGACTACGTCTCTCTTTAACACACACAGGAGTTATTAGCATTTTACATATTTAGCATTAAAACATTTTAACATTATTAATACAAATAATTTTTTAAATGTGTCTTCTGGAGGACTTTTTTAATATTATTTATTATTGATCAAATTTAATAACTTTTTAAATCAGTAGTGTTGTTATTTGCATGTTTTTTTGTGTGCAATGAAAGATACAGAAACGGTTATGATTGTAAATTATATATTCAATATTTAATATTGCAATGCTGATGATATGGCATTAAAACATAAGTATTTATTAATCTTTGTTAATGTTAATTAAAATAAAAGTGGTTCATTTTAACTCGCAGTGCAATCTTAATCTTAACAAGTGTGAATTAGCATTTTAATAATGCAATAGCAAATGTTGAACTATGATTAATAAATTCTGTACAAGCATTGTTCATTATTCGTTCATAGTAAATACTTTAACGAATGAAACCTTTATTTTAAAGTGTGACCTAAAGTTTTATTGTAATAAATACTTAGACAAAAAAAACTGTAGTCTTATATTTTATTTAAAGCCATGCATCTCTAAAAATCATTGCATTATTAAGTCAAAAGTATATGAAAATAGTCAGGTTACATGGTTTGTTTGACAACTGGTTGAGTCCGTATGACTAAATAATTGTAGCCAAGTTTAAAAATATATATAAAATAAAATATTGAAATAAATTAGCCTAATGTCAGTGCAGAAATTCTAGACTATTGCTACTTAACCTAAACATATTCAATACAGGCCTACAGTCAGTGAAGAAATTCTGAGAATGGTCTGGCTGCAGATCGGGTGCACAAGCAAGATGTGACTGCATGCAATGCTTTTCATGCATATACCTAACCCTACCCAAAGGCTCTAGAATATACAAGACATGTCACTCGTATAGTTTAGAATGGGGAAAATTGTAACGGTCAATATGGCGAATGAAGCCCCACCTACTAGTATAGGAGTCAATCATCACTATAGACTGACGTTTCTCTGGGGGCCAGACGTGTGCCTTTATGACAGTTTGGTGGTCAACAAACGCACTGGAATATCAGAGTATACTTGCTTCACAGACATAGGAAATATATCCACATAACGCTTGAAATCTCTACTTTTAAATGAACCAACTACACTTGAAAACAAAAGTTTTTTGTTTTTGTAATCCGTATGAAACGAATGCGAGGTAAAGTCCGTCCTGTCAAACGCAATAACAGCAACTACTCAAACGGACACAAACTTGTAAACAAAGAGTCGCTATCATTTCTGGAGGAGATTCGCCATCAAGACTAAGTTGTGGATTACTTCAGAAGACCAGCGCGTTCGGACGAAGCATTAATCAGGATAATAATCTGTAACACGGCCGCAAACGAGGTTGGTGTCGTGATCTCGTTCCTTTTGAGTGCGCATGCGCATTAGCTCGGGCAACCTGAAAATATGCCAATTTTGTTTGATTCAAACATTTAGAAATTAAACTTACAAGACGGTGGTTGTTTAATGTTATTGGTGGTTCCAAATATGTAATGTAATCATTAGCTTGGCAAACAGTTTTGCTCAAGACACAGACACATCCTCCTTGAATGAATGAATACTAGAAACTCATAAAACGCTAAAAATTTTGGAGGGAATGTGGAGACAACATAAGTGAAATTTATTTATAAACTAATTTCGAGAGGATCACGTGCTTATGATTGCTTGCGACTGGTCCTGCATTTTCCAATTTATGATTCACCAATCAGACGATTCCTAAGCCACTATAAATACCCAAAGTTCCATATAACAGCCATCTTTGTTTTGAAGAATCCCTCCTTCCACCCCTACTCCTCCTCCTTTCCTAGATGGGTGGCACGGTGGCCCAATGGTTAGCACTGTTGCCTCACAGCTTGAACATCACTGGTTCTAGTCCTTACCAAGCCAGCCGACTTTTCTGTGCGGAGTTTACACGTTCTCCCTTTGCTCACGTTGGGTTTTTTTATCATTGTAAAACAGCTATTGGTGTTCAAATATTGTCATTTAAAACATGCTGGTATGAAAAAATATAAACATACTTTAAATGTGTCTTTGAATACTTAGACTGTAACAAATTATACGATCAAGAAGTCAACACTTTTTTTACTTTAATTTATTTTCATATGTTGATAAGGTTCAAGGTTTTAGTTTGACATTTTAAAAAAAAGCAATTACATTTTACAAGTTATTTCAACACTTTAAGATGACTAAGTTAAAATTTGCACAGCCGGGACTTGAACAAGCGACCTTCTTGCTGTGAGGCGACAGTGCTAACCTGAGTCATTGTATCACCTGCATTTGCAGACATATTACTAGAAATTAATAATTAGCTTAAATTCAGTTAAAATTTAAAATGCTTGTAGGGCTTTTTAGATAAAAATGCAAATAAATGTGTGATAATGTTGTTTAACTGTTTAGTGTTTATCATCATATAGTTTCTGTTTTAATAAAACTAAATAATATAATTTAAATATTTAAAAGCCTCACGTAGGCCCATTGTATTTCAATTTTTTATGTATTGTTGTTGTTATGTGGATAAACCAATAAATTCAGGTAAGTAAATGTTCATTTTTATATGTTACTTGCAAAATAAGTGGTTCTTATGGCTCGTTTTCACTGACTGGTACAGTATGGGTTGGTACGGGTCACCTTTATCAGGTTGCGTTTACACTGCTAAAAGGCTATCAATGGTACTCTTTTGGTGGGCGTGGTGTACGACAGAAAGTTGCAGTCAACGTCATTTTCGCTCGAGGAAATGTCTAAAGTAGAGCTGTACGGGTCGCTCACATATATGAGAAGCACTTCTCACAAAACAGATGCTTTACACACATAAACACTTCTGTATAAATGTTTATTACTAACTTTACTATGAACATGAGTTGATTATAACTGCAGATTAATGACAGTGTGAAATAGCCTACTGTAACGTCTGCAGTTATATAAAATAAATAAATAAGTGCAACCTCTATAAACAGATACAGACACCTACAGTCCCCGATATGTTACCACTTACAGATAAACTACACACAGCAGACATTTAGTCCTATTTAGGTTCAAAACAGCAGGAAATAGAGCCCAGTCAGTGCAGACCTTTCATGATTAATGTGTCTGTAATATTCAGCAGCACGTGTAGCCTCTTGTTAGAAAGTAATTCCATCATTCTGAGTTCATAATAGTCCAAAAGGTGATAATAATAGTTAAACATGGCAGTTTGTTCAGGTTTGCTGAAAAAATAATGTGCTCCTTTTTTCCGGCTTTTCCTTTTGTTTTTTCGTTCCTCACTCTCGCGTTTGTCAGTTTCTGACAGGATCAGGTTTCAAAAGCACGTCAATAATCAAGCGCACAATATCATCATCAGCTCAAGAAGTTTATTTCAAATAAAGAAACGCGATGAGCGCAAGCAAAAAAAACGCTCGCGCTTCAGACTAGTTCGTAAAAAACTACAGGACACAGGGTAAAATCTGCTCTTTTTTTTTTTTTTGGCTTTGTGGCTGTTCATTAAGACGACGACAATGTTCATCTGAGCCCAGATCGAGCAGAGCTCGTTATTATATGTTATAATATGGATATATAGTAGGCTCGTTTGAGGTGGGCCTCGCCTTGACTGCTTTGTAGACGAGAGCAGGCGGCTGCAGTAAGAGGAGGGCTCAAAAAATACATTAGAAGTCGGACAAATCCCAAATCTCGCTGTTTTGCCGCCTGGTAGTAAATAGTATAGTGTTTTTGAACATCTTTTTTTTTCAGTATTGGGTTATGTCTATAGTTGTTGTGATACCAGAGCAAATAGAATTTAAAAAGGCTATTTGTTATAACATGGTTTAAAAACAGTAGTATTCCTATAAATTACTATAGTATTTTTTAATGTGGGAGTGGATGCAATTGAAATATCACAGCTTTTACAAAAAGATGGTCATAATCACAGAAGATGAACAGCTCATTACTTAAAATGGTGTATTTAAAATATAAATCTGTATATTCAACAGTGGTAAATGTTAAAATAATGTCAAAATAAACAGCTTATACAGCAAGAAAGCTTTTAAGAAAATTTGTCTACATTATAAATTAAGTAGCTACAGCAAGATGCTTTTGAGTGACAGGTCATGACAAATGTTTGTTTGTGTATTTGTTTTGCTAGGAATGTCCCAGAATTTGGCAAGTGGTCTATTTCTATAGTAATTACAGACTTTCTATAGAGAGCATTAGAAGGTATAAAGTGAAATACAACTGAAGACAAAATTATTAGCCCTCTTGTGAAGTTTAAAAAATGGTATTGCATTAAATATGTAAAAGTGTTGTCATATAAGGTGTAAAGATTTTTTTAATTATAGGCTTTGCATATGTCTGTATGATGCAAAGGAAAAGTGCGTCAACTGAACTTAGGTTTAAAGGGGACCTATTATGCCAATATCACTTTCATAAGGGGTTTAAACACAGTTGTGTGGCTGCTGTGTGTTAATATAACCCGCTTCTAATAGTAACAATACATTGATTAATTTTTTTTACAATCACACTTGATAAAAACAGTCTGCAGAAACACTTTGATTGACATTCTGCCTTTGTACGTGTCATCAGAGAGGGAAAGCCCCGCCCATTAGTCACCATCTCTCCCTCATTAGCATAGGATGTTAGTCTTGTTTTTGAATCTGCCACTATGCTGACACACAGGCATTTGTAGCTCCGCCCTCTTTGGAAAAACACCACAATCGCATTTGAATTAAAAAGCGACAGTCACTAAAAAAAGGGATCAAAGCATAAAAGGGTTAGTTTCAGTGTTATAAAACATTATTTGTGTGGTGTTTTAAGCTGAAACCACACACACACACACTCTCTATATCTCTCTTGTGGTGTCAGAGACTTTTACAACTTGTAAAAAGGGGCATAATAAAGGGTTCCCTTTAATGTTTAGTTCTGTCAGTTATATTGTCTATGAATAAGAAACAACTCTTGAGTGTGCTCCAAACAGGATATATCGCCCTCTAAAGGGCACTTTGGGGTGAAAATAATTATGGCCGCCATATTGAAGTATCTGAAGTACTCGAAACTGTTAAAGTGGTTAAAAACACAAAGCTCCTTAATGTTTCCCTTTACCAAAAAAAAAATGCACACCCATAGGAAATGAACGGGACTTACTAAAATTCAAAGCATTTTTCTTTATTTGTCCAATAAAAATCAGTAAATCCAACACAATGCTGATCAATCACATGCATATATTATATAAAGGTCTGAGACAACATGCGGAAAGGGTCAAACAACCGTTCACACCTGGTATTAAGATGTGTTCATGTCAATCCATTCACAGAAAAGAGACACATTAGCGTTCACATCTGGTGTTTAAATGTATTTCTTTTGTCTATTTTTGACCACTTCTCTGATGATGAGGACCTTTGGTTCATTGTAATCACTAAGTGAGTTTACAAAGCAAATGTTGAGCCTGTCTTTGCTATTTCCAATTGTTTATGATAATACCAACAATACCAATCCCAACACAGATCAAAATAAAACTGATGAGGCCAATGGCAACTTTATTTTTATTTTTAGGGCCAATGGCAGCTTCTTTTATTGACTCTTCTTTTTGTGTTATAGAAATATTACCAATACCATAAAAAAAAATTAATAAGCACTTTTTTATATAACCATCCAACTAAAATATTGGTGTAAAATCATTTTCTTTTCTCTTTTTTTGATAGTTTATTTTATCTGAGTGGTTTAAGCCTTGGCTTCTTTTTTATAAGTTTGGAAGGCTGGAATCAACAAAGTTAACTCTTCTATTAAATCCATCTCCAAAGTTTGTCCCATTGAAAATGATTTGGGCAAGCATTTTATTTTTACTTTTAAGTGTATATCAATATAAAATAATTTAGTTACATTTAAATACAAAAATACATGAATTGATTGATTTTATTTTTTCAAAGACATATGACATTTGTTTTGAAAAGAAATTGGTTCACACTTAAGACCTTGGTCTCAATAATTAATTAATTAATAATTAAGTAATTGTTTAAGGTCATAGATATTTGCATTAGATGTCGCCTACGCTTTTGTTGTCTATTGGAGAGAATGTGTTAATAGAGCTGCCATTTTAGTACAGGGTAGCGCTCATTTGAAATGAATGTGGGACCAAGGTGCAGTGGAGGACTAGCCATCCAGAGCCATAGATATATGCTTTCACTTCTAATTCTAACGGAGGGAGCGATTCGTTTGTGAATGAATCTCCGTTGTAAACGACTCGTTCACTTAGCCGACAATAATAGAAGTTTCTGGCACCGCAGCATCTTGTTGTCATATTGCATTTACATTCATTCGTTTACTTTTCGGCTTAGTCCCTTTTTTAATCAGGGGTCGTCACAGCGGAATGAACCGCTAACTTATCTAGCACGTTTTACACAGCGGATGACCTTCCAACTGCAACCCATCACTGGGAAACATCCATACACACTCATTCACACACATACACTACGGACAATTTAGCCTACCCAATTCACCTGTACCACATGTCTTTGGATTTTTGGGGGAAACTGGAGCACCCGGAGGAAACCCACCTGAACACAGCGAGAACATGCAAACTCCACACAGAAATGCCAACTGGCCCAGTCGGGGCTCGAACCAGTGACCTTGTTACTGTGAGGTGAACGTTCTACCCACTGCGCCACCGTGCAGCCATTTCATTTACAATGTTTGCTTATTTTATTCAACAAAACTAGCATAAGCCTAGCATTTAGTGTGAGTTGGTGCTACTTTGCCTTATGGTCAGTGCAGTAAGTGACTGTATTCTCATCAATAACGTTACTTGTTGAGTACAAAAGTTTGTAACATACAGAAACGTAAAAAACGAAATCTTACCTATGAAATGTTCTGCTTTTGTGCTTTGTTTTCTTTGTTTTCTCATTACTACACCTGTACACAGTGCTAAAGTCCAGCATCTTCACATTGGCTTTAGTCTTGATTAGTTCGGTTGAATGTCATTTGTTCTGGGAGCCCTGTACAAATGTGGTGGCGCTTTTGATGCATCCTCAGGGTCCGTATGCAATATCAAGTGTATATATCTATGGTTTAAGGTAAGCAGTGGTGGAAAGAGTGCTAAAAAATCATACTCAAGTAAAAGTACCAATACTTGCCTAAAAATGTAGTGCAAGTAAAAGTATCTGCTGTGATTATTACTTAAAGTATGAGTAAAAAGTAGAGCTTTAATAAGTACTCAAGAGTAGTGAGTAGTGAGTATTATGCTGTAAAAAGCTGATGCATTTACATTTAATTTGTGGATGTGTGTAAATGTAACATTCTGCAGTGCATCTAGTTATTGCCCAGCAGGCACACAACGTCATAAGTTAATATTAGGTTTGATTTAGGTTGCGATGTCAGGTGACCAAAATTTAATGTCTAGCCAGTGTCTAAGGACAATGTTATTTTGATGTCCAATAATGACGTCAAATGATGTTGATATTTGGTTGATTTTAGGTTGTTAGAAAGTGTCCAAAATCCAACATTGAGCCAACATCTTAAACCAACATCATATTGACATCAAATACTGATATTTATTCATCAGGCACGACAACCAAAATCCAACATCTAATAGACACATAGTGGTAACAACGACACAATGCCAAGCTATTACATCATTAGACGTTGATATTTGGTTGGTTTTAGGTTGGACGTTGGACATAGGCGTTGGCCTGACGTTGAGTTCTGACGTCAACCTGATTTTCATTTCCAAACAAAATGCAGCATCCCCATGACATTATGGTACTACATCAATCTAACATTGCACATGTCTTGAGGTAGTTCATTATGATGCAAATTACCCTTTATGTGTGATTTGATTGGACAGGAATAAGAGGACTGATTTTTCTAACCCCCACAGACAAAAAAATAGTAGGTACTCCAGGTTGAAGGAAAATAGTGGAGTAAAAGTACCAATACTGCATTAAAAATGTACTCAAGTGAGAGTAAAAGCACACATTTTTAAAACTACTCAGTAAATTACAAATCCTGAGAAAAACTACTCAATTACAGTAATTTGAGTATTTGTAATTAGTTACTTTAAACCACTGAAGGTAAGTTTATATGGGCTGAATTTAAACAAACAAATTAAGTTGAACAGTACTAAATTTACTATGTTTAAATTCAGGCCATATAAACTGTTTTCAACCACTTACCATTAAAAAAATGAATTAATCTTTTTTTAGTATGGCCGAAGTGTCCACAAGGAAGGAATTAAGGGTTAAATTATGCACATTTAAGGGGTTAACCTCACCAAGAGTTCGTAATCAATTAGTGAGTTTACATACAGCAATAGCTGAGCTTGTCATTGCCATTTCCAATTGATCATAACAACACCAATCCCAACGCAAATCTAAGCACAACTGATGAGGCCAATGGCAACTTTATTTTTATATTTCTTTGATTCCTTTATTGACTCTTTTTCTGTCTGTCTGTAAAAATAGCGCCCGCAGGACAGCAATAGTGGGAAGAAGAGCACGGTACTATCCAGAAAATCTGTCCGTGTCGTGTTTTTAATGATCCGTATGAGTCCTTGACTGATTCTGTAAGTTTGATTCATGTCCAATTGCGTCACATAAATCTTGTCGAAGCAGACTTCACCGTTCTCATCTAAATCGACGGAAACAATGATTCGGTCTGCATTTGATTCCTCAAAATGGCTTTCATAATTTTTCGTGACATAGTAAGGTAGTAATCCTGGTGTGCTCAAGTTGCCCAGCTCATAGTATAAAAGGTCGGTATCAGGAAGGCGACCGTCGTCATTATTGAACCGCCGGAAGCCGAAATATCCGTCAGCTGGGTTGCAGAGTGCGATCATACGGCCGTCTTCATTGATGCAAACACATTTTCGACCAAACCACCACAGCAGACAGAGGCCATGTCGGGGAGGGGGCTGACCGAAGCCAGAGTCTCTCAAATGAGACAGATTATTCAGTGTTTTCACTCGGAGCGAGCTGCGTCTAGAAAGCAAACTGAAAGAAAACATTAAATAATACAGCAGGTATGGAAAGTTTTCAGATCAACTTTTTACTCATTTGTTATATTTCAGCCATTTAAAAAAGAAAAACTGAAACATCACATGGTCCTTAGTATCCAGACACTTTGTTGTGACACTCATATATTTAACTCAGCTGCTGTCCGTTTCTTCTGATCATCCTTGAGATGGTTCTACGCATTTATTTGATTGTATTTAATTATACTGATTGGACTTGATTAGGAAAGCCACACACCTGTCTATATAAGACCTCACAATTCACAATGCATGTCAGAGCAAATGAGAATCATGAGGTCAAAGGAACTATACCTGAAGAGCTCAGAATTGTGGCAAGGCACAGATCTGGCCAAGGTTACAAAACATTTCTGCTGCACTTAAAGTTCCTAAGAGCACAGTGGCCTCCATAATCCTTACATGGAAGACGTTTAAGACGACCAGAACCCCTCTTATAGCTGGCCGTCAGGCCAAACTGAGCTATTGGGGGAGAAGAGCCTTGATGAGAGAGGTAAAGAAGAACCCAAAGATCACTGTGGCTGAGCTCCAGAGATGCAGTCAGGAGATTGCAGAAAGTTGTAGAAAGTCAACCCTCACTGGAGCCCTCCACCAGTCGGGGCTTTATGGCAGAGTGGCCCGATGGAAGCGTCTCCTCAGTGCAAGACACATGCAAGCCCATATGGAGTTTGCTAAAAAAAAATGGTGAGAAATAAAACTGTCTGGTCTGATGAGACCAAGATAGAACTTGTTTGGCCTTAATTCTAAGTGGTATCTGTGGAAAACACCAGACACTGCTCATCACCTGTCCAATACAGTCCCAAAATTGAAGCATGGGGGTGGCAGCATCATGCTGTGGAGGTGTTTTTAAGCTGCAGGGACTGGAGGACTGGTTGCAAATGAGGAAAAGATGAATACGGCCCAGTACAGGGATATTCTGGACAAAACATTCTCCAGAGTGCTCAGGACCTCAGACAGGTCCAAGATCCAACAAGACAATAGCTACGTTTCCATCCACCTGTTTTTATGTGCATTTTGGATTTGGATTTTGGATCACCAAGATTTGCATAAATTTTGAAAATGTGCATAAAAAAATATATGTGCATAACTGAATAGGGTAAACTTTTCATATGATAAGATGCCCATAAACTGCGAAAGAAACACTTTTACCGAACAAATTCCAGTATTCGTGTTAAAAAAGGTCATGTGATTTTGTTATAAGAGATCATGTGATGATAAAAATGTGTATGAATGGACAAACCAGCAAGCTGAGCATGTTAAACATCTGAAATGTAATGTGTATTTATATAGCGCATTTATTGTGTATGGCCATACACCCAAAGCGTTTCACAATGATGAGGGGGGTTTCTCCACAGCACCACCAGTGTGCAGCATCCACTTGGATGATGCGACGGCAGCCACAGGACAACAGTGCCAGTGCGCACCCCACACACCAGCTACTGGTGGAGTGGAGAGGTAGTGATAGAGCCAATTCGGTGGATAAGGGATGATTGGGAGGCCATGATCGTAAGGGCCGAGAGGGAATTTAGCCAGGACACCAAGGTTACACCCCTACTCTTTACAAGAAGTGCCAGGGGATTTTTAATGACCACAGAGAGTCAGGACCTCAGTTTAACGTCTCATCCGAAAGACGGAAATGTTGTTTTGGTCATTTTAAAACGCCTTAACCATTTCAGTATTAGTGTCATGTTATTATTAATTACCTCCAGAATCAAGAGCATCTGTGGGCTGTGTCTCACGCCTTTAAAAGCCACCGTGTGTCACTGCGTGTAAGCATTGCCTTCTGAGGCGCAAATCATTTATTAAATAAAGAAAAGATTCACGCAGCAAATTCCGCTTGTACTGTTAATATTTGGCACCAGTTAATCAGGAAGTGACAATTTTGTAAACT
>CAIGQZ010032813.1:23777032-23787240 GCA_903798205.1 Danio tinwini | reverse complement strand
TTTATTGGGTAATTTAATAAAAACTATAAATAATACACAGTATAACTATATTTTTTTTACCAACAACACACAAGCCTCTCCTACAAATGAGCACTGGTTGTATGATCACCGGACCTATGGTTTCTGTGCAGTATTGCCAAAAGTGCCAGAAGTAAAAATGTTACTATTTACCCCACCTGAGGGGCAAGTTGTAACAGAGGGTTATTGTAACACATGCTTAGCACAGTATGTTTATTTGTTTATTTATTGGATAAACATATTTGGATTTATTTGCATTATATAATGCATTTATTTGCAATATTAGCAATACAATTTATTTTTTTTCAATTAAAAAATATTTTCTATTAAAAAACATTTTATATGAAATGTTCTCAACATTACACTCAAAATTCAAAAATTATTTTGTTAGTCTAATTGGTGTCCAACAGTGTCTGGCTTATTTGTAACACCCTGCTAACCCCGCTCTGTCGTGTTTTCCTCAAAACTGGCTAGCAGTTACTGTGTTTTTTACATCTTTCAAAATGGTTTCATCTTTTAGCCTAAAAGACGACAATCACAACAATATAAGATATTACATACATACTTTTACAGATTTCTTTAAAATAAGTAAATATCGACTGTAATAAAAAATACTTTTATGCTGCAAAAATGGTTTCTCCTGTGTTTCTCATCCAAATTTCGCTAAACTTTTTCAATAATTGTCAGGAAGAGTCTGCCAACACTGTGGTGAAAACCACGGAAGCATGCCATGGCTAACCCTGAGCAAATACCTTAAAACTTCATGTTACATTTTACCTCGCGTTACTTTGTACCCCGCGCTCCCCTAACTACTGTTTTACAGTACTGTGACGGTTGGTTGTAGGGTTGGGGTAGAGGTAGATGTAATAAAATAATTTTTTTGGGGTAATTTAATAAATGACATAAATAATACTCAGTATAATTACTGTTTTACATTACTGTGACGGTTGAGTTTAGGGCTGGGGTAGGGGTAGACGTTATTAAAATACAATTAATAAATATTTAACAATATAAATAATTATCATTAACTTCCGGCCGATCTAGCAACAACCGATAAACATTTGCAAGCTACTATTTTCCCACCGATTAGCAGTAGGCCTATTTATAATACAAGTTGAATTAATAGGTACTAAATTAAAATGCTTAATAAGAATCAGTGAAACGTTCTTTCTCTAAAATAATCTACTTTTTATATATTTTTGTATGGTATTATGCCGGTTAAATAAATATGGAAATGTATTGTATATTAATATCATTCATTCATTCATTTTCCTTTGGATTAGTCCTTTTATATCACGTGTCGCCACAGTGGAATGAACCACTAACTTATCCAGCATATGTTTTACACAGCGGATGCCCTTCCAGCTACAACCCAGTATTGAGAAACACCCATACACTCTCATTCACTCTCACGGCTAATTTAGTTTACCCAAACAGCGCATGTGTTTAGACTTGTGGTAGAAACCAGAGCACCCGGAGGAAACCCACACCAACACGGGGAGACGTCGATATGCTTTAACTAAAGGGATAGTTCACCCAGTAATTAAACTTCTGCCATTGTTGTCACACCCCAACCACTAACCATAAACCTGTTTGATTTTTTTTTTTTTTTACTGACGTGAATATTTTCTGCTTGGCTCATTTCCCAAACATTTAGGGTGTTGAGGATGTGTAAACCATAACCAAATCTTTATTTATATATTTGTTTAATAATTGACAGTTGCTTGTAAAGCTGTAAAATTAGACACTGTTAATCCAAAATAAATTGAAGTAAACATACATATTATCAATTAGGCTACCCAATCCATTTATAAAACTGAACTGACACTGTTTCAATTTACTATAATCTTCTATGTAAAGCTGCTTTGACACAATCTACATTGTATAAGTGCTATACAAATAAAGCTGAATTGAATTTAATAGAATTTCCACCATCCCAGTCCAACACAGTGTTTGATTTCTATAAGAGTGACTGTGATCTAGAAAGATGGAGTTTATCAATTATGAATTCTTAACTTCATCAATGAAATCTGACCATTCCAGGTCTTGAATCTTCTTAATGAGGCCTTGACTGATGCGAAAGGTGGAGTTTTCATCAAAGCCCTCATCATCACCAAAATGATGTGTCACATAAATCCTCTTAAAAATCTTGTGATTCTTGTCTGAATCGACTAAAACGACGATGCGGTCTGCGTTGCTTTCTTGTAGATGTTCGCTGTTTTCATAATACCGAGTGACTCGATCAGGCAGGTCATGTGTGTGTGCCAGGTTTCCCACTTCATAATACGGCAGGTCGCTGTGAGGGAGGAGCTCTTCTTCGTTATAGAAACGATGGAAACCAAACTTTCCTTTTTTTGGATTATATCGTGCAATCATATCACCGTCATCATCAATTTCAACACATTCATCAGCAAACCACCAGAGCAAACTGAGGCCATGTCTGGGATACGGCTGACCAAACCCGGTCTCACTGAGGTGGACCAGTTCATTCAGTGTGCGCAGTTTGACCATTCTGTGTCCTGAAAAAATGAAATAAAATAAGTAGATTAGAAAATACAGTGCAAAAAATATTGCAATTACAGCCTGTTACAAGAATGGTGGTCAGAAAAAAAGATAGCTGTTTGGAAAAATAAATAAATGTATCGTTTTCTTTATTTGCCATTGAAAAACAAACTTATTAGCCCTTTATTGCAATTTTTTTTTTATTTCCCAAAGGATTTATAATTGAGCAAAGAGATTGTTCCCTATTGTATGTTCCTTCTGGAGAAAGTCTGATCTCTTTTAGTTAAGTTGGATATATATAAACATTCTGAAAAATGTATTTGTTTTTGTAAATGTGTAAATGTTCTTGAAAATGTGTTTTTTTCTGATTGGATATACAAAACAAATCAATGTTGTCCAATTGACACGTTTAATTAATCTAACTTGCCTATAGTTAAAGGTGCTGTATGTAGGTTTTTGACTTTTCTAAAAGCATAAAAATATAATATGTTTGCAGATATTTAGGAAACATGCTGCAGGAACATTCTTGTGTATCTGAAAAACAATGCTGAAGTCAGATATTCTGCTTTGAAAATGTGTTTTTCGTGCTGGAACGTCTGTCTTGTTTATTGCTTTTTTAATCTGCCCAATGCCAGCTTACCCAATTATAATTCAGCACCCCGGGTTGCCTTGTTGGAAAAGCACATATTTCATTCATTCAGTCATGAAGACCCTCAGAGTATGCGTCCGTGATTGAAATGCGACCTCTTGTGGACAGTAACATTAGCAGACTCCGAAATGAGACGCAGATACAGTTCCACATGAGGTTATTAATTAGCAAATAAATATTACAAGAGTAAACATGAGATGAGCAGGTTACATTGTAATTGCGTGTCCTAACAACACGCTATGTGACAAGGTTTGCAGTGATGAGCAATTTGGCTGTTTGCACCAGACGAAACATGACAGAAATTTAAATACAGCCATTCAGAAGCACAGAATAGTGCACTCACTGCACTCCAACGAAATGGTAAGGTTTATAATCTACTTAAAATATATTAAACCTCTTTAGCATTATTAAATGTACATGCTGAATCACTCATATGTGTTGGTTTGCACCGAGTCACAGTTCTAAAGTTCAATTTCAAACGGTTTATTTTATTGTCAAGATCTGAGGTGAACTATCTGCTGCTGCTTTCAGTAAATGGCAATAAATGTCATGTAAAATGGCATTCAAACTCACATTATTAGTATTTAACACTGAATAAAGCACATGAGGTTTACCTGGGGTGATCATTGTCAGTTTATCCTGTTGTTCACCTGTGAGAAATAGAAGCCGTTTCTAATATAACAATTCGAGATGTTGATTAGAACAAAAACTATATTCCTATTGGGTGCCGTTGCATTTATTTAGAACACGAATTAAATCAGCCTTGCTGTTGGTGTTGTCAATCTAGCAAGCTTCGCTTGCATTTGTTTTAATCCAAGAATGCAATACCTAGTTCAACCACTGGGTGTCAAACTTACTTACTGCACCTTTAATCTAACTAACCTTAAGCTTTTAAATCGCACTTTAAGCTGAAATGTAGTATTGTGTAAAGTTAGCCTAAAATATTATACACTGTCATCATGACAAAGACTAAACAAAACCATTTTCAGAAAATAGTTGATTAAAATGTATTTAAAAAGCTCCATTAAACAGCTATTGGGACGTTAGCCTAATAATTCTGTCTTCAACTGTATGGGCTCCATTTTAACAATCTAGGCGCACAGTCTAAAGCGCAGGGCGCAAAAAAGCATTAAAGCCGTGTCTGAATCCCCTTTTGCTATTTTATGGACGGAAAAATAAGCTCCAAGCCTCGGCTCATGGTCTAACAGGGTTGTGCTTATTCTCTTAATGAGTTATGGCTGTGTTTTGAGAATAAACCAATCAGAGCCTCATCTCCCATTTCCTTTAAGAGTCAGTTGCGTTGCCCCATGGTGCATTTACTATTTACATGGCGGACTTTGTTAGTGGAAAAACGTAACGCTTCACCAGCAAGAAAACAGTTAAACAGAGCATCTGCAGTGCAAGGATAAAGAATGAGCCTCCTCCAATCGGCCTTTACTTTCTCTCTTTCGTAGATAAGGAAACGGTGTTGTACCCACTCCACTGAAGACATCCATTAGCCCACATAATTAATTTAGATTGTTAAGTGCAAACATTTGTTTATTATTATTATTAATAATATTAATTAATATATTAATATTATTATAAATTATAAGTTATTAATTATAAAATAAAATGAAATTAAAAGTGCACCAAACTGAGTCTGAGAGCGAGTTGTAATGAATTTCTCTATTGGGAATTTTACTAACCAACAAGCTAACAAAAAATTAATAGTAAAGAGTAAAATATCTCTTTATATGCTGTATAACCAAACAGGAGAGGCTAATCTCATCTTCTATCATTTATTTAGTCTGGTATATTTTGCTGTAACTAGAGTGTAGTAGGTTTCATTTCTCCTGAAACACGCAGCCTCTCAACACCCAGAGAGGATACAGCGCTCCATACAGTCTCCATACGTCACCGCTGTTCGGTGGAGTTCAGTAAAGCATATATAACCCGATTTCGACTTTGAAATACGGATATAAAAGATAAAATAAACGAAATAGAGTATACTGCACCTTGTCCGTGAGCTGTGTAATCTGCGTCTGCTCTCGCGCTTCAGTTCTTCATCAGTCTGTGAGTGAGTGGGCGGGGCCAGAATAACAAACACTGGTGCTTCAGGTTATATCAAGGGAGAGGCATTTCCCTGGAAATTAACAACACTAGACTCCACCGTAAGCTAATTTAGAAATTGCAGACCAGTGTCTCTTAAGTGAACTTTAAAATAAAAAAGTATAATAATTATAAACATTGGTAAATAGGTAGAGTAATTTTAAAAGACATTTTCCCCAATCTCTTAAAGCAACACCTAATTAATTTTCTCACAGTGTTAAAAGTAGGCTACTATTATATAACAGATGCTTCTGAATCAAAGCTTTGGTAAATTAATGTTAATTCTCATATTGATGTCTGCTATGACCATGTAGAAACATGAATAAATAATCTTTCCATGCATGCTTGCATTATAGAACAATATTTGACCGAGATACAACTAAATCTAAAATCTGAGGGTTAAAAAAATGCATACTCTGAGAAGAATTGCCTTTAAAACTGTCCGATTGAAGTGCATACTGAGCTATGATATATTTACAGAAGGAAATTGACAAAATATCCTCATGTAACATGACCTTTACTTGATATTTTAATGATTTTTGACATTTTTAAACATATATTTTTGACCCATACAATGTAATTTTTTTTCAATATCTACAAATATAGTGCAACATGTCTTCCAGGGTCACAAATGAGTTTATCTACATTGAAAAGTCATTGGTCCCTTTGACTTTCGATTCTTCCTATTGGATATAAATTAACATTTTGGCTAGCAACATTCTTCAAAATATCTTCTTTTGTGGACTGCAGAAAAGAAGAAACTTAAACAAGTTTGACACAACTTGAGGGTGAGTAAATGGTAAGTAAATTGTCATTAAACTATTTGGTAACACTTTGCAATAACAGTACATGAACAATGTCGTGTTAATATGTAAACTAAACATTACTTTATTATGAATTAATCATGAGTTAATGCATGCGCTTATCATGAACTAACTTGAACTCATGTTCGGCTACCTTAATTACTTGTTAATACATTATTGTTTGTTAATAATGTATTAATTACCTCATTAGATTATGCTTAATTTAACCATCATGAACTCATGATATGTTAATGTATAATTATGTCATGACTTTACTTGGAGGGGCATATTATCATTAACCCATTATTAACTACTCATGAACTCTTTATGCACATCAGTCTAGTGTGTTTACACTAAAAAACAATAGAAAAGTGTTCAGTCAATGTCAACAGTTTAAACACAGGAGTTCATAAGTAGTTAAGGATAAGTTAAGGGTGATGTGCCCCTCCAAGTAAAGCCATGACATAATTATACATTAACAGCTTATGAGTTTGTTATTATGAGTTTAAACTTATTGCATTAATTAATGCATTAATTAACAACATGAACTAACAAGTAATTAAGGTAGCTGTTATTCACTCATAAAGTTGTGACTCATGTTGTAAAATTAGTTCATGATTATCGCGCACCTTAACTCATCATTAATTCTTAATAATGTTTAGTTTATATATTAACACAGCATTAATTATATTGTAAAGCGTTACCAACTATTTATTTCAAACGTACACTGTAAAAAATAAACTTTTTTTTTTTTTACAGGTAATTTTCTCTATTTCTTTTACAGAATTTTCCTGTTGTTTCATTATAAAGTGAAATAGCTGTTGTTTTACAGATATTTTCTGTAATAAAAATTCTAAAATTAAATTTACATTTATTGCTTGTATTTTGGTATTGTTATTTTTCTGTTTTTTTTAAAGAAAATGTTCTGTATTTTCAGAGAGTAACACGTAATTCTATGGTATTATTTACTGATTATTCCTGTAAAAATAATGAAACAAAAATCGTCAATTTGTTTTTAGTGAAGATAGCAATCATATGAAGATTAATGTGAGGTTAATAATGTCAAATAATAGCCTACTGTTTGTAGGCTGCATATAATGCATGCAGTGTAAACTATAAAATGTTTATTTTACTACTCAAACAATGTTGCTATGCTAATTGTTATGATCACCATATGAGTCTTAAACTGTTTAGTGGGCATTACAATGCGTTTCCCCTTGCCTTGCTGTGTTTGACCCCTTTACTTTATTTAGTTTGCCGCCTTTACGCTTGGGATTATCTGAATGCACCTGTTTCAACCTTTAATTGCAAGACGATTTTCTTAGTAAACTGCTGTTTGATTCTCAACTTTGTTCTGCAGGTGTCCTCACATGACACTAACCTTGTTTAGTTCTTAAATGATGACCAAATGTGTTATTTGTAAAAATAAATAAAATTTATAAATATACATATATATATATAAAATTCAAGCAAATTGTTTTGAAGTTTAACCTACATATCCTAAAAAAATGTGTTAAACTATATAATAGTTTATAGTTATATTGTGTTTTATGACAACAGCAATTATTTGCACTCAAGCTGTTTTAAATCATTCTTTAAAGTATTTTTTTCTGTTTTAAAAGTATGTTTAAATATGGAAAAATGTATGGAATATTTAAAGATTTTGTGCATAATTACATGAATGAATCTGTATAATCACATTAATTCATGTGTGTAATTACAGTAATAACCTGCATAATTACACTAATAATCATTATCACATTAATTAATTTATATATTTACATTAATCACCTGTATAATCACAGTAATAATCTTTAAAATCACATTGATTAATCTGTATAATTACAATAAAAATATATTTACAGTCATAATTTGTAAAATGACAGCAATAATCTGTATAATTGCAATAATAATTAGTGAAATGGCAGTAATTACAATTTCCCCCCCATTTTTTCACAGATTAAATGCAAATTATCAACAGTAATAAACTGTAATTTAATGCATTTTGACCGTAAAGTATGTTCTGTATTTTTAGTTTTTGCATGTAATTTTGTTAAATGGTTATTTTCTGTAATTTAACAGAATATCTCTGGAAAGTATACTATAACATTTGTTTTGTATCATGTGGCAAGTATTTCTATTGTACGATTACTTTCTACACCTGTGAAAGATCAGGGAAAAAACTGGGAATATGAAACTAAAGGCAAGGCAAGGCAAGTTTATTTATACAGCACATTTCATACACAGTGGCAATTCAAAGTGCTTTACAAACAGGAATAAAAAGACAAGTGTAAGAAAAAATAAAAACAGATAAAAAAAACTGATAAAAATATGTTAAAACAGTTTGTAAAAGAATGAAAAAGTGCATAAAGAAAAAGTGCTCATTCACAGTGCATAAAGCAGACTCTGGCTGTTGTAAAAAAGAAAAAAAAGATGCATTTCATCACATGCTCACCATTTGCGACAACATTAGGAGGACGTTTTATTGTGTACACAGCAACAAGAGCTTAAATAGCATAAACTGCATGTGTTCGTGCACTCAATCAGTCATTCAAGCGTATATCAGATGTGGAGAGAGAGGAATCAGCAGTGGAAGGTGTGTCAAAGAGAATATAAGTAAACAAGTCATTAACTAGTTCACTGAATGCCTCAATGATTGCTATGGATATTTGCTGATGTCATGATGGTACTGAGGGGAAAATTGACTTAAGTAGCACTTATAGTCCTACATGTATCTGTTGCTGTAGTGATAACTAGCTCATAACGCAAAATCAAGATGTAGAAATACACCAACTGTATTTATATATTTATTCATTTTAATTGTTTCATAGCAGCCTATATAATAAAAAGATTTTCATCAGGGTTAAAATGTGACTTATGGCATGTATATAGTGAAGTAAAAGCAACAACAACATGAACAAACACACATATGAATACAGAAACACAAAATTCCACATAAATTCCACCAAGTGCAGTACTTTGATTAAAAATAATATACATTTTCAGGTTTACATTTACTAAATCTTAAGAATTTTTAAAAACATCAATACAATGGACCATCAAACAGAGTACAGTGATAAACATGCAATGCTCACCACTCTATAATAAATGAGGGATTGTATTTCATTTAAAATAAACAATTGGCTCATGTAATATGAGCTGCAACTTTCAGATTCAAGGCTATTTATTAAAAATGGTTAAAAACAAAATAATAGCCATAATAACGATGGCCATTCCAATGGCGCAACACACTCCAATCCAGCATTTTTTATTTGGACAATCACTGGCTTCTGTCAGCACTGAATGAGGCATTTCTATATACTGAGATTCAGGTTGATTTCTGCGTTCTCTGAGAAATTCAGCACGCCTCATCTCTTTTATGGTCTTTATGAGTTCAGGGCTTATTTGGCGTGTGCAATTGGGGTCAAACTTTTTCTGATCTGAATGTCGTGTCACATAAACCCTGTCAAATTTCTTCCATCTTGAGTTATACGAAACGATGATCCGATCACAGTTGCTGTCGTCTAAATACCCTGTGTAATTCTCTATGACATAATCAGGCAGCGATCCGGGGTTGTGCAGGTTGCCCACCACGTAGTATGGTAGATTAATCCGTGGAAGAAGTTTAGGTCTATCCCTATTTTGGAAATGATGAAAGCCAAAACATCCATTGTCAGGGTTGCACAGTGCAGTCATTTGTTGATTGGAGTCAATCTGGACACATTCATGAGCAAACCACCACAGCAAGTTCAGTCCGTGTCGGGGAGGCGGACGACCAAACCCGGACTCTTTCAGATCGGATAAACTATACAGTGTGTCCATGTTGTTTCCACGCTGTTTCCGCAAAACTTTGTTCTTTTTCCGAAATATAAGCAGGCAGATTTCTGTAAGCAATAGAACAATTCTGTCAAGATATATTTATTTATTTCAGCGAGTTTAAATAAATGTAAAAAAGAGAAAAATGAAGAATATGAAACTCTAACATCTTGTATTCTTAAAATCAATCTTTCATTCATTCATTCTTTCGTTCATTTATTTATTTCAACGACCCGTTAAGTGGGCTAACAAAGAGCGCAGTACAGTTTCATTTCTCTTTAAACACACACACACACACACACACACACACACACACACACACACACACA
>CAIGQZ010032813.1:23760465-23777022 GCA_903798205.1 Danio tinwini | reverse complement strand
ACACACACACACACACACACACACACACACACACACACACACACACACACACACACACACACACACAGATCACGCAAAATGTTTTCTAGTCTAGTCTACTTGTGGTATCTGTTTTAGTGTAGTTTAATAATGCATATAAACAGCAAATAACATTTAAAATAATGGTCAAAATCATGACAGAGAGGATACTGTACCTGCTTCATGTGCTCTGAGGTGATTTGCGCCTCTGTTTCTCTCGTGCCTCTGTTAGGACTCTTTGTGGGCGGTGCAAAAATGTCATGATAGTTATTTTTTTTGGTTGGAAGAACCGCTGAATGGCTAAAACAAAACTAAAACTAAACTAAAACTATAACTAACTAAGAAACGAAAAAAACAGCATAAACCAGCCTTAGGTGGTCGACCAGCCTGGGGTTTTGGCCATTTCCAGGCTGGGTTAAGCCATTTAACAATTTAAGCTGGTTTTGGCTGGTTTCTCAGCCTGGCTAGGCTGGTCAAGCTGGTTTTATCTTGTCATCTCCCAGCCAGACCAGCTGAAACTGGCCTGAAAATGGTCAAAACTCTTCTAAAACCAGACTGATCAACTAACTAAAACCAGCCTACCAACTTAGGCTGGTTTAAATAGTTTTTTTCAGCAGGGAAAACATATCTAAAGCTATGTCAAGCAAATTTAGGCTATATATATAACATCATCTATAACTGTCACACTGTTTTACAGTAAATATTCAGGTTAAGTACATTCCTGTATAGTCTGTATGTTCATTATGTTTGATCTGTTCTGTTTCAGATCAACGTTAAAGGTGTCATATAATAATCTGGATATGCATAGCTGAATAATAAAAGTTCAGTGCATATTAATCACATATTTTCCTGATCCTATACACCATTGTTTCCTCATTCTCATCTAAATCTTGTGTAAAATCGCAGTAAAAAAAAAAACAGGTTACCCTGCAGAAAACGTGATTTTACACATGGGAACATTAATCTGTATGCCCACATGCATGTTTGATTGGTCATAACTAGGGCCAGACGGAATCTGCGGACGTTTTTTGCCATTTCTGCATTTTACCAATTTTAGTAAAAATCTGTGGATTTCTGCTGAATTATTTTGGGAGTATCATAACTAAAACCTTAATATGTGAAATAAAAAATAATACCTTTTTAACTTTTATTTAATGTTTAAAATGCTAATTCAATTAGATTCACTTTATTTGGTAAACAAATCAAGTCTCTCATATAAAATCTCTACTAAAAGATATAAAATATTACTGTACAAACTGCAATGTACAAAAATCAAATGAACATTTCATATTAGTCAATAATATTACTGTAATAAATAAAAAAACTGAATAAATATAGATTTACACACATTTACTCAAGTAAATAAACATAATTATTGATGGGCTAAGAATCTGTGGAAATCTGCGTGCACAGATTCCGTGTGGGCCTAGTCAGAACATTCCCTATAGTGAGAATAGCCGACAACAATCACCATTCATCCACCCATCCCCACTTATTTTCTAAGTATAACACAGACAGTTTCCTCCAGGTGCTCTAGTTTCCCCGACAGTCCAAACACATGCGCTAAAGGTGAATTGGATAAACTAAATTGTCCGTAGTGTATGAGTGTGAATGAGAGTGTATGGGTGTTTCCCAGAACTGAGTTACTGGAAGTGTTGGTCCGTTGTGTAAAACATATGCTGGATAAGTTGGCGGCTCATTCCGCTGTGGTGACACCTAATATAAAGGGACTAAGCTGAAAGAAAATGAATGAATGAAGTAAAAAAAAACCTGTTTAGCTCATTCTCTGAATTGGGTTTGGACGTGAGGGTGAGTAGCCTAATAAATAATGACTTTTTTTGATAGTTCTTTTAATGCTGTAAAATTAGACACTGTTCATTAAAAAATATTTAAGTAAACAGACAGAACACCATACATCTTATTAATTACACAATCTATTTACAGGATTTCAGTCTATTTACACAGTTCCAAACAATCAGTTGTGATTACTTAGTTAAAAATAAAAGTTAATAAAAGTTTGAGTCAGCAAAGCAACGTAATAAAAAACACGTCAAATATGCTTATTGATTTGACGTCAGGTCAGCGCGGTGGTGCAGTGGGTAGCGCTCTCGCCTCCCAGCAAGAAGGTCCCTGGTTCGAGCCTGAGCCGGGTCAGTTGGCATTTCTGTGTGGAGTTTGCATGTTCTCCCTGTTTTCGTTCCGGGTTTCCTCCGGGTGCTTTGGTTTCCCTCACAGTCCAAAGACATGCAGTATAGGTAAATTAGGTAGGCTATATTGTCCGTAGTGTATGTGTGTGAATGGAAGTGTATGAGTGTTTTCCGGTGATGGGTAGCAGCTGGAAGGGCATCCGCTGCGTAAAACATATGCTGGATAAGTTGGCGGTTCATTCCGCTGTGGTGACCCTAGATTAATAAATGGACTAAGCTGAAAAGCAAGTAAATGAATGAATGATTTGACGTCACTGATGTCAAATGATATCAAATTGACATCTAACATTGGCATCTGAAACACGTCAAAAATCAAACATGCTGGATAAGTTGGCAGTTCATTCCGCTGTGGCGACCCCTGATTAATAAAGAGACTAAGCCGAAAAGAAAATGAATGAATAACACAGTTTGTGTAGATATTTCAAGAGATTGTTCTTAGCTGATGATTGATAATAAAGCGTGTTTGGCATGCTGTCCTGGGAGAGAGCCCTGAGCTCGTGAGATCCTCAAGCCTGGGGCTCCCTCCCGTTGCAGGGCGAGAGTGGAGTCTGAGCTCAGGTAGGTTCCGAGAACTCCCCTGCTTGATAATGGTAAATGTAGATTATAAATATCTATAGAGAGTGTATATTGAATTCAAGGCTTGTCTATGATGTCGATTTAATTTTATCAATTTACTTATGTTACATGTTTTTGACCTATGGGAGGAAACCAGAGAGCCCGGGAAAAAACCCATGCAAACACGGGGAGAACATGCAAACTCGACACAGAAGTGCAGACTTGGCTAGGTAAGATCTGACCCAGTGACATTCTTGCTGTGAGGCAATGATGCTAACCATTGGGCCTCCGTGCTGCCCTGACAAGGAAAGGGGAGGAGTAGGGGTGGAAGGGGGAATTCTTCAAGACGAAGATGGCTAAGGTAAGATACTTATTTATAGTGATTTAGGAATCGTCTGATTGGTGAATCTTGCATTAGCTAATGAGGACCAGCTGCTATCAATCATAACCACAAGCTCCTCTCGAAATTAGTTTGTTAATAATCTTCACTTAGCTGGTCTAAAGGGCATCAATGTGTGGATGTCAAATAGGCGTCAAGTTTTTTACTTTAAATCGATTTGCCTTTTTTTGACATGTTTTTTGACGTATACCCGCTGGGAAGATCATCAAGACAGTTGTAATGTAAGGCACTGAATTATTATGGATTGACAGGAATGTTTGATTTCAGCTTTGAGTGACTGTTTAAGATCCAAAAAGATTGAGTTCAGCGACGTCGGCGAAAACGACGCCTGATTTTAACTTCATCAATGAAATCTGACCATTCCAGGCCTTGAATGATCTCAATGAGGCCTTGACTGATGCGAAAGGTGGAGTTTTCATCAAAGCCCTCATCATCACCGATATGATGTGTTACATAAATCCTGTCAAACCATTTGTCACTCCAGTCTGAATTGACTGAAACGACGATACGGTCTGCGTTGCTTTCTTGTAGATGTTCATTTCCTCTGTAATACCGAATGACTTGATAGGGCAGGTCATGTGTGTGTGCCAGGTTTCCTACTTCATAGTACGGCAGGTCGGTGTGAGGGAGAAGCCCTTCTGCATTATGGAAATGATGGAAACCGAAGTCTCCATCTTCTGGATCATATCGTGCAATCATATTGCCATCGTCATCAATTTCAACGCATTCATCAGCAAACCACCAGAGCAAACTGAGGCCGTGTCTGGGATATGGCTGACCAAACCTTGTCTCTTTGAGGTGGGCCAGTTCATTCAGTGTGCGCAGTTTGACCATTCTGTGTCCTGAAAAAAGAAATACATAGAAAATACAGAGTAAAAAAAGTGCATTAAAGACTAGATTTTGTCAGGCAAAATAGCAAATATGAATATTGATCATGAATATTTCTAAAATATAGACATGTACTGTAAGTTATTATATTTGGCTCTTTAAATATAATTTACATTTTAAGTAGGCTTGTAATTGGACAAACTGGAAAAAAAACCTTGTATATAACATGAACAATGTAAAAACTGCAAAGTTCAACATCTTTTTTTAATTTTTATTTTTTTATTGGTGTTTAACAAGACAATACATCATAGTATACAATACAACAGGAAAAATTACAGATTGTCTTATTTTTCTTAATAAAATAAATGTATAAATTATAAACAAACATATCCTCTAAAAGAAAAAAATATTAATAATAATATAATATAATAATAATAAATTAAAAATAATTAAATTCTTTTTAAGAAAAAATTATAAATGAGCAAGTTTACGATGAGAGAAAAAAAAATACATAAATAAATAAATAAATAAATAAATAAATAAATAAATAAATAAATAAATAAAAATGAAAAGTTCACTTTAAGGAGTCAATATTTCCTCTTTCTAATTAATTACTGTGTATTAGATATGATATCAACTGAACAGGGTAAGCCTTTGATATAGTCTAAAACAGGATTCCAGGTCTTGTAAAAAAGATTTAAGAGATCCTGCAAGTAAACCTCTTAATTTCTCAAGTTTTATATAACTAAAGATTTCTCGAATCCACATGTCGAGTGATGGAGGAATCACCTGTTTCCATTTTAGAAGAATGGCTCATCTAGCTAAAAGAGTAGAAAAAGCAATAACCTGGCGAGATGCAACAGTCAAATCAGCTCTCTCTGAAATGCCAAAGTCAAGGGGTTAGGGTCTAGATTTACGTTAATAGATTTATTAAGTGTGTCAACAACACTGGACCAGAAATTTTTCAATTGAGGGCAACTCCAGAACATATGGAGATGGTTAGCAGGAGACTGCTTACAACGATGATAGGCATCACTTCTGTCAGAGAAAAATTTGGCTAATTTGGCATTGGTTAAATGAGCTCTATGGAGCACCTTACATTGCATTAGGCCATGTCTGGCACATATAGAAGAGGAGTGGACCATCTTTAAAATATCCTCCCATTGTTCTTCCGTAATATCAACACCAAGGTCATTTTCCCAAGATTTGTTGAGAGAAACTATAGGATTTTCATTTAGTGTACTTATTAAATTATAATCTGACCCGTATCTAAACTGAAAAAATAGTCAAGATGGTGTTCAGGAGGGCGGTTAGGAAAATACGGAAAATAATTTCTTAACAACGTGTCTGACCTGAAACAAAACAAATGACTGTTGGGGAGATTGTATTTAGTGGATAGAAATGAAAAAGATGTGAATACCCCGTCTTCATATAAATTCTTTCATCTTTAATTTTTTTTTTTTTCTCAAACTGTGTGTTCAATTACTTGCCTAATTAGCCTAACTTGCCTAGTTAACATAATTAACCCAATTAAGCTTTTAAATAACACTTTAGCTGAAATTTAGTATCTTGCAATAACTAGTAAAATATAATGTACTGTCATTATGGCAAAAATGGGAAAAAAATGTTTTTAGGAATTAGCTAAGTGATATGTTTAGAAATGTAGGCCTTCAGTATTAAAATGTAGGTCTCCATTAAACAGCCCTTTTAGACTTGGGCTAATACTTTTGTCTTCAACTTGTATGTGTTTTGAGTAAAAAGGTAATTGTGTAAAATAATGACAACTTTATTATTTGCAGGAAGTGACAGTAGGCCAGGATAAATTATTAGATGTTTTCAGACCTGAAATATTGAAAAACAAAAAACAAAAAAAAAAACAATAGGGGAGAGTGGGAACGGTTGCAACATGGGGCAGTTGCAAAAAGACTTATTCCTCCATTCAGGAATGAGCTAGAATGATTATATTCATACTTCATATTCTCAGCTAGACCCTCCTTCAATCTGAGAAAAATCAGCCATATGTGACCATTCCTTCCCTATAAAGCTCATTTTTATTTTAAAAAAATATATATATTTATAATGTTCAGAAAATTTCTCATACTGCCTAATCTGTTTTTGTGAAACATTATTCATTCATATAATTTAAATCACTGTTTTCTTAGCTTTTTTATTAGTTTTAACAAGCATTAAAGCTATTGTATCTCCCTAGCATAGACAGTTTAATCAGGATTGACAGCGTTGCTGTTGCAACTGTCCCCTATCACAAAATTCATTTAAAAGCGTGCCCTATTAACAATGTACAATTTTAATTTGACCACAGCTTCAATGTAATTTAATAAGCAAAATTAATTAATTTCTTTGAATAATTAATTAATTTCAAAGTAGAATGAAGTAGTTTAGTAAAGGTTCAATCTAGATTTTCAGTAAAAAAAAATTTGGTTCAGTTTTTTTAGGCCTGATAATTGGTTGTTGCTTGTTGTTTTTATAGTCTGTATTTATATGGCCAATTCAACACATTTAACAATTTACCCAATTTATATCTAGTCTGTTTGCCAAAAAATTTTAATCCAACCTGATGTTTTAAACTTTTTTTATCAATAAATTTCACTGAATGAACCGTCCCTATATGGGTTGTTGCAACCGTCGTCCTGCTCAGGGTCAGTTGCAGCGTTTGACTTTGTATGTTCAAGTTTAAATTCTACATATATTATCATATGTATACATATTATAGCAATGTGGGTGGGTGTCTGATAGATGTGGTTTTTATTATATTAACATTTTGGGTTTCCTCTGAGAAACTAAATGAAATGCAAAAAGTGTTGCAACTGTCCCCACTCTCCCTAGAACACACTAAACTGCTAAGTATTTTTATTTTGTAATAAACTGTAATCTAAGCTACTATTATTTTGATTAATAGTAGTAGTAATAATAATAATAATATTCATTCATTTCCTTTTCGGCTTAGTCCCTTTATTAATCTGGGGTCGCCACAGCGGAATGAACCGTCAACTTATCCAGCCGAGGCTCGGACCAGCGACCTTCTTGCTGTGAGGTGACAGCACTACCTACTGCGCCACCGTGTCGCCCATAATAATAATAATAATAATAATAAGACAAAATGAAATTGTAAAAGGGCAACAAACAGAGTTGTAGTAAATTTCTCTTTAGGGATTTTACTAACTAACTAACTAACTAACTAACTAAACATTTTTATAAATGGAGAAAATATATTTTCCTAGGCTCTCTTCATAACCAAACAGGAGAGGCTAATCTTATCTGTTAAATATATATTATTTATTTAATCTAATATATTTTACTGTAGAGCGCAGTAGGTTTCATTTCTCCTGAAACAAGCAGTCGCCAACGGGTAAACGGGGCAAAACAGTTTCCACATGTCACCGCTGTTCGGGGTAGTTTAGTAAAGCATGTAAACCCTGATTTCCAGACTGAAATCCTAATATACAAGATCAGACAAACAGAATAGAGTATACTACACCTTGTTCGAGAGCTGTGTAAAGATCTGCGTCCGTGCTGCTCTCGCGCTTCAGTTCTTCATCAGTCTGTGAGTGGGCAGGGCCAGAACAAACACTGGAGATTCATTCATTCGGCCTTTATTAAGGGAGAGGCATTTCTAGGGAAATAACTGTGAAACTGAAACTAAAGCAGACTGTGGATGCGGCTGTTGTAAATTAGAAAAACTCATGTTAGTATAATGTCATGCAAACCATTTTGAGGGAGAATTGGAGAATTATTGTTGTGCCTATATTACCAAATATGAAATTGCAACTGTTTTGTGCAAGAAAAAAAGATGCAATTCATCACATGCTCACCATGTACACAGCAACAAGAGGTTTAATAGTAACTGGGGATTTGTTTGTGCATTCAATCTGTCATTCAATGGTACAAATATCAGATGTGGATGGAGAGAGAGAGAGAGAGAGAGAGGGTATATCCACATAGCAAAATTTCTCTGGCCCAGCTCTGGCCCACACAATCAGGTCTTGTTTGGCCCACATGTCTGGCTTTCAGACAAGGGCCAAACATGGACCATATCTGGGTCAAGTCACAGCCAAGTTAGTAACTCTGAACTGGCCGATAAGTTGGTGTGTCCTGATTGCAATGAAATCGATAAACCTATGAAGTATTGCGCTTTAGACACACTATAGGCATGCTGTTTCTCAAAGCGATCTGATTGGTGGAATTTTTTTTCTTTACTCAAAAATGATTGTACTGTGTTTTAAATGTGGGTCAAGACAGGGCAAACTTACGTGGCCCACATATCTATTTTTAACATCTGGGCCAAATAATACATTTTACATCTGGCCCAAATCTTGTGTGCCAATCTTAAAGACGGTGCCACCTCTGCCAAATTGGGCCACGTTTGGCCCACATGCTGTATGCCAGCATATGCCAGGATGAATGACTGCCCTTAATGCCAAATATGGGCCAGAACTCTTTGTTGGGTAGGAAACAAAGTGAAGCAGGTAAACAGCAGTGCAGGGTGTGACCAAGGTAAAAAGTAAACAAGTAACTAGTCCATTGCTACTAAATGCCTCATTATGGATATTTGCTGATGTCATGATTGAACTGAAGGGAAAATTACTACAGTAACATTTGTATGACTGGATGTACATGTGTCTGTTAGTGATAAACAACTCATAATAGTGTAGTGATAAAGAACTCGTAATGCAGAGAATTAAACAGACTCATAGAAATACATGTTGTATTTATATATTTATTCAATGAATCCATAGCAGCCTATATATTAAAATGATTATCAACTGGCTTAAAATGTCATCAGTGACATTATCTTGTATAAGATACAAGGTACATTTTTTTATTGTGTGTGGGAGTGTGAGGAGGTACAAAAATTTTGTGTGGAGGTGACTCAATATATATCACAATTTATGTCCTTTCCAATTCCTTTGTGTCCTGCATTGTGTATATTAAATTTGTATGAAGACAGTTGTGCTTTGTCTACTAAAGAAAGAAAATTTAATGATTTGTGTTTAATACAAGCAAGCCGTTGTATTGCTTTATGTTGGAAAATGTTAATAGCCCCTTTATTGGACTTTGGCTGATAAATCTAATAACATGTTTGGCTCTTGAAAAGCCCATTTATATAATAGGAAAAAAAATCCTCAGAATTTTGTGATATCTGGGAGGTGTTTTTAAACTTTGTGAAAAATGGAGATATTGAAGAAGCTTTGGAAGTCTGAAGTTGTGAAATGTGAATTGGTGCTTGATTAGAATTTATTTATTTATTTAAATAATAAATTTATTTTAATATTACTTTAATTTTTTTTGTATTTTTAACAAGGATTATTATTTAATTTTTTTTCCTAAGCCTGTCTGGGGTAAGTTTTGGGTATTGGGGTTTAAATTTTTGTAAAACATTGAACAAAAAAAAACTCAATAAAGACATGTTATACAAAATTTCATCAGTGCCACTTGGGATGTAGATTAAAACAACAACAACAAAAAAAAAATAACAATGTGAATATGTATACAGAAACTCAAAAAATCCTGGAAATAAGTGAAGTTTATTTATAAACTAATTTTGAGAGGATCACGTGCTTATGATTGCTTGCAGCCGGCCCCGCATTATTCAATTCGTGATTCACCAATCAGACGATTTCTAAGCCACGATAAATACCCTAAGTTCCAAATCACAGCTATCTTCATTTTGAAGAATCCCCCCTTCCACCCCTACTCTTCCTCCTTTCCTAGATGGGTGTCACGGTGGCCCAGTGGTTAGCACTGTTGCCTCACAGCAAGAACGTCACTGGTTCTACTCCTTACCAAGCCAGCCAACGTTTCTGTGTGGAGTTTACATGTTCTCCCCATGTTCACGTGGGTTTCCTCCGGGTTCCCCGGTTTCCTCCCACCATCCAAAAAACATGCAACTTAAGTTAATTGACTAATCTAAATTGGCAGCATAGACATGCTCCTAGTAAAAAGTTATACCTTATAAGCAATCACTATCTGTTCATTAGCTACTACAGCAGGGGAGTTCTCGAGATCTACCTGAGCTCAAACTCCCCTCTCGCCTTGCAAACGAGAGGGAGCCCTGGGCTCGAGGATCTTATGAGCTCAGGGCTCTCTCCTGGGACAGCATGCCAAACAAGCTTTATAATCAATCATCAGCTAAGTGTGAACTCTTGAAATTCATTTAAAAGTGCAGCAGTATGATTTAAAAGAATATATATTTTCACAGTTTTACATTTTCTAAATCTTCAGCATTTTTTACATCAATACAATGAACCGTCAATAAACATGCAATGCTCAACACTGCATATTATTCTATAATAAATGAGTAATTGTGTTTCATTTATTTGATTAAATAAAATGGCTCAGGTGATATAAGCTGCAACTTTCAGATTCAAGATTTAATTTTACCAAAGATAAAAAGCAAAACAATAGTCATAATGATGAGGATGATCACTCCGATGGCGCAGCCCACCCCAATCCAGCATTTTTTATTTGGACAATCACTGGCTTCTGTCAGCACTGAATGAGGCATTTCTATATACTGAGATTCAGGTTGATTTCTGCGTTCTCTGAGAAATTCAGCACGCCTCATCTCTTTTATGGTCTTTATGAGTTCAGGGCTTATTTGGCGTGTGCAATTGGGGTCAAAGTTCTTCTGATCTGAATGTCGTGTCACATAAACCCTGTCAAATTTCTTCCATCTTGAGTTATAAGAAACGATGATCCGATCACAGTTGCTGTCGTCTAAATACCCTGTGTAATTCTCTATGACATAATAGGGCAGTGATCCAGGGTTGTGCAGGTTGCCCACCTCGTAGTATGGTAGATTAATGGGTGGAAGAAGTTTAGGTCTATCCCTATTATAGAATCGATGAAAGCCAAAACATCCATTGTCAGGGTAGCACAGAGCAGCCATTTGTTGATTGGAGTCAATCTGGACACATTCCTGAGCAAACCACCACAGCAAGTTCAGTCCGTGTCGGGGAGGCGGACGACCAAACCCGGACTCTTTCAGATCAGATAGATTATTCAATGTTTCCATGTTCCCTCCCTCAAAAAATCAGAAATATAAGCAGGCAGATGTTTGTAAGCAGTAGAACAACAGTGCCGTCAAGATTTTTTTTTGCAGCAAGTTGAGTTTAAAAAGTGTTTCTAAAATAAGAAAAAAGAAGATAAAACTTATTTTTAACATCTTGTATTCTTAAAGTCAATCTTTCATTCATTCATTCATTCATTCATTCATTCATTCATTCATTCATTCAATTTAACAACCCATTTCAGTCTGTTTTAGTGGGCTAAGATAGAGTGCAGTAGTTTCATTTCCCTTTTAACACACACACACAAACACACACACACACACACATTCAAGTTCACACAAGTTAATTTGTAACAGTCAAAGGATCACGTAAAATGTTTTCAATAGGCTATACTTGGTATCTGTTTTAGTGTAGTTTAATAATGCATATATAAACAGCAAACAGCTTTTTAAATAATGTACAAAAACATATGGGACAGAGAGAATACTGTACCTGCTTCATGCGCTCAGGTGATTTGTGTCTCTGTATCTCTCGTGCTTCTGTTATCACTCTTTTTGAAGGCGGTGCAAAAAATGTTATGATAATTATTTTATGGGTTTTGGACGAACAGCTGAATGGCTAAAACAAAACTAAAAACTAACCAACTACCCTGCTGAAAAAACAGCTTAAACCAGCCTAAGCTGTTTTGCTGGTTTTAACTGGTCGACCAGCCTGGTTTTAGAGGGGTTTTGGCCATTTCCAGGCTGTTTTTAGACATTTGCAGCCTGGTTTTAGCTTGTCAGGCTGGGAGATAACCAGCTAAAACCAGCTTGACCAGCCTAGCCAGGCTGGGAGACCAGCCAAAACCAGCTATATCCATCTTAAACCAGACTGGTCAAGCTGGTTTTAGATGGTTTTAGCTGGTCATTTTCCAGCCTGAGCAGCTAAGGCCAGGAAATGGCTGAAACCAGCCTGGAAATGGCCAAAACCCCTCTAAAACCATGCTGGTCAGCCAGGTAAAATCAGCCAACCAGCTTAGGCTGGTTTAAGCTGGGGGTTTTTCAGCAGGGTGAAGAGACTTACGATAGTAGTCTATAAGTGTTTAAGAAAACATATCTAAAGCTATGTCATGCAAATTTAGGCTATATATATAACATCATCTATAACTGTCACACTGTTTTACAGTAAATATTCAGGTTAATTACATTCCTATAATAGTCTGTATGTTTATTATGTTTGATCTGTTCTGTATCAGATCAAAGTTAAAGGTGCCATATAATAAACTGGATATGCATAGCTGAATAATAAAGGTTCAGCACATGGTAATGACATATTCTCCTGATCCTATACACCATTGTTTCCTCATTCTCATCTAAATCTTGTGAGTGTAAAAACAGGTTAATCAGAACAAGACATGTGATTTACATATAGGATCATTAATTTGCATGCCCACAGCAGTGTTTGATTGGTCACAACATTGCCTATAGCCTAGTGAGGTTAGTCTACAACAGTTGTCATTCATCCACCATCTTACTTATTTTCTAATGTAGCACAGCTTATTGCATTTGCTATGTACTGTATGTGGGACTCTTATTTTGCAAACGACAGGATTTAATATCTGTGGCTGGGACTTTTATTTCAGTGTGTTGAAACAGAAACTGAAACGGAATATTGAGTAGGGGGTAAGAGGGGCGTGGCTAAGGATGTTTTACCGAAGCCATCAAACTGACATCAGCAGAGGAGGACCTCCACCCCAAACGCAAACGGTCAGACTTTGATTGAAGATTACTAAAACAGAAAAAGACGACCAAAGTGGATTTTTCAGTGGATTGACTTGCACTGATTAATTGTTCACCTAAATAATAACAATGTGCGCTAGTAAAATAAACATTGCTTAAAATTTGTAATAAACAAATTTTGATTTCAAGTAAATTGGAAAATTTGTTTAGACCTATATGCTACAGGCCTAGATATTGTATTAGCAATTACAGAATTACCGCAACATATTAATTCAATCACTTTATTTAGTACCTGTACACCAGCCTATTGTAACATAGCATAAATTACCGTATTATTTTTATGTGGGTATTTCAGCAGTTATGCTAAACATTTTTTTAGAAATAATCCCATACTGTTAGTAACGGTGGTCATATACTAATTCAAAAATCAACAAATAAGAAAATATATCAAAATAATGTACTGCTCATTAATAAATAAAATTATTAATTAATAAAATTGTGAACTGAAAATTACATTAAAAATGGCAATGGTCTGAAGGTCTGGCACATTAAGCTGGCAGCTATGCATAAATTAACATAAAATTAGCAGAACACAGGTCATAATTAACGGGTTACATTCAGTGCCACCTCAAATAGGTATAATGCATTAAATTTGTTTGGTGCTTGAAGTAAATTGGTTGATCTAAATATAGCCTATCCTGTTTATTTTCTTAATTTTGCACTGCATCTTTGACCCCCTTATAATAAATAAATACATTATTTATAATAAATTCATTCATTCATTTTCTTTTCGCCGACCTTTTTGCTGTGAGGCAATCGTGCTACTCACTGCGCCACCGCCCTATACATTTAATTTGACTAATTATATATAAAATTTGCCAAACAAAAAGTCAATTTGATTATCTTTATTGCTTCACAAGTATTCTAGGCTAAGCAAACTTTAGCCCTATGTCATTTATAACAATGCAAATCTAGTAACACTGGTTGTCTAACAGGTTGTACATGTTATTCTGAAGCTCATACAAAAGATCATGTTTGGAGAAAGAAAAAAAGGCTTCCATTTAGTCAGCGTGCACCTGCGTGTTCAGTAAACAGTCCCTTTAGTTAAAAAGAAAGTAAAATGCTTTATGATAATGAGTATATCTTCCTTTGCCCAAGTGTGAAGCAGGCTGATAATGCCTTTGAACATATCAAACAAGTGCAGACATTTATTGAAGCAGAAATCGATTAACAAAAATGACTAAAAACATCCAAACCAATAAGCAGAAAAGCGAATGTGAACGCTATAAACCACATCAATACAGGATAAACGAAAGCAAAATTTCAAGATGAACTAAAACCACACTGTAAATGAAAACAAAGTACAAGAATGAACGTCCAGTGGGACTAAAACTAGACCATTTCAATGTGGTCATGTCATTGGCCCATGAACATTTCCTGCATGTTTTCAAACTATTTCATAACTGTATTGAGACAATTCAATCATAACCTAATGTTAAAACAGCCATCATAACATTATTGATCAATATGTGACTCTTTTTGGATTCTCAGAAGCTACAGAAATTAAAAATGTGAAACAGGATATACGCTGGGACCATTGCTTTTGTTTACATCCCTTAAAATGGTCTATACACTATAAAGAAATTCATCAAAAACAGATGTTGTACTGGCTGCAAATTAGGCCTATACATTTTCTGTAAATATACATAAGCCTAGGTATTAGATTATATATAACAAACAATTTTGTAATTCACCACTTTGTCTTAAATGTAAGGTGGAAGTGGGAGACTACACCCATTTATTATGGGATTGTCCTGTTATTAGAACGTATTGGTCAAAAGTAGTTACTTTTATGAGCCGAATGTTTGGACTTCAGCTACAGTTGGATCAATTGTCTTTGGTTTTAGGTCTACCGGTTGGACGTTTGCCTGACAAACTCACTAATCATTTATTTGACATTTTACCCTTTGCTGCCAGGAAAAATATACTAATAAACTGGATTAGTGACAAACACCCATACTTAAAAGGGTGGCACAATATTATTAGGGAGATGATTCCCTTAGAAGCCCTGTGCCATTCATATGTACACTGAGGCTTTTCATCTAGTCTAGACTCCTTACTTGGATTTTATCGATGTTTCTTTAAACTGCATTTTGCGTTATGGTATGTTGTAATTAAATGTATGTATTTTATTTAACTATTATTTTATCTTTTTATATTTCATTTTGTTTATTTATTTACTTATTATTTTTGCATTTTTTATTTATTTATTATAATGGTATTACTTATGAATGTGTGTGTGTGTGTATATATATATATATATATACATATATATATATATATATATATATATATATATAATTTATTAAGTTTTTCTTCAGCATTGCATTGTTAAAATGTGCATTGTCTGTTGGTGTGTATCAATGTGTTTTGTGATTAATAGTTAAAATGTTAATAAAAAGATTTTGCAGTTTTGCAATCTTTGTTTTGTTCTGTAATATAATATAATTATATATATATATATATATATATATATATATATATTATATACATATTATATACATATATATAATTTATTAAGTTTTTCTTCAGCATTGCATTGTTAACATGTGCATTGTCTGTTGGTGTATCAATGTGTTTTGTGATTAATAGTTAAAATGTTAATAAAAGCAATTTTGCAGTTCTGTAATCTTTGTTTTCTTCTCCAATATCGATTGTCAATAATCAACCCTCAAACAATGACTTCTGCTGCTTGTTCAAACTACTTATTTAAAATGAGTTGAATCAACTTAGCACTTGTTTTATGTTCAATCCACTTAAATTTGCAAAAACGATTGACAACATGAAGGAATTGTGTGGAACCCAGCATTTTTATTGTCATGAATGAATCAATTAATGAATCAAATAAACAAGCCATGATCACCTTTAACTTAAAACAGAAAATGTGTGGTAATTTTCTGCTATATATTTTTTGAAAGAAGTATATTTTTAGCGAAACAGATTTAATAATTTTAAATAAACGGACTATAGCGCATGCAGATGAACACACACACTCAATTATTTCATCATTAACTCTAACACATTTTCACTGCTTTGCATGTATAATGAATTCTTTCCATTCCATGTTTTTAATTCTCTTGATGAGGCGTTGACTGATCTGGAAGGTGGAGTCCGGATCAAAACTTCCTCGGCCTAAATGGTGTGTCACGAAAATTCCTGATAAACAGGTTTTATTCCCGTCGTTTGAACCGACTGAAACAACGATGCGGTCTGCGTTGCTCTCGCGGGCATCTGGGTCGTAATTCTTCCTGACGTATTTAGGCATCGCGCCCGGATGCTTCAGGTTGCCCAGTTCGTAGTAGGGTTGGCCGGAGACAGGAAGAAATCCTTCAGAATTATGAAATGGATGGAAACCAAAACCTCTATCTTTTGGGTCGCACTCTGTGATCATTCTGTTGTTTTTATAATCTATCTCAACACATTCGTGAGCAAACCACCACAACAAAATGAGTCCATGTCTGGGACACGGCTGACCAAACTCTTGCAGATCAGACAATCTCTTCAGGTTTCTTGGGTTGCCCATTTTCTGTCTAGAAACATTCATTAATAAAATCATTATTTAATAAAATACAGAATTGAAGATTGTATGAAGGTCTGGATCTTATTAAAAAGTTATAATTAATAGGCCTATATTATAGTACACTTTATTTTTTCTACAGTTAAATATGGTGGGTATATTGTATACCCAATTGTAAAAAACAATTAAATTGGAAAATTTGTTTAGACCATATGCTACTATAGGC
>CAIGQZ010032813.1:23696259-23731392 GCA_903798205.1 Danio tinwini | reverse complement strand
TATTTATTTATTTTATATATTTTTTTAAGTACATTTTAGCCTAAAATAGAAACAAATATGAAAAAAGTTGCAAACTGAACAAAATATTTTGGGGAAAAAAACAAGTATTTTAATAAAAAATATATATACGAAATTTTGTAAGTGAATAAAGAAACAAAAAACTATGATTAAATTTTTTTTATAAATAAATAAACACACACACACACACATATGTTTTTTATATTATTAAAATTTTTTAAAACGTACTACAAAAAAATGCTATGAAAAAAAAACTAAACAAACGCAAGTAAACTTTATAAAAAGTGTAACATACAGCAAAACTCTTTCGTTGGTTATACAAACAATCTCCACTTTTGCTATTGAAACATGATGACAAAATGTTCATTTTCAGGCGAACCATTCCTTTAACGTCATGCAAATTAGCACTATTACACAGTCTGCATGCATTTGTGCACAAGAGATGGACAAACATGCAGAAGACAACAATCAGAAAGAGGAAAGTAGAGCAGGAGTACTTGCTTTTCAGAGGCGAGTCAGATATGGAGTCCTCAATGAGAGCTTGAGGGAAAGACAGAGACACACACATACAGGAGTGAACGCAGAAGGAGGAGGAAGAAGAGAGGAGAATGATAATAAAATGAGAGTTTACCGCCGTCCGCTGGCTCCTTGCCCTCCTCTGGGTTGGCGGATCGGTTGGCCTCTCGCTCTCGCTCTCTTCGGGCCGTGCGCTGCTTTTCCTCCAGCCTCTGTTTCTCGGCGTTGGCCTCCTCCCAGCGGCCCTGCTCCATCAGACGCTGATCCGGCCGCTTTCTGCTGTCCGTGGGAGCGACGCCTTCCTCCGACTCGTTTAGCGTCAGCGCCAGCGTCGAGAAGTAGTACATGTTTTCAGCACCCTCCCTGAAAATTAAGAGAACATATTTTGTGTGTGTTTAGATATCTGCTGGATTCTGTACAAATGTGTCCCCTGAAAACAATTTATTATTAATAATAATCATTATATAACATTAATATTAATGATGGGGTGACATGGTGGCTCAGTGGTTAGCACTGTTGCCTCACAGCACTGGTCTCACTGGTTGAGTCCCGGCTGTGTAAGTTGGCATTTCTGTGTAGAGTTTGCATGTTCTCCCCGTGTTGACGTGGGTTTCCTCTGGGTGCTCCAGTTTCCCCACAATCCAAACACATGCCCTATAGGTGAATTGAATAAACTAAATAGGCCATAGTGTATGTGTGTGAATGAGTGTGTATGGATGTTTCCCAGTACAGGGTTGCAGCTGGAAGGGCATCCAGTGTGTAAAACATATGCTGGATAAGTTGGCAGTTCATTCCACTGTGGCGACCCCTGATGAATAAAGGGACTAAGCTAAAGGAAAATTAATAAATGAATGAACAATAATGAATATTAGGCATTCATCTTTAATTATTTATTTGGTATTATCATTATTATTATTATTATTATTATTTTATTCCCCTTTATTCACTTCATCTGTAAGTGGTTAAATTGTTAGGGAAGGGGTTATGTAAAATGTTTTTAAAAATCATAAATAAAAAGTATAAAATTATTATTATTTTTTTTTAAATCTGCTGGATTCTGTACAAATGTATTCCCTGAGAAGAATTTATGATGACATTAATCTTTATTTAATTATTTTATTTTTCATTTTTAAATTATTCTTATTTTTTATTCCCTTGCCTGTAATGGGTCAAATTCAGGAAGGGGTTGTGTAAAATAAAATTAAAAAATCATTAATAAAAAGTTTCAAAAAAATTAAAATCTGCTGGATTCTGCACAAATGTATTCCCTAAAAATGATTTATGATGGCATTAACCTTAATTTATTTTTCTAATGTATTTTTTTATATTATAGTTATATATTTTATTCCCTCATCTGTAAGGGGAAAATCTGAAATAAAAAGTAAATAAATAAAAATCTGCTGTGCAAATGTATCCCCTGAAAAAAATGTATGATGACAATAATATTTATTTTCCATTATTATTACTATTATTTTTTTTAATATTATTATTCCTTCATCCGTAAGGGATAAAATTGATAGGAGAGTGTTTGTTCTGTAAATAAAAAAAACATATATAATAATAACTATATATTAAATAATATATAAATATATTAAATATATTAATATATATTCCATAATATATTAATTATATATGTTAAATAAAATAATAATTTTAATAATAAAAAAAAAATTCTGCTGGATTCAGTACAAATAATATCCCCTGAAAATAATTTATGATGGCATTATTCTTTATTTATATTACTTATATAAATGTTCTTTTTTTATTATTATTTGTGTTATTTTTTCTTATTTAATTTTTTATTTTCATATTATTTATACATTGTTTTTATTCCCTTATCTCTAAGAAGTAAAAAAGTGTTAGGGAAGGGGTTGTTCTGTAAAACAAATTTGAAAATCCTAAATAAAGTTTTTAAAAATATTAATAAAAATGTTTCCCTGAAAAGAATTAATGATGGTATTAATATGTATTTATTTTGTATTATTTTATTTTAATATTATTATTATTATTATTATTATTATTATTATTATTATTATTATAAGAGGTTATAAGATTATTATAATAAGAGGTTGTTCTGTAAAAATTTATAAATAAATAAAAAGTACAAAAATAAATATAATTAAAATATATAAAAAATAATTTATGGTGTCATTAATCTTTATTTATTTATTTACTTTACTTTATTTTTCTGATTTAATTTTTATTTTATTATTAATATATTTTTTATTCCATCATCTGTAAGGGATTAAATTGTTGGGGAAAAGGTTGTTCTGTAAGTACAAAAAAAAATCATAAATAAATTTTAAATAAAATAAATTAGAACTCTGTGCTCATTAGATTCTAAGCCACGCCTACAACTGTTCATGAATATTCATTAGGTAATGGCAACGTTGCTTTAAAGAGGACCTATTATACCCCTTTTTTAAAAAAAAAAAAAAAAGTAAAATAAGTATCTTATGTCCCTAGAGTATGTATGTGAAGCTCACAGTGCCACACAAATAATGTTTTTCAACTCTTTGAAACTTCCCCTTTTAGGCTTTGATCCTAATTGTGCCATTTTGGGGACTGTGGCTTTAAATTCAAATGAGATTGTGCTCCTTCAGAAGAGGGGGAAGCTACAAATGCCTGTGTGTCAGCGTTATGGCAGATTTCAAACCTCCTATGCTAATGAGGGAGATTTTGTCACTAATGGGCATGGATTTACCCCTCTGATGACACGTACAGATGGAAAATGTCAATCAAAGTGTTTCTGTAGACTGTTTTTATCAAGTGTGATTATAAAAAAATACAATTAATTAATATTTACCATTAAAAACTGGTTATATTTACAGACTGTTGCCACACAACTGTGTTTATACCCCTTATAAAAGTGTTTTTTTGCATAACAGGTCCCCTTTAAAGTCCTGGATATGTGTTTTAAATAATATTTATTAATTAAAGGATAATTCCAGGCTCAATACAAGTTAGGCCCAGAATAAATCATAATGTTGATTAGCACAAATCACAAAATACCATTACTAAACTGTTAAGGCAGTAATGTAAATCACATAAAAGTATGTGCATTAATATTAGGTACGTGATTACAAAATTAAAAGGAGAAATATTTTTTCCCCACGTTTAATATCAACAATTTTTATTCATAAAAACATTTGTTTGAATGTTTTATTTGTTTTTGTTAAGTTAATAAAAAATGTGTAACTACTGTATTAATACTATTGTACTGTAAAATAGTAATAAGTAATAGTCATGCAATTAACTTATTCATTTAATATAAATATTAGCATAGTAATATAAATATGTATGACTGTTTTAATTTCTTTGCTAGCATATATATATATATATATATATACAAAATTAAAATTCCTAAAAAACTAACTAAATAAATGGGGAAAAACTGGCCTCATTCACTTCCACTGTTAGTGGCTTGTTTTTAGGAAAAGAAGGGACAAATGCTGTCGACTGAGTCTGAAATGAAAATTTAAAAAAATGAATGGCACACGTGATCAGAGCATATCTTACGGCAGCGGTGTCTTCCTCCACAGCTCTTTGGCTTTGAGTGTCTGATAGACGGTTTTCTGTCGTCCATCAGCTCCGTTCTCTCCTCCTCTACTGCTCTGCATGACCCGAGAGCACTCCATCTTCTCGTCCCACGTGCCGGACAGAACATAGTGTGCTTTCCCATCTTTATCCGTCACCACCCCTGTGACCTACAGAGAGAGCATTGCATGAAGAGGAAGCGAAAGCAGACGTGAATTAGAGAAGAACAGAACGGTCACGGACACGGTGTGACGAATGAAAGAGGAAAAAAACTGGCACATCTGCATTCTGGGAAAAAGAAGTGAGTGGAGTGGCTGCTGACTCACCTTTCTGGCCACGTCTCTAGAGAAGTAGCTGTACGGGGCAAATTTGAGATGACAGCGGTCGCCTGTTCTGTGGTTCACGATGTCTATTTCTCCAGACTGAGGAGAGACAAACACAGCTTATGTATACAGTCAAACGTTGTAGATTACACTATAAATTATGCACTTTCAGGACTACATTTGTGTAATGTAAATTAGGGTTGGTTAATTACTCAAAATTAAATAGCAAATGCAATTAAAGTTGCCATAAAACAGTAGTTGGGATTGTGCCTTTTTTTCTGTATCATGAGATAATCCACTTGAAACAGTCCTGAAATGAGAACAAAAATGTAGGGCGATGCATGATTTTGCCCTTTGGAAACTATTTAGATTGTTGAGAGATGAGCATTGCTAACAAAATGAAAGAAGATTGATGAATAGATAAATGCAGAACAGAAACAAGACATGCCCTGATAGCCCCGCTCTAAAGAACTGACAGCTCTACCCTAAGTGACTATTAGCTCCACCCTAAAAGACTATTAGCTCCACCCTAAAAGACTGATAGCTCCACCCTAAATGACTGATAGCTCCACCCTAAAAGACTGATAGCCCCGCCCTAAATGACTGATAGCTCTGCCGTAAAGGACTGATAGCCCCGCCCTAAATGACTGAAAGCTCTGCCCTAGAGAACTGATAGTTCCAACCTTATAGACTGATAGCTCTGCCCCGAAAAACTGATTGCTCCACCCTAGGGGACTGATAGACCCGCTCTAAATGACTTATAGCTCCGCCCTAACGACCTGATAGCACCACCCTCAAGAATTAATAGCTCTGTTCAAAATGACTGATAGCTCTGCCCTAAAGAACTGATTGCTCCACCGTAAGGTACTGATAGCCCCGCCCTAAATGACTGATAGTTCTGCCCTAAAGAACTGATTGCTCCACCTTAAGGGACTGATAGCCCAGCCCTAAATGACTAATAGCTCCGCCCTAACGAACTGATGGCTCCACCCTGAAGAACTAATAGCCCCGTCCTAACTAACTGATAGCTCCACCCTCAAAAACTAATAGCCCCGCCCTAAATGACTGATAGCTCTGCTCTAAAGAACTGATAGCTCCACCCTAAGGGACTGATAGCTCCGCTCTTAAGTCATTCCATGTGACCATAAGTGTAGAAACGTTTTTTTGATGGGGGAGAGATGGTTATAATACTTGATAATACTTAATATATATATAACTAAATAAGCAGACTGCAATTCTGACCTGATCTATCCAGAGTTTCCCGACTATGATATTGTGCACTGTGGTTGTGACTTTCTTCCAGGTGTAGTGATTGTTGCTCTTCTCAAAGATGCAATGAATAGAACCTGCAAAAACAAACAGGGAATTCAAAATCAGCATTGCAAAAATGCTTCAAGGCATAAATGTAGTTGAAACACAAACATTTTACTTGTGTTTGTTTTCAAAAAAAGGGAACTAATGAGAACTTTAGCATGAACTATTTAACTTCCCTGTTAAACGAAACCAGCACAAGTTTAAATTGCTGATGTAATAATAAAAGAATAATACAGTTTTTACCCAGGGGCATAATGGAGAGATATTTGCCCCTGAACTTGCTGGCCAGGGCGATCTCCTGTCTCAGGGTCCAGCCTCGCTCGGAGATCGCATGATGGGCCGCAGCTGGAGGATGATGGCTTACCTGAAGGAGAAGAAGAAGAAAAAGAGGAGAAGGGGGAGAAGAAAAAGGAGAAGATGAATAAGGAGGAGGAAAAAAAGAAGGGGAATGAGGAGAAGATGATGAAGGAGAAGATGAATAAGGAGGAGAAGATGATGTAAGACAAGGAGGAGGAGAAGATGATGAAGGAAAAGAAGGAGAAGAAGATGAATAAAGAGAAGTAGAAGACGAATAAGGAGGAAGAGAAGAAGAAAAAGGAGGAGGAGAAGAAGGAGGAGGAGTATCAGATGACAACGAACAAGGAGAAGGAGAAGATGATGAAGGAGGAGGAGAAGAAAATGATGAATAAGGAAGAGGAGAAGAAAAGGAGGAGAAGGAGGAGAATATGATGGAGAAGATGAATAAGGAGAAGAAGATGATGATGAAGGAGAAGAAGATAAATGGGGAGGAAGAGGAGATGATGAAGGACAAGGAGGAGGAGAAGATGAATGAGGAAGAGGAGAAAAAGGAGGAGGAGGAAAAGATGATGAAGGAGGAGAAGAAAAGGAGAAGGGGGAGAAAATGATGAAGGAGAAGATGAATAAGGAGGAAGATAAGATGATGAAGGACAAGGAGAAGGAGGAGATGAATAAGGAGGAAGAGGAGAAAAAGAAGGAGGAGGAAAAGATGGTAAAGGAGAAGATGAATAAGGAGGCGAAGAAAAGGAGAAGATAAATGAGGAGGAAGAGAAGATGATGGACAAGGAGGAGATGATGAAAAAAAGGAGGAGAAGATGAATAAGGAGGAGGAGAAGAAGAAGACGACGAATAAGCAGGAAGAGAAGAAAAAGAAGGAGGAGGGGAAGAATGAGGAGGAGGAGAAGATGACGAATAAGGAGAAGGAGAAGATGAAGGAGGAGGAGAAGAAAAGGAGGAGGAGAAGATGATGAAGGAGAAGATGAATAAGGAGGAGAAGATGATGGAGAAGAAGACAAATAAGGAGGAGGAGATTATGATGAAGGACAAGGAGAATGAGAGGATGAATAAGGAGGAGGAGAAAGAGAAGGAGAAGATGATGAATGAGAAAATGAATAAGGAGGAGAAGAAGATGATGATGAAGGAAAATAAGATAAATGAAGAGGAGGAGGAGAAGATGATGAAGGACAAGGAGGAGGAGATGAATAAAGAGGAGGTGAAGGAGAAGAAGATGAATAAGGAGAAAGAGAAGAAAAAGGAGGAGGAGAAAAAGAAAAAGGAGGAGGAGAAGGAGAATAAAAGGAGGAGAAGGAGGAGGAGAAAAAGGAGGAGGAGGAGAAGAAGAAAAAGGAGGAGAATAAAAGGAGGAGGAGGAGGAGATGAAGAATAAGGAGGAGGAGTAGGAGAATAAAAGGAGGAGGAGGAGAAGAAGAAAAAGGGGGAGGAGGAGGAGGAGAACAAGAAAAATGAGGAGAAGGAGAATAAAAGGAGGAGGAGAAGAAGAAAAAGGAGAAGAAGAATAAGGAGGAGAAGGAGAAGATAACGAATAAGGAGGAGAAGATGATGACGGAGAAGGAGGAGAAGATGAATAAGGAGGAGAAGAAAAAGAGAAGTAGATGAAGGAGGAGAAGAATAAGGAGTAGAAGATGATGGAGAAAAAGATAAACAAGGAAGAAAAAAAGATGAAGAAAAAGGAGGAGGAGAAGATGAATAAGGAGGAGAAGAAAAAGGAGGAGGAGAAGAAGAAGAAAAGGAAAATGATGAGAAGGAGAAGAAAATGAGAAGAAAAATAGAAGGAGAATAAGAAGAGCCAAAGAAGAAGAAAAATAGAAGATGTAGAAGAAAGGAGAAAAAGAAGAAGAAAAATAAAAGGAGAAGAAAGAGAAAGAAAAAAGGAGAAAGAAAAAAATGAAAGAGAAGGGGAAGAAGGAGAAGAAAAAGGAGGAAAGCAGGAAGAAGGGATTAGCAGATGGCTTGATTTCAATACACTCAGCCTGCGTCTCAATATGAACAGTGTGTGGGGCCGCACCTGCTCGCAGAGGGACCTGTATCCACTCTCCTGCAGGCGGTCCAGCTCAAAGGTCTCTCCCAGCAGCGGGTTGAAGGGTTTGCCGGTGCGGTGAACTGTAGTGGAGTACGAGGACACGGTGAAAGCGGCCACATAACACATCTGCTCCAGAGAGCTCTGGCACTTTGCTCCTCGATCCAGCAGCTCGTAGTACTCCAGATCCTCAGAGAGACGCTGCAGCATGGAGAGCGGCTCGTTGAAGTTCACCTGAGGAAAACACAGAGCATGTGATGAACTGACACACCATTACCAATCTAATTCTGATTCACAATCTTGAAATTTATTCACTTTGCTATGTATCAGGAGTTTAAAGCCAAGGAAAATGTGAAGAAAATATAAAGAAAAATATAACAATGTACTACAAAGTTTTCCCTTCACTTTTTTATCTTGGCACATTTATCATTTTGGCATACAACATTTTCGAAATCTCAGTTTACAAGGACCTACATTGAAAAAAATACAGTCTTTGCATATCAGTCTGTCATTTGCAACCAGTTCTAAAAGGTTTGCATTTTCAGGTCCACAGCTATTGAGGCTTTAAACAGCCAAAATGCATGATTTTTATTTTATTTATAATATACATATACATATACATATACATATACATATACACACACGCACATATGTATAAATGCATGTATGTTACTACACTGCATATGTGAATTATAGATATGATATAAATGTAGAATAATTTTTACATTTGTGTTATTTTTATTATAGTAATGTTATAAAAACATTTAATTATACTTTTTTTAACAATATAATAAGCATTACAAGAGTGGCTATAATTAAAGCTTATATCTGGATTCATAAACACAATAAATATTAATCTAGAACAGATTAAGTAAATACGCAGACTAAAAAAGACTGTTGGGATTTAAGAATGATTATTATATTCATCAATAGAACTGAGAAATGCATAACTGAGATGAGCTTACAGGCATTGGGATTTTGGACAGCTCTTTTCCAATACAGTTCTTCATGATGCTCCACAGATTGAGAGAGTAATTTGGTTTATCTGGGATTCGGGTCCGTCTTTTCCTCACAGGCACCACCTCTTGGGATTGAGGAGACTCGGGATTGGATGCCATAGACTGTTCGTCCAGCTGTACAGAAAAATATCAAGTCTAGACGTCAGTGTGTTTTTTTTTCACATCTAAACAGCACATGAATCAAATTTTTTTTGTTCACATACATACAGTAAACAATACAAAGAGGGCTGCACAATATTGGAAAAACTAACATACATTTTATAGTTTTTTTAGCATAAATAAATAAAATAAAGCATTATTTGACAAGGCAGCACGGTGGCGCAGTGGGTAGCACAATCGCCTCACAGCAAGAAGGTCGCTGGTTCGAGCCCCGGCTGGGTCAGTTGGGGTTTCTATGTGGAGTTTGCATGTTCTCCCTGTGTTTGCGTGGGTTTCCTCCGGGTGCTCCGGTTTCCCCTACATGTCCAAAGCCATAAGGTATAGGTGAATTGGGTAGGCTAAATTGTCTGTGGTGTATGTGTTCGAATGTGTGTGTGGATGTTTCCCAGTGATGGGTTGTGACTGGAAGGGCATCCGCTGCGTAAAGCATGTGCTGGAAGAGTTGCACATGCAGATTAATAAAGGGACTTAGCCGAAAAGAAAATGAATGAATGATTTATTTGACAAATCAAACAGAAAAAATAAATAAATAAATAAATAAAAAAAAACAACAACAACAATAAAAACTGCATAATTGTCATTGTATAAATAATGAAATAACATTAATCTTTGCTACAAATACTATAATTTCTTGAGCCCAAATGCTTAAAATAAACTTTCACTCAATAATGGTTAAATATTTCAATGACTCCATATGTCACTTATGTTCTGAACTGTGGCTCCTGGTCAACTATAATCTGAACTATAAATGATATACTCTAACTATATGATGTATATTAAAACTAGGGCTACACAATATATCGCAAAATTATTATTATCGCGATAATAGTATATGCAACATTATAGACATGTAATAAATCAGTGTTTCCCAACCCTGTTCCTGGAGGCACACCAACACTACATATTTTGGATGTCTCCCTTATCTGACCCATTAACTTCAGGTTTTGGAATCTCTTCTAATGTTCTGATGAGTTGATTCGGATGTGTTTGATTAGGGAGAGGCTGAAAATGTGTACTGTTGGTGTGCCCTTAGGAACAGGCTTGGGAAACACTGTGGTAAATTACATTAATTGTATGCTAAATTATCTCAATTTGACCAATCAGATGGGGCCCTACTATGTTTAGCCCTGCCTCCCTAGTAGTTGCTGTTCTGCAATTGGCTGGAGCAGCTCGAAGTTGAACCCAGAGCAGAAAAAAACTCACTAATGGCAAGAAAATGACAACAGCCAATCAGAGTCGGAATATCTGCACAGGTTTTTCCTCATTCATAGTGTTTTAGAGATAAATATTTCCAACTTGATTGAGTTTTTTAGCCTGAATTAAATCTGAAAAATATATTTACCTCTTTATTTTAATATGATTAAATAAATAAATGAATTAAAAAATTTGGCTAATAAAAAAATTGCATTTTTATGAGGAAATTTTATATCATAATCACAATATTGCATATTTTTCCAGTATTTTGCAGCACTAATTAAAACTATCTAGTGTGAAGCACTCTCGTCAAATATAACATCTTACCGACGTCGTCCCGTCATCCATTCCCATTTCGCTACTGATCCCGCTGACATTGCTGCCGGATCTCCTGAGAGAAATGGAAAGAGGGTATGAAGAGAGCCAGAGAGTGTGAGAGAAAAAGGAGGAATGGGGAGGGAATAGCAGAGACACACACTTAGGTCCGGTAACACTCAAATGAGAAGTGAGTTAAGGGACAGACACAGGGATTGGTTTAAAAGTGAGGCGGTGGACAAAGACCTGTGATATTTGGGGTCTGCTGGTACAGTGATGAACTCCTGAACGTCCTCGCAGGCGTCGAAGAATTCGTTCTCCTCGTCCTCGTCACTGGCGTCGCCCTTTCCTGGAACTGAGCCTACCGAATGAAGAAAAACAGAAAGTATAGTGAGCACAGGATATCAGCTGTCATGTCCAAATGTATAGCTAAAGTTCCCGAATATCAAGTCAAGCTTTATTTTGTTATTCCGCTGCATGTGTGGACATACAGTGGAACAAAATGTGTCGCAGTACTACATAAATAAACACAACACTGGATGTAAGAGCTATTTTAAACCTACCTAATTACCATACAGGAGCCGTAATCTAACTGTATCTAAGCCGTAACTACATATACTATAATAAATATTTAAAACTATACCAGTGCTTCCCACACATGGCCACCCAGGTATATTAACTGCCGCCTAAGTATATTTGGTGACACATTTTTTTTTACTATTATTATCATCCTTTTACACTTTTTTTGTCTTTTTTGCCTTGATAACCAAGCATTTGCGATCGATTAAACAGTGGAGAATCTTCTCTCATCCTACATGTGTCATACTGCTCATTGTGTGTGTGCGAGAACTGTCAACACTCCCACAGACAGGGACCCAATGAGACGCGTCTTTTTGAGACTTGCGTCCGATTGGGGTTTCTAAACAGGGTTTCTGCAGGTTTTACCAAGCTAAATTTAAGACTTTTAAGACATTTTTAAGACCATTATGAATAAAATTTTAAATTCATACAGGGCTAAATGCTAAGGAATTTTTCAAATAGCCCACATGGAAAAAAGTAATAATACAATAATCAATTAATAATGAATCCATATTTTAGATATTTATTAGCAAAATATTTTAAATATTGTGTAAAAACAAGCGAGCTTTACTTGTCTCCATAAATTTTTTCCACAATAAACCTTCTTATAAAAAAAATTTAAACAATTCTTTTAAATTTTTAAAAACTATAATAAACTAAATGTAATCAGCAATCTGTCCAGGTCGATGTCCTCAGCAGTAAATACATGGAGCACTTTTAAACAATAACAACATATGTTATTGTAAGTAAAATAATTAAACAATTATGATAGAGTTAAAATTACCTTTTTAACACTATATTTTTGTAAATTTAAACTTTTAAAAACTTTTTAAGACCCTGCGGATACCTGCTTAATCTCCTAAAATGTCAGGGATTCGGCTTTTGTTTCTAAAGTTGTCATTAATTGTATGCGTTTTTGCATTACACTTTTATTTTAGCCTACCTTCACCTTGACAGCGCACGCACAGCTTCAAGAGCGAGAGAAGCATTAAGGCCCCGTTTACACAAATACTTTTTAGTTTTAAAATGGCATTTTAGAATGAAAACGATCCGCGTCCACACTAGCGTTTCACCCAGCGTTTCTGAACAGTTCTGTGTCTACATTAAAACGGTGAAAACGCACATCACGTGACCACGCACACTCTCTGGCATGCGCTGCAGCGTGCTTTGAGCACATACCCATATGAGAGCTGTGCACGCCAGACTGTTTATCACGGATCTCCCGCTGGCTCTAATCTCACTATATTTGTTAAACGTGATATTGAATTTATCTTGTAAGTCTATATCTATCAACAACTTCCCCGACTTTGGTCTTTTCAAACTTGTGAAGTCTGAACTTACAAGGAGAGGATGCAGGACTGAACTGTGTGTAGGCTACTTAATATTGAGGACAAAGCCCCAATCAGATAGGCGAATGTCTGCAGCCCTGCCTCCGTTTTCAGAAGTCTCCGTTTTCCCACATCCACACTGACATGGAGCAGCAGCGTTTTAGAATGAAAACGACCTCTCCAGCGTTTTCAAAACGCTCCGTTTTCGAAGCTTGAAAACTCTGGCGTAGTGTGGACGGATGGCGTAACCTTAGCAACATGTATGCGTTTTAAAACTAAAACGTATTAGTGTAAACAGGGCCTAAGGCACAATCCCAATTCTATTTTTGTACCCCTATACCTTTACCTTCTCCTTGGCCCTTAAAACAGAGTGTGAAGGGGAAAGGCTTCAAAATTTACCTCTAAGAAATGGGACAGCACTACAGCACCTGCACACAACATCAAATGTCATCGCGATCTCTTACTACATATGAGATCAGATAATCGCGGCTGCTGTTATTCCAGTTGTGTTATTTTTTGGTATTTATCTTCAGGAAATCACTAAATGCATATATTATGTTATCATAACAATCTAATGTGGCAATAAGATCATAACTATACTGTGCATTTACACCGTGGCCATATTCATCTATGTAAACACACCAAAAACAATATTAACATTATAGCACACACTGTAAAAAGCTCATTCCCAGTCACTAAACATTTCTGACAGGGTATTCGAGTGTCATCAAGTGTCAGAATGTTGTGGGACTGCTGTACAGGAGTTATTATTAGGGATTAAAGATCGCAAAATTTAGCGTTTTTTTATTTAAGCGTTTTTTTAAAAAAGCATGACGGTAAAACACGAAGGCGTTTATAAATATATTAAAACATGTGTTTGTTTGCTGTAAAAATTCATAATAATGACAAACAATACTAATTTGTGCATCTCCTTACTTCCGTGTGCAGCTATGCTGCCGTTGTAGCTGATGTATTTTGGGAAATTTTCTTACCCCTTGGTTTCTAGTGTGGTCCTGAAAAATCTCAGATCGAAGGGCTATCTACCCCTTCCCCTTAGCCCTACGTCTTCAAGCTAAAGAGAATTGGGACACCCCTACCCCTTCAAGTGAATGCGCAAAACAAGGGGTAGGGGTAAGGAGAAGGGCTAAGGGGTAGAATTGGGATTGGGTCTAAATAATGTATTCGTTAATCTAATCGACTCAGAAAAATGTTACTATATACTCTGAGAGAACATCTACACTGGCTGTAAAATATTTGCACACAATTAGAAATGGTTAATCAACTCATTTGCTTTACTTAAATAATCTACAATCTACTTAAATAATATCTTTTTATTTAATTTATTTTTGTTATAATTATAATTTTATAGATATTGTTGGTTTTTATTGATTTTTTTCTGTCATTTAATTCTCATTTGCTGTATAATTTAATTTGATGATGTTAATATATTACATATATTATACATATCTAAAATGCTTTGGCAGTACTGTACAAAATCTCATGCCAATAAGCAACGTGAACTTAAACTATACCCATTGAAAAGAAACAGTGTATAACAGTGTCATAATAAATAAAAATATGTTTAAAAATCTTTTTTTTTGTTTGTCGCTTGTAGTTGATCATTTATGTGCCATGGGTAAAAGGTGTGTTTCAATCCGGCTAGCACCGCAAGAATATTTCAAACCTGTGAGAGGCCGTGTATACACATAACCCAAGACAGACTATACAAGCACTTTTACATAAGGACAGAACAATATTGTGCAAAGGAGGTATTTTAAGGTTAAAGAAAACAAGTACATTCACAAGTAAACATTGTTTTCCTTATTGAGTCCTTGTAAGACGGAGTTTAAGTAAAATGTACCGTGCATATAGAGAGAAGAGTGTTTCTACAGGTGGTTTGTCAAACCCACTTACCTTTTTGGGGCACACTGAGAAATGCACAATGTCTTTTTCTAAAGACATAAAGTGATTGTAAGAAAGTGGCTGGTGCAAATGTGTTTCTGTACCTTTGCTGTCTATGGCAGGGTTGCTCTGTGAAGGAGGCAGGACAGTGGCTCCTCTGAAGGCTCTCTCCAGATGGTTGTGTTGTTTGGCGAGCTGCTCCAGCGTCTCCTCCAGCCTCACTCTCTGCTCTCTCTCGGCCTGCAGGGCTTTCTGCCAGCGCTTACTGTGAGCCTGTGCCAACGCCAGGAAGTCCCGGCAGGCCTGGGTGGGTATCAGATTATAAGAGAATCGTTAAGAAGTAGTTTAACGGTGGTTTTTGCATGTGAAACAGATACAAATGAAATAGGGCGGCAAAACATGAACATCATCTGAAAGTGAACGTTTTGCTGTCGCATAACACAAATCAGGCATATTAAGAATGTAAACAAACAAAAACAGATCAAATAAAACTATATTTTACAATATTTATGGTTAAAACTGGTAACCATTGACTTGCATACTGTGGAAGTTAATGGTTTCAGGTTTTCAACATTTTTCAAAATATCTTCTTTTGTGTCTTCTATATCTTCAGAAATTATAAACTCATAAAGGACTGAAACAAGTAAAAGGTGAGTAAATGATGACAATTTAAAATTGAGTGAACTACCCCTTTAACAAAGAGTATTTGAATTTAATTATACAATGAAGACCGTGCATTGTTATTTTACATTAAATCATTCAATTAATTTACATGAAACCTATAAGAATCCCTCTAAATCTATTTATTTACTATTTATTTATCTTTGCTCTACTGTAGTCATCTGCTTGTGCTTTGTGTATTATATTTTATGCAGATGCCTTCCAAAATCATCCCTATATATTCATATCCCTATATCCCTATATATTATTTGTCCTAAAACTATCCAACAACACCCAATCTTGACTTAAGATGATTTTAAAAAAACATTAGATTCACAAATGCTGACTATTATATAAATTGTGGTTTATGTCAGTTTTACAATATTGTGCAGCACTAAAACTGAAATCTGTTGATTGGTGGTCTTACGTTGATCATGGCGTTGGAGGTGATGCGGAAGAGTGTGGCTCGCTCCGTCACCTGGCGGATCTTTTCACTCGTCTCTCCTCCCAGCCGAACCCCCTCCAGCTCAGACAAGGACCTGAGAGAGACATCAATAGCACAACATGAGCAAATTGAGTTGAATACTAAGGTATTTGTCATGCTTACTTTTGACTTTTTCTTTAATATCACCATTTTGTAAAACACATAAATAACAGTACATTTATTAAGTATTACTGTTAATAAAAAGGTAACCTATATAAAAAAATAGTTAACTGACAATGCTGAAATAAAATGAAATGTCATAAACGTTGACACACACTTTCTCTTTAAAGGGCACCTAGGTTACCCCTTTTTCCAGATTTAATATAAGTATTTTGTGTCCCCAGAATGTGTCTGTAAAGTTTCAGCTCAAAACACCCATCAGATTATTTATTATAGCTTTCACTAGATGGTCTTTTATAGCTCTCAACAGATTTTTGCTGTTTTTGTGTACTGGGCCTTTAAGGCTAGTCCTCCCCGCCCACCGTTTCCACGTGCCTGTCAGCGTGCCTCAGTCTCCGCCCTTGGCTGCCTCAGACAACTGACAGACATAAAGGAAGCAGATCTCACGTAACGTTTGTGAGAAAAACTACAGTAAGACCTTTACCAATGATTATTTGATGCATTTGTTGTGTAGAGCTGCAGGATGAGTCACACACAATGTCGTTACAAAGTTCATGCACACACACACACACACACACAGCGCAGACACACACGCACATACATACAGCGCGCGCGTTTAGCTTTGCACTGTCTTTGCACGCAAATGTGACAGGATACAGGTTAATATCCACTGCTGTATGGATATTTGTTACGTTAATGTATAAAATAAACCTGATTTAACGTCCACAAACCAGGATTGAAAAGTCTTCCTTTATAATTGTACTGACATGTGGCTGTGTTGATGAAGTAAAGCTGAAGTAAATTGCTGTAATTCATTACAAACATGCACTGTTTTAAAAGATTTTAAACTTGTAAAACTCACTCTTGATCACATTTGATGATGATTGATGATCCTAGCGAACTGAACAGACCTTTTATTTACGGTTGATTTGCGCACGTCCTGTCTTGTGGATATGATTATACACATTACTTCAGAAACATGTTAATACGCAGCTGTCAATCAATTCGGTGGGCGGGGAAACCGCACTCCTATGTCAAGTTGCGGTTGGTCTTAAAACTGCTCCAATTAGTTCAACGTTTTTATGTTGTTAAATTAAAACACATATGTCTGTCCAAACAGCTTGAAAAGTAGATTTTTCATCATAGGATCCCCCTTTAAATTAATTACTTTTCAAATTTGTGAGCCAGTTGTAGATTTCCTACCACAAATACATCAAAACACAGGTTTTTAATAGTAATGCACAGTGCTGAGAACAATTTGCTCAACTTTAAAGGTGATTTTACCAATATTTAAATTATTTTAAAGCCTCAGATTCCAGATTTTCACATAATTGTATCTCAGCCAAATATATCATATATCCTATCATAAAGTGAAAATCTATGTAAAGCTTATTCATTCAGATTTCGGATAATGAATAAACATTTATGACAAAATAATAATAATAATAATAATGATAAACAAACAAATAAATAAAAACATATTGGATTAAAATTTAAATACAACAACAATGTATAAAGCAAATAAATCAATTTACATGAATAGTACTAAGATAATAAAAAGGATTACATTTATATAAAATACAAATTTAATGTACAGTATGTAAATATAACTAAAATGCTTAATAAATATCTATAAAAATACACAAAATTAAATATTAAACAAATATCACTAAATATTAATTTAATGAATTAATTAAACAATAAATGTCATGAGAATCAGAAACTCAGTGTGATGTGTCCAAACAGGACATATGGACTGACCGCTGCAGTGCAGAGCCGTGTTTGGCAATGAGGTCATTGCAGGTGCTCAGATCCTCCACTTTGCTGCCCAGCGTGCGGAGCGTTGACTGAACCTCTGAGTTACGAGCTCCTCCACCCTGACCGGCCGCAGGAGGAGTCGACTCGTCTCCTGAATCATCTGAACCAAAAAAGAGGAACAAGACCTGTTAAACAGCCTTCAAGAATGAGTGTGCAAACTTAAAGGTGACCTTTTATGCCCCTTTTTACAAAATATAAAATAAGTCTCTGATGTCCCTAGAGTGTGTGTGAATTTTCAGCTCAAAATACCACACAAATAATGTTTAAGAACTCTTTGAAACTGCCTCTTTAGGCTTTGATCCTAATTAGGCAATTTTGGTGAATGTCACTTTAAATTTAAATGAGTTCTCTTTTCAGAAGAGGGGCGGAGCTACAAATGCCTGTGTGTCTGCATAGTGGCAGATTCAAAAACAAGACTAACGTCCTATGCTAATGAGGAGGAGATCATCACTAATGGGCGGAGCTTTCCCCATCTGATGACATGCACAAATGGAGAATGTTAATCAAAGTGTTTATGCACACTGTTTTTATCAGGTGTGATTATAAAAAATAAATGTAAAACATTATTACCATTAGAAGCTGCTTATATTTACACACAGTTGCCAAATAACTGCATTTAAACCCCTTTTAAAAATTATTTTTGCATAATAGGTCCTCTATAATGCTTTTCTCAGAAGTGTCACTGACCCGACTCGGCCTGCATGCGGAAAGCTTTGGCTTTGGCGAGCTCGAGTGCTGTGATCCAGCGCTGCCGCTCCACTTCTGAGCTGGCCTTCAGGTGATACGTTTGCGTGCCGCCATTGGAGATGACAAAGTTGCACGAGTCCTCAACCGCAATATTGGCCGTGGCCAGGTTTATGGTGCCTCGACATGTGTGCCCCATCTCCGCCTGAGTCCTTGAAGATCACATAGAGATAAGATTATTGCTGTGAAAAAGGCAAGAGGTATTACCTTTTTGCTTGTTTGACTGAAAATGAGTTATTGAGTATGTTTACATGGACAGGACTCTGATTTTAATACAATTAAGACAATACTCAGATTAAGAGTCTACCATGTAAACAGCAATTTTTGATGACCTTAATACGACTGAAGTAATAATCGAACTAAAGACAAATGAAATTAAGACATGTGGAGTATTCCTATTTTTGTGGCATTATTGAAGTGCAGTACAGACATTAAACCCATTAACCGTTTTACAAATGATGTGCGGGTCATGCAGAAGATCTTTTTCCATTCTGTGTCAAAAAACTCCATTAAAACCACTCTTTCCCACCAGTCATTTACTGCATACTCTTATCCAGTACCTCTAAGTTTGTTACGGGGATGAATGAAAAGTTAGTGAATGAAATGGCAGAGGTGGCCTGTTTTTTTTTTTGTTTTTTTTTTAAGATTTATTTGTCAGGTTTTTGTGCCAGTTAACAAACAAAAGTAAAAGAAAGTGACAGTACAAATAGAAAAAAAAATGACAGTAGAAAATTTATTTAAAAAAAAAGAAATAATATAAAATATACTACACTAATATACGCGGTTATACACAGTATACCGCGGTTTGGAAAATCAAGGTTTAATACCGCCAAAATTTTCTGTAATACTGTTCCTAAGGTATGTGTAAGATTTATTTACATTTTTTTAGGACAGTATCTCCAGCAGAAAAAAATATCCAAAGAAGCCATTTTAAATTATAAAGAAATCTGTGTTTTTGAACAAATGAAGACAGCAGAAGTCAATGATTCATTTGAATTGTTTAGCCTGACATATTACTGCTCCAAAATATTTTTTAAATAAATATATTGTGTTCAAATGGGTTTAGAGGTTTAGTTTTTTTTACCTAGACAGTTAAAAAGAATATATTTTAGAGCAGTGAGCACAATACCGTGATACAGTGATATTTTTATCCAAGGTTATCATACCGTCAGAATCTTATACCGGCCCATGCCTAACGTGCATTCATTTTACAAATTAAGCATATAAACAGATCAGTACAAAGGTTGAGGTTGGCAACATGGTGTATGAGGAAAAACAAATAATGACAATAAAAAAATAATAAAAAATAAAAATGAGAGTGAAAAGAGAAAATATATTAAACTGAATAGGCTGGGGGGTGGCACATTCTTTAAACTTTATCTTTAAATGTTTTATATCAGGAAAGAGTTTTATGCTTGTGCTATATCAGCACTAGTACTCATTTGGAAGGTAAAAGTGCAAGTTGGACAACCATTCATTCTACAGTAACTGCTTCAAGTTTCAACATGCTCCAAAAAATGACAACCAAATGTTAGAAAATTTGATCACTGAACCTCGAAGACTATACTAAATTTTTTTCCAATTTAACAAAAAATAAGGCATCTTTAATCCATTGAGTATGGGATGGGGGTTGAGGAGACGTATACTGCAACAAAATACACAGCCTAGCTAATAATGACAGAAACACTATTAATTCAGAAAAAAACAATGGTGGCATGTTGCTTGAGAATTCGTATCCGCTGTTGTCTGTTTGCACGCATAGTGTGAGCAACGAGTTGCAGTTAAACTTGTCACAAAATAAAAAACAAAAAACCCTGCGTAAAACACCGAAGGGAAACTAGTGTGGAATGCTGACATAATGCCGTTAATCAAACTACTTTATGAACTATAACATGTAAAACGGGAACATAAAAGAAACATTTAAAAAGCAACTCATGTAAAAGGGTTTTCTGATTTTATTTCTGACTTAGTTAAAACTGATAAATACTAATTGTAGGAGACTTTAACATCCACATAGATGACGCTAATGATACATTAGGGCTCGCGTTTATAGATTTACTACATTCACTTGGGATAAAGCCTAGACTGCAGCTCTGCACAAGATGATTGGCCATAGGAGAAATGGTTTTGCCCAACTGAGCCTGGTTTTTCTCGAGGTTTTTTATCCTTTACTTTCGCCAATTGGTGAAGTTTTTTCATTCCCGCTCTCGCCACTGGCTTGGCATGGTTCAGGACTTGTAAAGCTGCGCATCGATGGATTTGCTTTTCAGTGTTTGGACTCTCAGCAGTGGATATTAAAGGTGCTGTATGTAAGTTTTTGACTCTTCCAAAGCATAAAAATACAATAATATGTTTGCAGATATTTAAGAAACTTGCCAAGTGAACATACTTGTTTATCTGAAAAACAATGCTGAAGTCAGATATTCTGCTTTGAAAATGTCTTTTTTTGGCTGGAACGCTGTCTTTGTTCATGTTCTTTTAACCTGCACAATGCCAGTTTAGCCAATTGTATTTCAGCACTCCGGGTTGCCTTGGTGGAAACCGCGTATTTCATTTATTCAGAAAGGCTCTGAAAGCATGCGTGCATGAGCGAAATGCAACATCCGATGGACAGTAAGGTTAGCAGACTGAGAAATGAGACATATTTAGTTCCACATGAGGTTATTAATTAGCAAATGATATAAATATTACGAACCCAAACATTACGTGAGCAGGTTAAAAATTGTAAACTGCTTTTACTTTAGCCGAAATAAAACAAATAAGACTTTCTCCAGAAGAAAAAAATATCATCAGACATACTGTGAAAATTTCCTTGCTCTGATAAACATCATTTGGGAAATATTTTAAAAAGAAAGAAAATTTCAAAGGGGGGCTAATAATTCTGACTTTAACTATCAAAGACATAATTTGTTACTTAATTTTAGTTTGTACTTTGTAAATTGTTTCAAATTCACAATTGTAACCTATACATCAGTGTAAAACCTATAAATGGTGGAATAACATATTCTGTAATATTAAAACCACCTGGGTCTCCACTTTTGCATGGCCTCTTTTTTGTTTTAACAAACTTATCCCTCAGGTTTTTCCAAACTTTTACAAAACCTTTCCTCCTTTCCCACTGCTGTTGCAATTTCTAGCCAAGAATTATTGGTCATCTGGTTATCTCTATGATCACGCATGGACGGATCATAAAAAAGATGTGTGTACAGTCATACCCGTTTCAGGCAAAATCTCTTCAAAGTATGTCATATTCAACTCAAATCAAATGCGGCACTGCGCGAACTGTTCACCCGAGTCTCAAAACATTTTGTGAGCTCCGGCAGCCGAAATCATGTCGCGCGCACCCAAAGCAAACGTCCGCAAACACAGCGATGACATCACATTCGCCGCGCGCACTAGTTCAATAACAGAAAGCTGAATGGCTATTGCATGTTGGTCTCATTTGTAGTTGTAATACCGCAAATTACAATTGGACTAGTGAAATGAAGAACTACAACACCACGAAAACCAAGCAACAGTAGCATAACATGGACATCTGAAAAATAAGACCTGTGCAAAAATATTTAAGACCTAGAACAGAGAATTTAAGTCTTTTTAAGGCCTTAAATTTTGATGTTAAAATTTTAGAATTTTTAAGACCCCGCGGAAACCCTGTGTATTATTTGGGAAAGAAATAATAAATGGAGTCTTATATTTAAGTATGTTTAAGGCATATTTTGTCAGAATGCTGTCTCCATTCAAAAACCAAACAAAACAAAATCCTACCTATAATAAATTTGGCTAAACAACAAAAAATATTTAAGTTATTTTTTTCAGTTCCACACACACAGTTGAGCTCTGTTCCCTTTGTATGACAGATTGGTCATTTGTAAAGAGTTATATATCATATTTAAGCTTTAAAATATGCTTTGTCAGTTTACATGACACTAAATGGGTGGCCTGAATGAGACCCAATGCATTTTCGGACTTCAGCATGACAGTCAAAGTCTGTTTCTGTGAGGCTACGGGAACATTCATGAGGCTCTCTGTAAACTTGGAGAGTCCGAAATTAAACAAAAGCCCGCCTGAGAGCTGTTCTTCAGCGTCCTTTGCAATATTCATGAATTCACCCTAAAAGGCAAGCATTCGAGAAATGCCTTCAGACAGAGTTTCTTGAGCATTTATCTGACAGAAGATACGCTACCGCTGCGATCAAAGTATCTAATATCAGACTATCTTAGCAGATATTGTGAAAACTATTTACTCGGTTGTGAATCAAATGAAATAGTTACAAGATGAATACATCAAATGAGAGATGTTATAATGATAAAATAAATAAATAAATAAATAAATAAACAGTTATGATATAAACTATAGACTCAAAGACATCAATTACAAACACAAACTGTAATATGTTACAAGTGTATTTATTTATTATTTATTACATATTTTAATACTTAAAAATATTTATAGGATTTGTTTTTAGTTGTTGAAAGATGTCTGACCATATCTGCATTTATTTCTATAAAATGTAAGAAATTTATAATATATGTTTTGTGTTTAAACGCATTTTAAAATACTTTTATCAGTCATTTTTAGCATAATTTCATCAGTCTGCTGTCACATAAACCTTCAGAAATCATTCCAATATGCAGGTTTTATGCTCACAAAACATTTATTTATTATTATCATCAATACTGAAAGTTCAATATTTATGTGGAAACATCAATACAAAATATTATCAGATGTACAAAAGACACACTTTCTTTCACCTTTGTCATTAATCAAAATAAGCAGAAGTACCATAAATACTAGAACTGAAATAAAATTAAAGCGCAATAAAAATGTTAAAAATTAAAAAACATATCAATACACAATTTAAATTAATCTGAAACAAACAGATATTATGGGCACACTTTACAAATAGGTTTTATCTAAAATTAACTAATTATGAGCAATACTTGCATACCATTAGTGAGAGTTCAACAATAACTAATGCATTATTAACATTCAAATGCATGCTTGTTAACATTAGTTAATGCACTGTAAGTTAACATGAACTAACAATGAACAAATGTATTTTTATTAACTAACATGAACAAATGCTGTAATAAATGTATTGTTCATTGTTTGTTTATGTTAGTAAAGTGTAAACTGTACTGTAAAGTGTACTGTACTGTACAGTGTTACCAATACTATATATTGATATACACTCACTGGCAACTTTATAAGGTACACCTGTCCAACTGCTCGTTAATGCAAATTTCGAATCATGTGACATTCGGATGGTCGTGTCAGAATTTGGCATCCACAACATGAAAGCATGGATCTATCCTGCCTTGTATCAACAGTTCAGGCTGGTGGTGTAATGGTGTGGGGGATATTTTCTTGGCACACTTTGGGCTCACTAGTACCAATAAAGCATCGTTTCAATGCCACAGCCTACATAAGTATTATTGCTGACCATGTCCATCCCTTCATGACCACAGTGTACCATCTTCTGATGGCTATTTCCAGCAAGATAATGAGCCATGTCATAAAGCGTGAATCATCTCAGTCTGATTTCTTGAACATGACAATGTGTTCACTGTACTCAAATGGCCTCCACAATCCCCAGATCTCAATTCAATAGAGCACCTTTGCAATGTGGTGGAACGGGAGATTCGCATCATGGATAATGATGACAAATCTGCAGTAACTGCATGATGCTATCATGTCAATATGGAGCAAAGTCTCTGAGGAATATTTCCAGTACCTTGAGGAATCTATGCCACGAAGGATTAAGGCAGTTCTAAAGCAAAAGGGGATCCAACCTGGTACTAGTAAGGTGTATCTAATAAAGTGGCCGGTGAGTGTATATTTAAAATACTTGGAAAATTACAAAAGCATACAAACAATTAACATGCCAAACACTATTTTGTCACATAAATTCAGCAGTAATCCTACTAAGCAGCTCCTATGAAAACATCTCAGCTAAAAGCAAAGTTTCCATGTTCAACTGTAATCTGCCAACATGGATGAATCACCGGTTCTTGGGATTTTCCATTCTCAGCAGGAAAAAAAAATAAAAATCAGGCAACACCAGTTTGGATGCTCTACAACACTGCACAAAACTGACACCAGCAATTTAACAGAGACGCAAACTATTCAGAGACTGTGTAACCAGTGAAATCTGCGACTCGCGCTCTACATTTCCTGATGAATCTCTCACACACACAAACACAGTGAGAGAGTGAAGAGAGCTGAAATCAAGCCTTAAGTAGAGCGTGTGATCCTCCTGAACACAGATGACCTGTTAAGAAAGTCACATGACCCAAACTCACTCAGCCAATCAAAACGTACAAACTGAGGTGGAGTAGGCAATGTGCACTTGTGTCTTTTATTCATACTGTACTGCATTTACGTGACTTTAGCGATGGTTTGTGATTAATCAATATAGCATATTTTCAAAGAGACTGCATTCAGGAAGGAGAGATTTTTTTAGGTGGTAAAACATTTTAAAGCAGAGCGTATTTAAAAACGTCCATTTCCCGCTAACATTTAAGCTATGGCTGCACAATATTGGAAAAACTGACATTGCAATACTGAGTTTTTCTGCTATATATATTGCATCTTCATAAAATGTAAAAAATTCTATTAAATAAATATATTTAAGGGTTAGGGTTAACATTCATTCATTCATTTTCTTTCCGGCTTAGTCCTTTTATTAATCAGGGGTCGCCACAGCGGAATGAACCGCCAACTTATCCAACACATGTTTTACGCAGCGAATGACCTTTCAGCCGCAACCCATCACTGGGAAACATCCACACACACCATGGACAATTTTGCCTAACCAATTCACCTATAACACATATTTTTGAACTTGTGGGGGAAACCGGACCACCCGGAGGAAATCCACGCAAACACGGGGAGAACATGCAAACTCCACACAGAAACGCCAACTGACCCAGCCGAGGCTCAAACCAGCGACCTTCTTGCTGTGAGGTGAACGTGCTACCCACTGCGCCACCGTGCAGCCCCTATTAACTAACAATATATACAAAACAAAATAAATTAAGTCACAGATGAACAATAAATAAACAGCTATTTGTGTGTTTCTATGGAGTCTAACAGTATTGACGCACAGAAATTCATTAATCAAATTCAGTAACACTTTCTACAGTCTTCACTGTAAAAATAAACACAATTAATCTTTGTTAAAGTGGCAAACTTTCAAATTTCTGGCCCAAATGGTTTAAATTAACTGCTGACTGTGCGACTATTGCAAAAAACATTGCGATATCAATGCTGAAACGATATATTGTGGAGCCCTAATTTAAGCGAAGTTGAGTGCATTCCCAAACACCCCTGATTGGCCATAGTGTTCATGTGCACAGCAGAAATGACAGTGATTGGCAACGAAGGTCAATGTTTCACCATCCTTCACCGAGTGCAAACACAGATACTGGAGTGTTTCAAAGTTGAGTTGATCAGCTGGCCTGATATACAAATGATCCGCTGATGGAACGACTGATCTACGTGGCTTTTAAACACTTCAACAGCGCTCAAATGTTAGTGGAAAATGGATGTTTTTAAATTTTCAGTATCGATTGGTACCAAACTCGATACTTTTGATAACAGTATTTGATATCAGATCATATAAAACTAACAAAAAAAAAATGCATACATTGTTTTTCAGGAACCATCCCATTCCTACTAAAAACGGACATTATAAAGATTAAGGATGCACTATATATTACATTTATTGCAAATGTGCGTATCGTATATACATAGCACAATGGCATGCGGTAAAAATTAACGATTTAATACAAAAGCATCTTTGCCTGTGTGCCACTAGCACACTTTCTCTAACATGATCACCACATCAGTCAATACAGTTACATGTCAATGCGCATATAACTACATTTTTTTCTATAACTATTTTAGTGTGGATGCTAAAATAAGACCAAGCAATCAAACCATGTTTAAAAAGCAATACGACAGCAAAGTAACTCCACTGTGTTTCAAGTGTTTTTATTTCATTGATGGTTCTTGATGTTTTCAGGTTTATAAAACTGTACCAGTGGAGCAAAGTGGGGGTGATGCTTATTTGAGTTATTTTTAATTGCTTACATTCTTATAACGTATGATTTGTTTTATGCAACAGTAAAACACTGCTATTTACTTTCAGATGTACTGATGCTTTCTTTTCCTAAAAACAATAAAAAAAACATATGTTGGATGTAACATTTGAATGTAAATGTGGAAAGTTTGTATCACATATCAAATGTTGCATCATTTACATATCAATATCTCAATATCTCATGGTTTCAATATCTCGTGACCCTAATGAATATTGCAATCTACTGTAGGAAATGCTTAATGCATTCAAACATTCTAGAACCTACAGTACCACACATAATAAATTAGTTTTTCCCATTCTTTTTACAAGAGCAATTTCTTTGAGGAGTTAAATTAAAACATAACACAATATATACAATGCGCTCTGCGTTTATCAGATAAGCTGCATCTGTTTTATATTTATGGTTCAGAAACACATGCAGGTTCTTTCTAAACAACAGATAAAAGTTTATGTATTTCAAAACTGATGCATACGTAACTGATCATATGGAAAACAAGTAATAACATTTGAGATTTTTCAGATTTCAGACTTCATATTTCAGACTAGATATTTCAGACTTACTAGATAATTTGATGAGGGTTGCATGGTGTTTATATATATATATACACTACTGTTCAGAAATCTGAGGTTTGATAAGATTTGTTTTGGAAAAAAGTATCTTGTGCTCATTATATAATTATATTTAATTTGCAGTCACATAATATAATAATAGATATTTTCTGTATTGTATTGTATTCTGTAAACATTAAAAGAAAAAAAATCATATTTCCTTCAACCTTTTGTCTTACATAAACCCTCAGAAATGACTCCAATATGTAGCTTTTAATCTAATAAAAACACTTCAATATTACTATTGCTCAACATTTCTGAGGAAACCATGATGAAATATTATTTTTGAGGAATGCTGATGTTTCATTTATTTGACACTGATATAAAGAACATCTCACTCTTGCTGTTGTTTGCCACTCAATTATAAAAAAAAAATCTTGCAGATCGTACATTTCTAAATGGTAGCATATCCATTCACAAAATACCTCCAAGTATCACAGTAGTGGTGAATCTGGCTGCTGTTTCATTATCAGATATCTAACAATTCCCATTATATCTGCACAGTTATTAGTGAAGTTAGTGATTAGTTTCTGCTCATGTTAACCTTGATCTAAATAAAGTGCTAATGTGACAGCTCTTTTGTATTTGCTTTGGCGTGGCTTCAACACAGTGTCCGTATTCAAGAGCAAATACAACACAAGGAGGAAAGCACCCTGGTCATCAAAAGTAGTGCACAATCTCTCGCCATTCAAAATGCGGAGGCGTTGCGCCTTGATATTTGATAGTATATTATCGACAGGGCTCAATATCAGATGGAGAAGGTGGATTTTAAAGAATGTGTTTTTATCCTCTCATCTCAAACTGTTGAGCAAACAGTGAGGATCGTACGAGCAAACAGACACACATGCGGGAGCTCCTGTGCTCTCACGCGCAGTATTAATAATTAACAGAGCCCAATGAGATAAATGCAGCTTCCCCACATCAACTCAAATCTAATTACGTAAACTGGCATCATCTTACAAACAACATGAGAGTGTTGAGTTTTTGGCATCTACAACATCTCAATATGACATCTTTAATAGGCAACAAGTTGGATGATCTAAGGCACCATCACAAATAACGTAAATTTAATGGGATAGTTCACGCTAATTTTTTTTATTTACTTAGTATTTAATCTCCCTCAAGTGGTCCTAAATCTTTAAGAGTTTTTTTTTGTGTTGAACACAAAAGATGTTCTGAAGAAAGCTGAAACCATTGACTTTTAAAGTAGGAAAAACTAATACTATGCAAGTCAACATTTTTCTAAATATCTTCTTTTTTTTCAACAGAAGAAAGAAACTCATAAAGAATCGAAACAAGTAAAGGATGAGTGAATTTTTATTTTTTGGTGAACTATCCCTTTAGTATTCTGTGTCAAAAAAAACAGCAATGCTTGCCATACCAAGAATATCAAGCCATTTCACTATCTAAAGCTTTGCGCCTTATCAGATATTGGTGAGAGGCCAAAGAACATTTGACAGCATCACAAAAGGTTGATTAGGACATCAGACGTTCCCATCAACCACTGGCAGACCTGCTGTCTGATGGAAACGATACCTGATAACCATCATTTCTTTTGTTTCCAGAGGTCGATAAGCAAAAATAATGTCCCAAACTCACCTGTAGTAAGACAGTAAACCATTGCTCAGGACGAACCATCGCCTTTGGTATCCCTTGATGTAATTAGTCCATTTAAAGAGCCAGCCTTTATAGGTGTCTCCAGGGGCCGGGGTGGGCGCTTTGGGCTCCGACATCACGACAGCCCTTGGCTTCACAGTGTCTGAAGGGGGTCTGGGTGAATACGAAGGGTTAAACTGGTTAGCTGACACTTGAATGACACTGTGATGTGATGAACTGACTTTCGCTTGTATGCCAAAACACCAAGTGTTTACATGCACACTGAAACTGCCCCACCTAGATTGTGTTTAACTGCTGCCCGAAGGGCTCTGTGTAGGTTGACATCATTTTAATATTGAAACACAGTCCAAATCTCGCACATAAAGGCAGAATCGGGTGTTATTGTAAGTGGATATCATGTCAAAGGGCTCGTTTTGCTTACGTGTCACTCTTTCAACTAAGTTGATTTCATTTGCAGACATCATATAAAAACACAACAGTTCAAATAAAAACACCGTTTATGACAAGAATAACTAAAAACATACATATTAAGAGCTAGCTTAAACTTTGTTTAGATAAACGAGGCCTGTATACAGAAGACATTCACACATAACTGACAACCCCAACGACATTAAAATGACAGAGTTGATCAATGCCACCATGAAATCTGAACACGCTTCGTGTTTTATTAAAAATCTAGCTCGCTCTCAGGCATGTGCATACATGTAAACGTGAAATGACTTTGACGGCTAATTCAGCTAACGGCTAATAAAACTGACGCGCTATCGCGAGACATGAACACGCAAACTCAAAAACACCAATATATATCTATAAATAAACCCCTTACGCGCTGATAAATCATTTATAATCCATCCAACCTTCCGTTTATCCTCTAAAAGTCATTTTATAGTGTCAGCATGCGGGGAATTGTGTGTTAAACTGAAGCTAACTAGCCTGTGCTAACCTTCAAGCTCAGTATAATGACAGAAATCGCGTCAAGTAACGCATAACACCAGATGAAACCTTCGGAAAATAGCGTACAACTGCATGAGGATATGGGGGAATGTGAAAAGGCCAGTGCTGAAACGATTTAAAGTGTGTTTTGGGAGCTGCCAGCTCTTACCTGATCTCTCAATGATCCCCTCTTGAAGAAGGAAGTCGGTGACATGAGATCGCACGAGCGAGTTTTACTCCACACAAAACTCGCATAAAAGTCACATTCATGCCGCTTTCCATCAAAACACAACACACACACACACCGTGCAGAATCTGATTAATGCATGTGCCTAAATGCCCAGGCTAACTCTTTAAGGGTATCTCAGTTTAAATGTATTTGTTTTGGAGCGTAAATGTGATAATAAAGCAATAAAGATACACAGATTTTACAAGAAGTTGACTTTGGTAAATTCAGCTAGGGCGGTTTATTGTTTTTATAGAACGGTTGGGCAGAAATGTGATTAAAACATGTTAAATGCAGTAATTATTCATGATAAACGGAATAAACAGTGCTAACAATTTATTACTGTAAGCTGTTTACTGTTGCCGAGCAACTCAGGCGCACTATATTTTTAATCTTTATTAAATCTCTTCAGATAACAAACAAGCATCATCACTGTCTGTAAATAAACCCCACACTACATAAATTACATAAATAAATGTGTATTAAATTAAGAAATAATTGCATTGGATTAATTATAATTATTATTATCAAGGTGATTATTAATAGAAGTAGTTATTAATAATGATAATAATAATAATTTTATAAATAAACTAATTAGTTAACATTACGTTTCTGTAATTTTGTTTTGACATGTATTTTAACAAATAAATGTAAGAAAAACAATATAAAATAAAAGCAGTTGGTTAATAATGTAGAGTTTTTGTGTAATTTGTTAGGGGAAAATAAGGAGACAGTAAAAGCAGGTTATTCAATATTATATTCTGTAATATAAAAGTATTATATAATAAAATAAAATTAAATAAAAGCAGATGTCCTGTTTATATATGTATATAATAAAATTGTACTATGCAATAAAACAATATAAAAGTGATTTGCTAACTGTCTATGGATGTTGTTGTGTAATTTGTTATAACAATATATTATTCTGTAATAAATAAAATAAAAGCAGTTGGCTAATAATGAAGAGATTTTGTGTAAGTTGTTTAGGAAAATAAAGCATTTGCATTGAAATGGCAAAACTAAATGAAAAGCTACAGTAAAAGCATGTTACTCAATACTATATTTAATAAGAAGGCATTATAATAAAAATAAAAGCAGATGTCTGGTTTATATATGTATATGTATATATAATTCTATTATTCAATAAAACAACATAAAAGTGATTCGCTAACTTTGTTGTTGTGTAATTTGTTTTAATAAAATATTATTCTGTAATAAGCGGTTGGCTAACAATGAAGAGATTTTGCATAATTTGTTAGGGAAAATAAAGCATTTGCATTTAATTTGCAAAACTAAATAAAACGCTAAAGTAAAAGCAGGTTATTCAATACTATATTCTGTAATAATAAGATATTATCTAATAAAATAAATTAAATAAAAGCAGATGTCCTGTTTATATATGTATATGTATAAAATAAAATTGTATTATATGATAAAACAATATAAAAGTGATTCGCTCGTCTAGGGATGTGGTTTTGTTATAATAAAATATTATTCTGTAATTAGCGGTTGGCTAATAATGTACAGTTTTTGTTTAATTTGTTGGGGAAAGTAAAGCATTTGCATTAAAATGGCAAAGCTAAATGAAAAGCGACAGTAAAAGCAGGTTACTCAGTACTATATTCTGTAATAAAAGGCATTATATAATACAACTTTATTAAATAAATGCTGTTTATTATGGAGGGCGAAACCTGCAAAAACAATAAAGAAATAAATATGCAAATATATAAATAAATGAGTAAATAAATCCATAAATTCCTGCATAAGATGCAATTAAATAAGTAAATGTTTATAAAAAAATTATTCTTGCATGAATAAGTATATAAACAATAAATAGTGCGGGCAGGTAAAAAATTACTAAATTACACTAATGTTGGGGGAATAAGAAAATGCTAAACTGAAAGTTTATTTTTGCCCCTGTTCAAACATTTATTCATTTCTTGAATGTAGTTCTGTATTTACTTTTGCTCAGGTCAACATGCTAATGAAAATAAGTTAATAACCGTTTGATGTGGGGGAGGGGGGGGGGGGGGGGTATTTTCTTATTCCCCCAACATTGGTGTATTTTATTTAATTATTTACCTGCCTGCACTGCTAATTATTTATATATTTATTTATGCAAGAATTTGTGAATTATATTTATTTATTTGAATATTTAATTATTATTTTATTTATGCAGGACTTAATGAATTTATTTGCTCATTTATTTATATATTTGCATATTTATTTATTTATTTATTGTTTTTGCAGGTTTCGTCCTCCATAGGTTATATATGTATATATATTTAATAAAATTGTATTATTCAATACAACAATACACTCTCAGAAATAAAGGCATGAGAGCTGTCACTGGGGGGATAGCTTTTCGAAAGGTACAAATTTGTACCTAAAAGGTCCATATTAATACCTCAAGTGTGCATATTAGTACCTAAAAAAGTCTTCCTCTTAAAAATGTTTAGGTAATACAGACTTTTGAGGTACCGCATGGACCCTTCAATTACAAATGTGTATCTTTTAAAAAGGTACCACGCCAGTGACGGTTAATTCTGAGTGTATACAAGTGATTCGCTAACTGTAGGGATGTTGTTGTGTAATTTGTTACAACAAAATATTATTCTGTAATAAAATAAAATAAAAGCGGTTCTTTATATCAATTTATAATTTGTTAGAAAAATAATTACTATCTTAAAAGGAAAAAATAAACAAATAAATCAACAGTAAACACGTTTAAACTGTACACATTAATTAATACCATTCTTCATTTTCTTTTTTCGGCTTAGTCCCTTAATTAATCAGGGGTCGCCACAGCGGAATGAATCGCCAACTTATCCGGCATATGTTTTACGCAGCGGATGCCCATCCAGCTGCAACCCATCACTGGGAAACACCCATACACTCTCATTTACACACATACACTACGGACAATTTTAGCCTACCAAATTCACCTATAGCGCATGTGTTTGGACTTGTGGGGGAAACCGGCGCACCCGGAGGACACCCACGCCAACACAGGGAGAACATGCAAACTCCACACAGAAATGCCAACTGATCCAGCCGAGGCCCAAACCAGCGAGCTTCTTGCTGTGAGGCGACAGCGCTACCCAAGTGATATTATATTATTGTTAAAGTGTAGTCAAAGGAAATCTGTCCACAAAATCCACTAAATCTGATCGGTATACATCTGCATTGGTCACTTTGTGTAGCATTGGACTGCTAGTTACCTCATAATACCTCCCTGTATATTATTAAGACACTGTCACCTTATCATATTTATCATGTTTACAAGCTTTTTTGCACTTTATACTGTTTTGCATCTGCACAACTCTGGTTTGCACTTCTTGCCATGTGCCCTTGAGTGCAATTGTATTGTTTACAATTAAAATTTCTACTTATATTTTAGATGATATTATATGTGTAATTTTATTTATTCTAATTTCTTTTTAAAATTCTACTTTTTGTATTAACATTATCTGTTAACGCAATTTCGATTCTGTGTAAGATTAGTTCATATCATCTTCAACCGGTAGTTGGCAGTAAGTGCGCATGACGTATTTGCTTGCTGACACCACCGAACAAGAGCGAGCGAGCGTCATGCGCTGCAGTGTTTTGCTTTCGACCACCACACTTTTTTTCTGCCGTAGATTTATTACACTAACAGAGTAAGTAACGAACATAAGTGGATTTTAGAAAAGCACTGTAGACTATACGCAACACTGAGCTCATGTGTTATAATATGGTGTGTGTTTTCAGGAGATGCCTGTGTGTTTACTAGTAAGTGAAGATAATTCCCATAAACCCATTGAACTCCATCACCAACAGTCTGTGACTCTGGGTCGAGGACCAGAAACTAAGATAAAAGACAAGAAGTGCTCAAGAGAACAAGGTATTGTTATATGAGTCCATATAAAAGCTAAAAAATAAATAAACATCCAGTCTTCATTTTAGAAATGCAACTTTTCCTTTTATTCTTTTTTTTGCAGTTGAATTGAGAGCTGACTGCAATAGGGGGTTTGTCACTGTTAAACAGGTATGATAGAGTATTATAACATTAAAGTAAATATTTTTACAACATATAATGATTTGTGATGTGTCAAAGATGCAAAGTAGTTTCAATACCGCAAGAAATAAAAGGTTTTGAGGTAAAGTTGGTTTCGTTAAACTTTGTCACTCTCAGTCAAAACACTAGATTTGACATATTTCTCAGCAAGGCTTTTCATATATCGGATATAATAATAATTATTATGACGTGAATAAACTTTGACTGAAAAAAACTGGAATGACACAATTTCAATATACTAGAACTATCTATGTTAAGCTGCTTTGACACAATCTACATTGTAAAAGAGCTTTAGAAATAAAGATCAACTTTTATTATGACTTGTTTTACACATGTTTTTTTTATTTTCACAAAAGTTATTTGAAACATTGAAGCAGTCACTTTGCATGCATTTAATATGTCTTCAATGTGTTCATTTTTTTTTTTTTGGTGAATTAGATTTGATGCACACGCCAAAATCTTGTCTTTGGCCCAGATACTGTATTATAACAATCTTATAGAAATCAAATTTATAAAATGTAATAGTTTCATGTTTGAACACCTTTATTTGATGTTTTTTAATAGCTGGGTGTGAATCCTACACTTGTGGATGATGTGGTTGTGGGCAAGGGCAATCAGGTACAGTGTTATGTAATTTTGTGAAATATGATTTAATTTACTGACTCAATGTATATTAATATTTTTAAATAGACACTATATAAATATATATGTGTGTGCATGTGTATATATATATATATATATATATATATATATATATATATATATATATTATTAGAATAAAAATCCATAATCGATAAAATTTTTCCAGGTCAATTTATTAAATTATTTTCCCTACTGCATGTGAAGTCACGTGACCCCGCTCCGTTAAGGTTGATTTATACTTCTGTTTCAAATGCACGGGTATGGCCCAATGCAGCCTTCGCACGGTCTCATACCCACGCATCTCTCAAAAAAATGTAACTACACGTTGCACGTTTGCTCTATACTGATTATTTTAAAATCAATAATGCACCTTTCATTCAGAAATCTCTCACTTGTAATATGTGAGCTTATTTACTGTACAAATCCTGTCAGTAAACTATGAGGGGGAAAAAAAATAGTTTATTAATCGTAATCGAGTTAAAATGTTCAATTAACCAAAATTTTGATTTTAGGCCAAATCGCCCAGCCCTAATACATACACACACACACACACACACACACACACACACACAGACACACA
>CAIGQZ010032813.1:23678281-23696159 GCA_903798205.1 Danio tinwini | reverse complement strand
ACACACACACACACACACACACACACACACACACACTGACAAAAAAAGAATAGCCATTTGGAAAAGTGGCAGAAGTGCTCCAGGATTGGCCAACCCAGTCACCAGCCATGAACATTATTGAGTATTCATTATTAAGATAGAGGAGGCATTAATGATAAAGCCAAAGAATCTTGATGAACTCTGGAAGTCCTGCAGGAACGCTTTCTTTGCCATTCCAGATGACTTTATTAATAAGTGATTTGGGTCATTGCAGAGATGTATGGATGCAGTCCTCCAAGCTCATGGGAGTCAAACACAATATTCATTCTTTTTCCACTGCACCATGACTTTATATTTTATACTGGACATTATTTCTGTTATAAGACAATACTTTTGTCTTTGCAAAGTCAGACCTTACAGTCCTAATTAAATAATTTAAAAATATCAAGGCATGATCATATTTTATTTTGGTAAATTAAGTGTAATCTAGAGGCCTTTGCCTTTCATATAAGCCACTTCTGATACGAAATCATCAACTAGAACTTTTGTTTTTCCTAAATTTGTTGTTATTATTATTTCATTATTTGTTGTTCCTAAAACTTGGATAGGCGACAAGACATTTGTCAGGTAGTATGTAATATATAAATAATGCAATATAATAGTATAATATATGAAAATTTAACTAATCAAATCAAAGTTTTTGTTAAGTTAACACAAGGCAAAGTAAAAATGAAAAGTGTTTATTATTATAAACATCAGACACATAAAACATTAGTATATGCTTAGATTACAAATTTACAACATCAAAAATGCCAAGTGATTTTTGTATATCTAATGAGACGCTATTAATATTTTATTCAGCTTCTAGCAAACCTGCTGTGTCCATAATGTCCGGTTCTCTTGTAATTGAGGCTGTATTGCACAGGTCTCTGGTCTTCCTAACATCACACAAACCACATGTCGCCCACCTCTACAAGCAGGTGAGCATAAAGCCGGGTCAGAGCCTCTACATGGTCAATCAGCAGTATCCCTACAGTGTGAAGTTCACAGAGGACACGTCCAGACCCAAACCCTCCAAACGAGCCCAGCAGATCCAGAGCCCTTCAAAAACAACAGCAGATGTGTCAGACAGCCCACCTCCATCCAAAAAATCACCACCAACCGCTGGTGAAAAATCTGTGAGTTTCTTCTGCATGCGTAGGTCAGGAATTGTCAATGTTTATGCGATAAGAATGTACAGTGCTTAGCATAGATGAGTACACCCCGTTTCCAAAATGAATATTTTTATTCACTTGATAGGTCATGTTTTAGTGCATTTGAACAAAATAGATTTATTCAACAGATATATTTATTAAATATTTTAGTCACTGATATTTTTCGCATCTCAAGAAAGTAATGAAGTGCTTGTTCATGCTTTGGTTACATCACAGATTGATTACTGTAACACTCTCCTATCAGACATCCCTGATAAACAACTTCATAGACTACAGTTAATTCAGAATTCAGCATCTAGGATAGTTAACTCCTCGCATACTTCTGATCACATAACTCCAATTCTCTTTCACCTGCACCGGCTCCCCATTCACTATCGTATACAATACAAACTCCTCCAATTAACATGCAAAGCTTTTCATAACCTAGCCCCTCACTATCTTTCTGATCTTCTTCATTTGTACACTCCTTCGCGCTCACTGAGATCATCTTCTGCTGAACTCTTATCTGTCCCAAACTTTAAGATGAAGTCATTTGGTGGCAGGGCTTTTAGTTGTACAGCACCAAAGTTATGGAATTCCCTGCATTTGCACATTCGCCAGGTGGACTCTATTTCCAATTTTATATCTCAGATAAAAACGTTTTTGTTTAGGATGGCTTTTAATGATTTTTCTAGTTTAATATTAGGCTGATTGGTATTTTTACTGCTTGTATTTTCATAATGTGCTTGTGATCTGCTGTAAGGTGTCCTTGAGTGCTTTGAAAGGTGCCTAAAAATTTAAGGTATTATTATTACTGAACATCTAGTAGTAATAGAAATATAATACATTTAAATTCATGCAAAAACAATTACAAACTACATAATTTCAACAAAATTATATATATTTTTGTTTCTCTTGATTTTTTTCAATTTGTATGTAATATTTCCCGCAAATATATACATTTGGGATATTAATTTTTGGACATATCATAAGTTAGTTTGTTGGATCAGCTCCAGATTCAGCTTCAGTACTGACTAATCTATTATACATGCACAAATTCAATATTGTAAAGCTTTCTATAGAAAATATGAATTTAAAAGATAATTTGTGAGATATTTTACTCATGCTCTTTACTTATAATGGACACACTTTTCACACAGTTTCTTCAAAGTTTTCATTAGGTAATGTATTCACCAACATGATCTAATAATGGAACAATAATTGTGCAGCATTTAATCATAGATTTACTAATGTATTATTAAAATCCAAATTCATTCTTGTTAAGATTAGGTAATGTCCTGTGAGTGAATTATTTTAATTCTATCAACTAAAATGTTAACAAAGATGAATAATACTGTTATAAATGTACAGTTTGTTAGTGAAAACTGTCCCTTAACCTAGCAGCTGTACCAACATGCTTTAAAACCACCTCTATTGTGCCAGTGCCGAAACACTCCAGCCCAACATGCCTGAATGACTACCGCCCTGTAGCACTCACACCCATCATCATGAAGTGCTTCGAGCGGTTGGTCCTGGCACATCTGAAAGACTCTCTGCCATCCACACTGGACCCACATCAGTTTGCCTACCGTGGCAACAGGAGCACAGAAGATGCAGTCTCCATAGCACTGCACCCTGTACTCACACACCTGGACAATAAAAACACTTATGCAAGAATGCTGTTTGTTGACTTCAGCTCAGCATTCAACACTGTCATACCCTCTAAGTTAATGATCAAACTTAGAGACCTGGATATAGACACGTCTCTCTGCAACTGGGTTATGGACTTTCTGACTAACAGACCTCAGAATGTTAGATCAGACCACATTTGCTCCACCACCGTCACACTCAACACTGGTGTACCACAGGGCTGTGTGCTGAGCCCCTTCCTCTACTCCCTTTTCACCATCGACTGTAGGCCTGTGAACAGATCCAACACCATCATCAAATTTGCAGATGACACCACAGTGATTGGTCTAATCAGCAACAATGATGAGACTGCCTACAGGGAGGAGATACAGCATCTGGCCACGTGGTGCACCAACAATAATCTGCTCCTTAACACTGACAAGACCAAGGAGCTCATTGTGGACTTCAGGAAGGGACGAACAGGCTCACATGATCCCATCCACATCAATGGGATGGCCGTCAAGCCTGTCTCATCCTTCAAGTTCCTGGGGACCCACATCTCAAAGGACCTTTCCTGGACCACCAACACCTCCAGCCTGGTCAAGAAGGCTCACCAGCACCTATTTTTCTTAAGGCAACTTAAGAAGAACCAGCTGTCATCAGCTGTCTTGTGAACCTCTACCGCTGTACAATAGAAAGCATCCTGACGAACTGTGTCACAGTCTGGTATGGAAGCTGCTCTGTTGCAGAGCGTAAGGGACTGCAGCAGGTGGTGAAAACTGCCCAACGCATCACAGGGACCACACTGCCAGCCATAGAGGACATCCAGAGGAAACACTGTCTGCACCGAGCACGCAGTATTCTTAAGGATTCCTCTCACCCTGCTCACAGACTGTTTTCTCTCCTGCCTTCTGGCATGCATTTCAGGCTCCCCAGGACAAAAATTAGTAGACTAAGGAACAGCTTCTTCCCCAAAGCTGTCTCCCTTTTGAACTCTGCCCCCCACTGACTCTTTGCCCCCCTAATACACCCCCCACTCTCCTCATAACTTATACTCCTCATAATCATTGCACTATTTAACATTTGCACATTTAAAAATTGAACATATTCATTGCACTGATTCATTTATTTGAACTGTACATACCCACTGCACATTTGTAATTATGTACACACCCACTGCACATATACACTTGTAATTGTTTTTCTCTGTTCATAGCTAATACAACCTGTATATAATGTTTATAGAACATCCATTTGTAAATATCACCATAATTTTTCTATAACTGCACTTTATAACTAATACCTGTATCCTGCACTTGCTGCTATTGCACTCCTGGTTAGACCTAAACTGCATTTCGTTTCCTTGTACTTGTACATGTGTAATGACAATAAAGTTGAATCTAATCTAATCTAAAGACATTAACGAATATGACCTCATTGTAAAGTGTGTCCCTTATAATGAAGTGCATTATATAATTTTCAAGTGCTTTTGCTTTAAACCAATATTTTCCATGAGGTTGGAGAAAACTTTAAAGGTTCTTATTGATGACTTGTTGAAATGCTGATGTATTTTACCACATTTTGAGTGTTAATTTTGGACTAAAACACTGAAAACACCTCTGTTTTGAAGGAATCTGCTGGACACTGGAGCCAAGGACTTAAAGCATCAATGCAGGACCCCAAAATGCAGGTTGGAGTGTGTTATTTATAATATATTCATATTATAAATGGTTGAAAACAAAATTATTAGCCATTCTGGGAAATCTTTATTCGTTTTTACTTGCCAAGTTAGCCTAATTAACCTGGTTAAGCCTTTAAATGTCACCTTAAGCTGATAACTAATATCATGAACCTGGCAAAAGTAACTGTCAGTCAGGCCACATCTGATGCAATCGAGAAAGTAAAGAGCAGGGAGGGGGCGCGGGGATACGTGGCAGGCCAGAGTCCCGGTGGCAGGCCAGAATGACCGTCCTATGGCCAGTCCACTTCTGACTGTCATCATGGCAAAGATAAAAGAAATCAGTTATTAGAAATGAGTTATTAAAACTATTATGTTTAGAAATGTGTTGAAATAATCTTTCCGTGATCAAAATTGGAAAAAAAAATATACAGGAGGAACCGACGCAGTGGCACAGTAGGTAGTGCTGTTGCCTCACAGCAAGAACGGCGTTTGCATGTTCTCCCTGCGTTCGCGTGGGTTTCCTCCTGGTGCTCCGGTTTCCCCCACAGTCCAAAGACATGCGGTACAGGTGAATTGGGTGAGCTAAACTGTCCATAGTGTATGAGTGTGAATGAGTGTGTGGATGTTTCCCAGAGATGGGTTGCGGCTGGAAGGGCATCCGCTGCGTAAAATTGTGCTGGATAAGTTGGCGGTTCATTCCGCTGTGGCGACCCCAGATTAATAAAGGGACTAAGCTGACAAGAAAATGAATGAATGAATATACAGGAGGGCTAATAATTCTGTATTGAGCCTAACAGCTGTCATGTATGTTGTGTTCAGGTGTATAAAGACGACAGGGTGGTGGTGATCAAGGATAAATACCCGAAGGCTCGTTATCACTGGCTGGTTTTGCCATGGCAGTCAATCTCCAGCCTGAAGGCGCTGCGCTCAGAGCACGTGGAGCTGCTCAGACACATGGAGCGGGTGGCAGATCAGATGGTGGAGCAATGTCCTGATGTCCACAAACTGAGCTTTCGGCTTGGCTACCATGCCATTCCCAGCATGAGGTGAACACCCCTGCATCCTGACTGGCTGGTGATAAGGGGAGGGCGGGGCCTGTCATGAATTAAAGGGGACCTATTATAAAATAATAACTTTAATGTTTAAACACAGTTAGAGGGTGTGAATATAAGAAGCTTCTAATGGTGAAAATTATTTGATTGTTTTTTATAGTCACACTTGATAAAAACAGCCTGCAGAAACTTTGATTGACATTCTCCCATTGTACGTGTCATCAGAGGGGAAAAGCCCTCCCATTAGTGACCATCTCTTCCTGATTAGCATAAACAGTGAGAGTGAGAAGTTTTAGGATGCACGAATGAACACTCACTTTTTCACACAGATAACGTTAGTGCTGTTTTGAATCTGCTGTTTTGAATTTAAAGCAACACCAAAATGGCACAATTTGGATCAAAGCCTAAAAGGGGAAGATTTAAAGAGTTCTAAAACATTATTTGTGTGGTATTTTGAGCTGAAACTTCACATACACACTGGAAAAATTTGTCTTATTTTACATCTTGTAAAACGGGGCATAATAGGTCACCTTTAAGGCATAAACACTGCATGGGAATAGGGTAATATTTATATGATCAGATTGAAAAAAATACACTTAAATCTCACCAAATTTTAACATTGACAGGTGCGTAAAAACTGCAGTGTCTCGCCTTAATAAGCATTTGGGGTTTGTTTCTCCTCAGTCACGTTCATCTGCACGTCATCAGCCAAGACTTCGACTCGCCGTGTTTGAAGAACAAGAAACACTGGAATTCCTTTACTACGGACTATTTTGTGGAGTCTCAAGGTGAGTGGAAAAAATGAAAGAAAATCTGCATGAAAACAGAAAAAAAAAAGTTATCCTCGTTAAACCATCTTTGTTAATAAAATAAATGTTAACTTTTTTTTATTAACTGTGTTGTTTCAGCTCATTTTAAACAAGTAGTTTAAACAAGCATCAGAAATCATTTTTGAGTGCATTTTGAGTCACAACTGAAGTAAAACCACTGCTTTATAAAATAATCCTGTTTAGTATTAGTCTTATTACTATATCAGTAAAATACACAGGTTCTTTTTGATTTATGGGTTACAAATGACCCAGGCACCATTTTTTCCCCCTTTTTTAAAATATATTTTTATTGAACATTTTTTGTGCAAAAACATGTCAGAAAATTACATTGAGTAAAAAGATAATATCTATCATACATGTAATTTGAATTCTGACCCCCACATGAAAAAAGTATTATAATAGTAAATAAAATTGTAATTAAACAAACAAACAAAAAAAAAATTACTTAATACAAAAATATCATAAAAAGGCATATTACATTTCTTTTGCCCAGGTCTAACAGACAAGTTTTTAGTCTTAGAGACTTAAGCAGGTCGCACACCAGAAGCGCCGCTCTGCTTTTCCAAAAAATATGAGGTATATCATCATTGAGACTCAGTACAGTAGACTCAGAAATGTACATTAACTGTTATTTTTTTATTTAAAACATTTTAAAATAGACTTACTGAAACAATGCAAGATCTATAGATGCATATAGCAAAGAAAAAAATCCCTATAAAACTAATTAAACTATACTAAAAAATAAAACGATTAAAGTAATTTAAATGTTTTTTTTAAAGTACAGTAGTAGTTCAGTAATAATAATCGATCGATTGAAACTAGTAGTCTTTCGAATCAAAATGTACGACTTTTTGCATCATAAATTATTAAAGTGGCGTTTGTTAATATTGATGAGTAAACACATTAACCACAAGCGATAAATGAAAAAATGTCAGTTTCAGTTTTTTTAAAAGTCAGGATTATACAGTTGCAATCAGAATTATTGAACCCCCTTTGAATTTTTTTTTTCTTTTTTAAATATTTCCCAAATGATGTTTAACAGAACAAGGAAATTTTCACAGTATGTCTGATAATATTTTTTTCTTCTGGAGAAAGTCTTTTTTGTCTTATTTTGGCTAGAATAAAAGCAGCTTTTAATTTTTAAAACCCATTTTAAGGTCAAAATTATTAACCCCTTTAAGCTATATATTTTTTCCATAGTCTACAGAACAAACCATCATTATACAATAACTTGCCTAATTACCCTAGCCTGCCTAGTTAACCTAATTAAGCCTTTCAATGTCACTTTAAGCTGTATAGAAGTGTCTTGAAAAATATCTAGTCAAATATTATTTACTGCCATCATGGCAAAGATAAAATAAATCAGTTATTAGAGATGAGTTATTAAAACTATTATGTTTAGAAATGTGTTGAAAAAATCTTATCTCCGTTAAACAGAAATTGGGGAAAAAAATTAACAGGGGGGCTAATAAATCAGGGGGTTGAATAATTCTGATTGCAACTGTAGATCACTTAAAAAAAATCTATATAATTAGAAAATACATATAAATTATTGTATATATATTTTTTTTTACTTATTTATTTACTTGATCATTTTAGTCTTGTTATTATAATTTTTATTAGCTGTATTTTTATGTCAGGATAGTTTAATTTTAGTTTTTTACTTTAGCACATAGTTACACTAAATAAAAATAAGAAAAAAAGGCGTATACATATACAAGATATATACATAAACAAGCATTTTGGGACTTTCGATGGATTTGCTCTTCAGTGTTTGGACTTTTAGCAGTGAAAATTAAACCACACTGACCTGAACTAAACTGAACTTCAAATCTGAAAACTGGACTGACAGTTTTAATTTACTAGAACTTCTATGTTAATCTGCTTTGACACAATCTACATTGTAATGCACTATATATATATATATATATATATATTTATTTCTCTTTTTTATTATTATTTAGTGTGACTATGTGCTATTTGTGTGTGTATTTAGTGTAACTAAACTATCCTGACATAAATAAAGTTAAGGCTAATAAAAATAAATGACTAATAATATCTTATTTAACATTCTACAAGCTGTTTACAGAAGCAAGTATTTACCTGTGTGATGATCAAGTCAAACGTTCATGGCTTTTTCCCCCCACAGATGTGATATCGATGCTGGAGCATGATGGGAAGGTGCAGGTGAAGGACGGTGCAGGTGAATTACTGAAGCTGCCGCTGCGCTGTCATGTGTGCGGTAAAGAACAGACCACCATACCCAAACTCAAAGATCACCTCAAAACACACCTGCCTTCATAAACACACCAGCTACACCATAGGTCTCAAACTCAATTCCTGGAGGGCCGCAGCTCTGCACAATTTTGCTCCAACCCTAATCAAACACAGCTGATCCAAGTATTCGAGGTGTTCAAAAAAGTCATGAACACCTTCATTAGTTGGATCAGCTGTGTTTGATCAGTGTTGGAGCAAAACTGTGTAGAGCTGCGGCCCTCCAGGAATTGAGTTTGAGACCTATGAGCTACATACACATTGTTTACAGTCACGGAAACAAACAGTCCAATGAATGCTGTTAATAAACTAAGTCTTCATGCATTCAGTTCATAAATGCGAATCAATATCAGTTTGTATGTTTCTTTGGTCTTTATTAAACTGTTTTCCTATTACACTCATAACTTCCACGCAAATTATGTGATTTAAAGCTGCAGTGTGTCATTTCTGGCCCCAAAATAAAATTGTGCATATTTATATCACTCGAAATATTGGACTCAAATAAAAAAAACATTAAAAATTCTAATTTAAAAAAGTTATTTAGTGTTTCTTATGACACACATCAGCTTTTTGGCACAAGTGAAAATGGCAACGTAATGTGGTTCATTTACAGCAGGGGTGTCCCAACTTGGTCCTGGAGAGCCGGTGAGCTACAGATTTTAGCTCCAACTTTCCTCAACACATCTGTAAGGATAATTCTAGAAAGCCTAGTAAAAGCTTAATTAGATAGCCCAGGTGTGTCTGATTGTGGTTGGAACTAAACACTGCAGGACACCGGCCCTCCAGGACCGAGTTTGAACACCCCTGATTTACAGCAATGGTCTCAAACTGAATTCCTGGAGGGCTGCAGCTCTGCATAGTTTAGCTCCAACTCACACCTGCTTAATAGTCTTTAGTAGTCTTGAACATTTTAGTTGGATCAGCTGTGTTTGAATAGGGTTGGAGCAAAACTCTGCAGAGCCGTGGTCCTCCAGGAATAGAGTTTGAGACCTATGCTTTACAGTAAAAAAATAAGAGTCTCTTAATATATTTGTAACAAAACTGCTGGACAAATCAAAATTTAACAGTGCAAACTTCAGCAGCAACTACTCTATGATATTAAAATAAGACACTCATGGACCCTCAAATCATATAAAAACATTACTCAATCATTACGGGTTGCATAGAAAAAAAAAGTCCATGATGGTAGTACAGCATTTCAGAAAATTGTCAATAAGATAACATACAAAAAGCACCATTAAAAAATAAAGTTTGATAACTAAAACTGGATTTTATGGAGTAAAACCTCTACTTTATCAAATATATAAAACACTAATGCATCTAGTTCATAAGTTCTGTATAAAATGTACTATAGGAATAAAAGTAGTGCTGGGCAACAATTAATCACATCCAAAATAAAAGTTTTTGACAATTTAAGTGTATGTACAGTGTATAGTCATGTATATATAAATACACACACATGCATGCATATATTTGAGAAAATGTTTATATTTAAATTGGAATTATACATTATATATAGATTTAAATATGTAACAATTGTTTTGTGTATCACATATAATAATAATAAAAAAAAAAAATATATATATATATATAAAATAATAAACATTATGTATACATTAATAATATATGTTATGTCAAAACAAACTTTTATCTTGGATGCAATTAATCTTTGTCCAGCACTAAATAAAATTAAATCAAAGCTAATATTAAGGCTCCTAAATTTCTATTTTTAAATGACTTGCATGCATTTAGCTGCTTAAGTCTATTCCTTTGTGTTTTTTTCAGGAAAAAATAAAATTTGGGAGATATTATTAATGCATGCTAGTATTATCTCCCAAATTTTTATTTTCCAAAAAACAGGTAAAAAAAATTAAATAAAAATTTGAGAGCTCATATTAGCATGCATACAGTATATCTGTGCATGTACCCTGCTCATGGAGCTCGTCTAATGCCCTTTCATAAGGTCTGTCACATTATAATCCCTGAAGAGAAGCTCTTGCGCATCTCGGTAGCTCTTTGTTGGAGTGTCAGACGATGTACGAAGCGTGGCGAGGCCTTCATCAGGCCAGTGTTCCTCCAGTCTGAAACAGAAATCACAAGAGATCATCAATAGAGTGCATTAGTAGTGCTGGCTGCCCATGTATTTCTCCCATAAGGGGTTTTAAAGGGGACCTATCATACCCCTAACCACAAGATGTAAAATAAGTCTCTGACTTCCACAGAGTGTGTTTCAGCTCAAAATACCACAGAAGTAATGTTTTATAACTCTCTGAAACTGAACCTTTTATGCTTTGATCCTAACTGTTGCATGACTGTCGCTTTAAATTCAAACGAGACTGTGCTGTTTTTTAGAAGAGGGCGGAGCTATAAATGCCTGTGTGCCAGCATAGTGGCAGATTCAAAAACAAGCCTAATGTACTATGCTAATAATGGAGAGATGGTCATAAATGGGCGGGGCTTTCCCCCTCTAATGACACGTACAAATGGAGAATGTCAAAGTGTTTCTGCAGACAAATATAAGCAGAGTCAAACTTACCATAGATTTCATCTCCCGACTGTCTCCTTCTGTTTTGCTGTACTTCTCTGTAGCTTTCCTGGAGTTTTCTACAAACTCCTACATGAAGAAATAAGTTTAATATGTTAGAAAACAAATCAAGGCTAAACGAACTGACTTATTATTGAAGTGATTCTCTTTGACTCGTTGGATGGAAACACAGCTACAGAGTGTGTGTTTTCCTCACCATGAGGCTCTTGTCCATGTAATATTCGCGGCCTGGACTGCCGTCATTCTGCTTGGTGTCGATGGCGAAGCAGAGGAACAGAACGTCCACCACAATCTCGAAGACGGAGAGGAAACAATGAGCCACCAGGAAGGCGAACACACACACGATGATGAGTGGCAGCACCCAGACGCTGTATTCCCGCTGGTAGTTCAGAGACAGGACGCCCGCAAACGCCGTACACGACACGATCAAAATCTGCACATATACAAAAAATACACAGGTAAAAACAGCAGTCTGAGGGTGCTTTCACATCTGTAGTTCGCTTTATTTGGTCCGGACCAAGGGCAGTAAATGATACATTGTAGCATTTTCTGCCGCCTTCGGGTCGCTTTCACACCACTCTGATTGCTTTGGTCCGAACCAGTTGAAAAGAACCAAAATGCATTCATGTGACAAAATCCACATCACTCATTGGCCAGATGTTGTTGAACATATTTACTAAACTGCATTTCGATTGGTCAGAATTCACGTGTGGGAAAATGCCAATGGAACTCCCACAAATAAACAAACCGGCAGACACAAAATGTTGCTTTATTACTATGGAGGGACGACTGCGCTTGCTGATTGTATCCCTGCTCATAGTATACTATATAGTTTGTATACATCACTTTAGACAATCTATACATTGACAATGAAGTGCGGCTGTGGTTGGAAAACAATGTTTTAAGGCATTGCAAACGGCGAAGGTGCATCGTACATTACTTCAGGAGGAGGCGTGAATTGATTTACCTAAACTGCAACATGGTCATCTTCCGCAAATATTACCAACGATCCATCAGGTAATGTTTTCCCTGTCTCTCTCTCTCTCTCTCTCTTGGTAAAGTGCTGTCAACAAAACGGCCTACGGCAGCTGGTTTAGTCCAAAAAGGCGCAGTACGCAGCACATTAGCAACATACAGTATGGCTACTTCAAATAAATAACTTACATTTTAAATATATATATATATATATATATATATATAGAGAGAGAGAGAGAGAGAGAGAGAGAGAGAGATTTTAAACGAACAACAAAAAGAAATACCAAAATAAAGTAAAAAAAAATTCATAAATTTTTTTTTATAAAACATGACTGACGATGCAACAAACTAAAATAAAGTAAGTTATTTCAGTCACACAATGGAGTGGCTAATCTGATTTTCATGTAAATAAATGCAACAAAGCAACACAAATATTAGATAAAAAAATATACATTTAAAAAAGGAAACAACAAATACACTTAGTTGCATAAAAATATAAATAAAAAGCAAATACAAAAATATAAATAAACACAATCCCATTACATAAATTATATTTAAATAATACAAAATTATCTGCATTAAAAGTTGCAAATAAATTTTACCTTTCCCAAAAAGAGCACAAAGTCTCCGACGCTGTTGATGGCAGCCACACGGAGAGCGTTTTCTGCCAGGATGAAGAGAGCGTCTCGAGCAGACGTGCAGAAATTGGTGCTGTTAATGGCCGTGGCTGTATAAGCATTCTGAAGAAAAGCCAGACAATTAATACATTAAATTAAAAATATAGAAACCTTATATAAATCTTCAACACATAAATGCATCACTTACCATATTCAGGTATGACAGGCACTTTTCCAGACACCACAGACAGCAGATACAGGCCTTTAGCATGCAGCGAGCACACGCGTTCTCCTGCAGCAAAAAAATACTGTTTACTGGGCAAAAAAACACTTGAAGGAAGGAAATGAAAACTTTTTAGAGGAAAAATAGAAGATACAGTGAATTTCTTCTTCTCTGATAAAACATGTTTGGGAACAAATGTTTGGGAAATACTATAAAATCATGAAAATTTCACAGGATGGCTGATCATTTGTGTTCAACTGTATATTAAAAATTCTGTTTATTTTCTTTATTCCTGTGATTTAGACCTGAACTCCAAATTTAAAGGGACAGTTCACGCAAAAATTAAAATACACTTACTATTTACTCTCCCTCAAGTGGTTCCAAACCTTTATGAGTTTCTTTTTTTTATCATGTTAAACACAAAAGAAGATATGTTGGAGAATAATGGCAACTGGTAACCACTGACTGGCATAATAGGAAAAACAAATACTATGCAAGTCAATGGTTAAAGGTTTCCAACATTCTTTAAAATATCTTCTTTTGTGTTCAACAGAAAAAAAAGAAGATCATAAAGAATTATAACCACTTGAGGGAGAGTGATTAGTGAGTGCATTTTCATTTTTGGGTGAACTGTCCCTTTAAATCTGGAGCTCAGGAATAAAGAGGATAAACAGGATTTTAATATACAGTTGAACACAAATGATCAGCCATCCTGTGAAATTTTGATGATTAAATATTTTTTCTTAAGTATTTCCTAAGCGATGTTTAATAGAGCAAAGAAATATTTACAGTATTTCCTATTTTTTATCATGGAAAAAAAAAACTCAAAGGTTAATAACTACTTGAGGGAGAGTAAATAGTGAGTATATTTTCATTTTTGGGTGAACTATCCCTTTAAATCTGGAGTTAAGAATAAAAAGAAAGTCCAAATTACAGGAATAAATGTGATTTTAATATATGTTTTTATTTATCACTAATAACTGAAGCCTTAAAGACCAGAAGAGACTTAAAAAGAAACCTAACTGCTGTTGACTTTCTGATTGGAGGATGTCTGTGTTTGGTCTGACCTTTCCTTTGAGCTGGCTGTGGATGTAAGTGAGGATGAGGCGAGGGATCTCCACCAGAGTGATGATGAAGGCTCCTTTAGCCACGGTGCCCAGGTGAAAGCGCATCAGACGCAGCACTGACGACACAATGGGTGTGAAGGGCAGCTGAGACTTGTCTCTGCAAACACACACCAAAACCAATAAAAAAAAAAAAATAAATAAATAAATAATCACAACCACTGACCTTCACAGGACCATCAATTAATTCAGCACAATTGAGATCTTTATGTAAGATTTTCACTCTCCTAAAGCAATAAAATACCATAATATGTTCACAGACACATTTGTTTATCTGTAAAACAATGCTAAAGTCAGTTATTCTCTTTTAAAAATGTGTCTGAATGTCTGTCTTTGTTTTGGTCTCTATAACCAGCCCACTGCCAGTTTATCCGATTATTTTTTAGCACTCCAGGTTGTCTTGATGCAAAACACAGTAGATTTCATTTCTGTCTTGAAGGCTGACCCATGAAGTGCTTTGAAATATGCAATTCATAATAGGGTTGGGTGATGTTGACCAATTTGGCAACGTACGTTGTATAATGTGAAACATCGCAATGGAGGTATTGTGATTGATGATAATTTCCTTATTTTATTATCATTATTATGAGAAAATAAAAACAAATAAAGAAGCTAGGGCTTGACCGTTTTGGTCGCATATGCGCTCAAAATTTTATGCAACCTAAAAATATATTTGGAAGCATTTGTGCTAGTGCATAAATTGTTGTTGTGCGACCCGTTTTCACTGCAAAATCCTCACCGCGTGCGCGGATTTAGGAGACATTTATGCAGAATGCATCTTTGCACCTAAAAACGCCAAACGCAGCGCTCAGGAACAGATTAAGACAGTTATGTGAACTTGCTGAAGTAAAAGCCTGCAATGCTTGCCCCGCCTTGCTGTGCTCTTCTTATTAGACCACTGCTCTAGAACTGAACGTGAATGGATTGGTTAATATCAGCTGTCAATCACTCAGTCAATGCCTTCTGCCTTCAGATGACAGGAGCTACAACAGCGGAAATGTGAAGCGCTGAAGATGAGAGAATGAAAAAAACACTGACAGATTTAGTTTTAGAAACCACTAAAGTTACTTATAATGGCTCATCTTATTAGTGATCATGTGCTGAATGTTAATCCACCATTTACACTTTTCCAAGAGTAGATAAAAGACTTCCAGTGGCCTTAAGTCCGCTATGAAAATAACTAAAGCCATTCACTGTAAAGTCTGTGGGACAGGGTTTGCAGGTAACAGCGTTTGCCACTGAATCTACACATTTTAAACGAAAGAGGTGCTGTATAATCCTTCATTTAATCCTTACGATGCTGTCAGCCGTGCAAGCGGCAGCTATATGTAACATTTACCACAGCTCATGAAAAGACCGTTATTGCTATTAAGATGACATGCAAATAATAAGTTATATATCAATATAAATGTGGGGCGGGGCGATAGATCACAATGCCGGCTCAGCATCGTAAAGTTTATTGGCCATTGGCGATGGCATCATCTTTTGGCCCAACCGTAATTCATAATATGCATAACCTCAACCAAAACATGAAGAGAACGTGGGACAGTGTAGCTCCTCCCTTTTTTAAAAGCAGCCAATAGCATTTTGTTTCTCACAGCTCTGCCCGTGAGAGTGGTAAAGCTCAGGTGCATCAAATGTGAAGCGTATTGAAGGCCTGGGATATATCAGATACTAGAGAGCATTTGATTGGTAAATATTTGATGAGAAACTCTCCAATATTTAGAGTTACATACTGCACATTTAGGCATTTATTGACCTCGTGAAGTAGTAAGTGACCACAGCTCCCGCGATGGTCATCTGCTGACAGGCCAGGATGAACTCGCTGACCCAGATGAGGCCGACAGCGTGATACCAGACCATATACTGCAGCGGACCGTCCATCTTAAACTCCACCAGACCCGTCTGATTATTCTTCACCGGACTGCCTGTGGATACATACACATGCATGCATATACATTATAAATAAAATCATATGTAAATATTAAAAGGTTATGAAATAAAATCTTACACTGAAAAATAAATAAACAAATGTATACATGTATGCATGTAGGGTGTCGCGGTGGCGCAGTGGGTAGCATGATCGCCTTACAGCAAGAAGGTCGCTGGTTCGAGGCCCGGCTGGGTCAGTTGGCATTTCTGTGTGGAGTTTGCATGTTCTCCCAGTGTTGGCACGTGTTTCCGCCGGGTGCTCTGGTTTCCCCCACAGTCCAAACACATGCGCTATAGCTGAATTGGATAAGCTAAATTGGCCGTAGTGTATGTGTGTGAATGCAAGAGTGTATGGGTGTTTCCCAGTGATGGGTTGCGGCTGGAATGGCATCTGCTGCATAAAACATATGCTGAATAAGTTGTCGGTTCATTCCACTGTGGCGACCCCTGATTAATAAAGGGACTAAGCCGAAAAGAAATTGAATAAATGAATGTAAATTATGTAAGATAAAAGCAGAATTTGTTATTAGAATACTTAATTCATAAATTATACTATTTATTAAATACAACAACATTTTAAATAATAAAAAAAGTAAATAATTAAAAAGTAATAAAAATAACAAAATGTCATTTACACATTTTTCATATAATATACATTTATATTATATGAATGTATTATATAATAAATAAATACATAAAATGAAAATACTATAGATAAAATTTAAGAACATTATTTTCAGGCACCTTTGTGTATAAACAGTAATATTACAGCATTAGGAATAAGCTATTTTGAGTAATGATGCAAAGAAATAAAACAAAATATACATTCATATTTTCAGTCTTTGACATTTTGTGTTATATATAAATGGTGGTGTAATTTTTTACCATGTTTAGGATCTTTTTAAGCATTTTAATATGTAACGGTGCAAACTCATCAGGATCATCTATATACAGTGCTCAGCATAATTGAGTACATTATGAAAATTAATATTTTTTTCCATTTCTCAGTGAATATAGGCAATGTATTTTGGTGCATTTAAACAAAACAGATTTATTGAACAGATATATTTATTAAAATATTATTTTAGTCACCAAACATATTTAGAATAAAAAGATAAAACAAGTAAATTCAAGCAAAATATTAAAATTTTAATTTCAATAATTAAAACTAATTTTTTTTCTTCTCTTGATTTTTCCTTTTTTTTGTATTTTATATTTTTCTATAACATAAATCTGGCTGTATTTGTTTTTGGACCGTTATCGTAAGTTATTTTGTTAGATAAGCTCCAGATTTGGCAACAGTACTGACTAATCTAATGTATATGCACTAATATAATATTGTATAGCTTCCTATTAAAAATATGAATTTAAAAGATAATGTGTAAGGGGTGTATTTATATATGCTGAGCACTGTATATATACAAATCAGAATATTTGATACTATATAGAACACTTTATTTGCTTTTATTTTCTATTGCATAACTTTATTTCTCGATAGTTTAGATACTACGATTTGATATTTTATCTTGTTTACTAATTCAAGGTCCCGAGTGGTTGTGTAAGCATTTCACTGCATATCATGCTGTGCATGACTCTGTGATATGACAAAGAGAATTTGAGTTTGAGATCAGACCTGCGGTGCCGAGGCAGAGCAGCACAGAGATCCAGTAAACCCAAAAGAGCATGAGTGTGAGGAAGGTCCAGAAGGGCTGCAGCGCCAGCAGAGGAAGATGAGTGAACACTTTGCCGGCCACATGAAACAGAGCGATGGTGAGAGCCACACGCTTCCTCATGAAGAACATCAGCAGCAGCAAGAGTACCTGA
>CAIGQZ010032813.1:23649481-23662120 GCA_903798205.1 Danio tinwini | reverse complement strand
TAAAGTGGAGATGCCGGGGATTGAACCCGGGGCCTCATACATGCAAAGCATGCGCTCTACCACTGAGCTACATCCCCGCTGTAAAAATATAATTACTATAGAGTGGAGTTTTGGAAAGCTGACAGAAACTTCAACAGGAATAAATGAGATAAAGGCTATATAATGTATAATTTAATCTTTAAAATCTATTTCACTTAAACATTCACTGACAGATTTTAGCCTTTCACATTTCTCACATCTTTAACCAGTTGTTTAACTCTTTGTAGGCCACTCATTGTTGAAATAGTCATCAGGAAAACCCTGGTGATTTACTCGTGGACATTGAAAGACTTTTGAACATTGACTTTAAAAGTTAATTGATATAAAAAATAAATAAATAATGAATGTCAGTTCCCATTAACAATACCCAACAAAAGTCTTGTCATCAGTTGTAAGAGCAACAAATAATAACTTGATTTCTAGTTGATCATTTGTAAAAGTGTCAGAAGGTCGATTTTTCTGATGAATCTGTTGAACTGCATCCCAATCATCACAAATACTGCAGAAGACCTACTGGAACTCGCAGGAACCCAATATTAAGAAATCAGTCAAGTTTGGTGAAGAAAAAATCATGGTTTGGGGTTACATTCAGTATGGGGGACTGCGAGAGATCTGCAGAGTGGATGGCAACATCAACAGCCTGAGGTATCAAGACATTTGTGCTGCCCATTACATTACAAACCACAGGAGAGGGCAAATTCTTCAGCAGGATAGCGCCCCTTCTCATACTTCAGCCTCCACATCAAAGTTCCTGAAAGCAAAGAAGGTCAGGGTGCTCCAGGATTGGCCAACCCAGTCACCAGAATCAATATTATTAAGCATGTCTGGGGTAAGATGGAGGAGGAGGCATTGAAAATGAATCTAACTAATCTTGATGAACTCTGTGAGTCCTGCAGGAGCGCTTTCTTTGCCATTCCAGATGACTTTATTAATAAGGGATTTGAGTCATTGCAGAGATGTATGGATGCAGTCCTCCAAGCTCATGGGAGTCATGCACAATAATTCATTCTTTTTCCACTGCAGCATGGCTTTATATTCTATACTGGACATTATTTCTGTTAAGAGACAAGACTTTTGTCTGAGCAAAGTCAGACCTTACTGTCCTAATGAAATAATTAAATAAATCAAGGCATGATCATATTTTATTTTGATAAGCATAATCTAGAGGCATTTGCCTTTCATATAAGCCACTTCTGATACCAAATGATCAACTAGAAAAGGTTATAATGTATTTATAAAGGTTATAATGTATTTAAGTGCTTAAACAAACTTCCAGGCAAATTAGCATTGAGCATATTACGTATAACTACCCCCCCCCCCCAAAAAAAAACAACAACAATATTTTACACTTATTTATTTAATAATTAATTAATTCAACTCCACTCAATTCTGAAATGTCACACAAACAGAACACGCACACAAGAATGACTGAAATAGTTTTTTAATATTTCAAATGTAAACACATACATTGTAACACAGAAAATAATGGCCATGGCGGGACATTTTAAAATAGCCTATTAATCTTTCGTTAAACACAAAACATCTCGTTTGTGAATGATGACCATCAAGAGCAGTTTTAACATTGCTATAAAGTGCTTCAGATTTGGACCAAAGACAATACTAGTTATATTTCTTCTTCGTTTCTTCTTCCACGTTTTTAAATGTGCATTAGGGTTTGTTGTCTAATTTCTGAAGGTGTTTCACTAAACAGCACCTTAAAGATTTGGAAATCTACTCAATCAGTAGCACCTCATTGCGTTTGGTCACTTCTCGCTGTAGGCGATTAACAACGGCACTGTAGAGAGCACTGGTCACGATGGTAAAAGTGGTAAAATAAACCTAAACGAACCGTTTACACAGGATAAAGAGGCACGTCCTGAGTTACTAAAAGGACAGTTCACACACACAACCAAAGAAAATGGCCTCATCATTTACTCTCTGTAGAGTGGTTTCTTTATTCTGTTGAAAACAAAAGAAGATACTTTGAAGAATGCTGGCTTCTGACATCCACTGACTACCATAGTAGAAACAATAATTACTGTAGGGTAATAACTTTTTGGTTGTAATTTTCTTTCACACCACTAGAGGGTGTATAATGTAGTTACGCTCTCCTAGCGATGACCTGCGGGTCAAAACAAAACCTTTTGACCGTGATGTACTTGAGAATGTTTATTTTGATTAGTGGTGGGCAAAGCGAGGCTTCATGAAACACTGAAGACACAAATGTGTCGAAGCTTCGAAGCGTTTCAAAACCTTTCTCTACAGTGACAACTAGTGGTCATTTTTATGTATTGCTCTGGAACAGCTTCAGCAAAGAAACAGTTAAGCAAATTGATTATACTAATATAACTTACGTTTTATAGTTGAGGTTTTTAGCGAAGCGCTGAGAGTTCCAGACTAGCATGCTGAGATATTGGGTTTAAATCCAGGGTTATGCAGCTATAGATATTAGTCTTTAAATGCTGTTCTTGTAATGTGTTTTGTAACATTGGTCTGACATCAGAATAAACATTTTGTGACTTGATTTGGTCATATGTAACATTATTAAAATACATCAAATCATATTTGTACAGGTCGGGATGCGAACTCGAGACATTTGCAGCACAGTTACTCTGTGCACTAGGGCTAGGTTACAAGATTTTTTTCCCGACCCTGTCAGTCAAACACAGAATTGCCAAGTCTCGAAACATTTCTGGAATGACCTATGCTTTAAATTGCTTTAGTCACATGACCTGTGTGTTTCGAATCACCTTAGTTACGTGACCTGTGTGTTTCGAAATATCTTAGTCACATGACCTGGGTGTTTCAAATTACATTACTCATGTAACCTGGGTGTTTTGAATCACCTTAGTCACGTGACTGGGGTGTTTCAAAGCACATTACTCACGTGGCCTGTGTGTTTCGTATCACCTTAGTCACATGACCTGTGTGTTTCGAATCACCTTAGTCACGTGAACTGTGGCTTTTAAATTACATTACTCAGGTAACCTGTGTGTTTCGAATCACCTTAGTCACGTGACCTGTGTGTTTTAAATTACATTACTCACGTAACCTGGATGTTTGGAATCACCTTAGTCACATGACCTGGGTGTTTCGAAGCACTTTACTCAAGTGACCTGGGTGTTTTCGAACCAACTTAGTCACGTGACCTGTTTGTTTCAGACCATACTTCGATGCAGTGTTTCCGAACACTTGCACTTCGAAACGTCAGTTTCACGTCAACCTTCTCTAAGTTTGATGTTTACTTTATTACTTTTGACTAAATGAACAATAACGGATTAGAATACCAAGGTACAAATGCGTCACAACCAACAATCGAATTATATGCAGCTACAATTACAATGGAAGATAATAAGTGACATTCTTCAAAATATTTCCAACAGAAAGTAAACAATGACAGAATTATCCTTTTTTTAGTGTACTGTCCCTTTAAATCTGTACCAGAGGCCTACGGATGTCTCTCCAGGTCTTACTGTACAATGAAACTCTTGTTTTAGTTCACGACAACAAAAAATATTCAACACTGCTCGATAATATGATCATTTTGCTAAAATATTGAACCACTTGACCTGGTTTTGGCACGGACACTTGAATTGCTTCTGAACAGATTCACGATATGAACTTCTGTCTGTTTCGTACACGAAAAAAAACAACTCCCGCCAAAAGTCAGCGACCATCCGTTGATACCCACGCGAAAATACTTCAGTGTAATGAAGCTACAACATGCTTGAGCTTACGATGGCGTCCTAAACACGGCATCCATGTAAAGCATGCAATAAACTCCGAAAGCCGTCCGATCCGTCGTCACAGTAGACGTTAATTAAAAGACCAAAAACCCCACTGAGAGTGTGCGCTCCACGGCTGCTGTCCATTAGCGGAGTGTTGTTTCAAGGCACCACACTTTCAAAACACTTGACAACGATAGTGAAACATTGCACATCGGAAAACAAATCACTTGAGTATAGTTTCAAAATGCATATATCTAAAAAAAACGTAGAAGAATAGTTGCTGAAATGCAAAGTTTTTTGAAGCCTGCGTTAGATGAGGAGATGAACTTCGGCCCTGAACTGGATCTCATTGGCAGTGTTTCGTTGATTCTCGATAGAAAATCTGCGGACGTCTTTCGTCGATTGAACATTCACCAATTGTGGAGCAAAAAGCTTCAAGTTTCATTGAGTTCACCGTGAGGGAGTGATGAGCACCAGGCTCGTCTTTCCTCAGTGTTTTACTCCAATCTTCTTCTTTTTTTTTTGCATTGATTTGCATTGGTTTGTTTCAGTAGTGTGTGTTTTAGGTCCAGCGCCCATTTCCGAGCACACAAACACACTGCTGAAATACAACAAAAAACTAAAAAGTAGTAAAAAAAAAATGACACACTAGTCCCGTGAAGGATTTTGTAACCAGATCACACCACTGTCTCTTTGGCCATCTCGTCTGTGAGGAAGGCGTTCAGTTTCGAAATGTCCACAACGGCATCATTTTTGTTCATGGAAATGTCTTTTAAGTGGTCCTCGTCACTTTGGTCCTTGGCAAAATTGACAAAAACCTGAAATAAACAGACAGAAAGTCACAATGAATCGCATTCCTGTATTTTTATTTCAATTTAAATTTAATTTATATAGCGATTTCCACACTAAGTATCATTCCAAAGCAGCTTTACAAAAAAGTTTTCAATTTTCCACTGGGTAGTCTTCAAAAAATATCACATTTTCATTTATTCATTCATTTTCCTTTGGGTTAGCCTCTATTTCAGAGGTCGCCTCAGCGGAATGAACCGCCAACTTTTCCAGCATATGTTTTACACAGTGGATGTCCTTCCAGCCACAACCCAGTATTGAGAATCACCCATAGACACTTATTTACATACACACATTCATACACTATGGCCAATTTAGTCCATCCAATTCACCTATAGTGCATGAGTTTGGACTGTGGGGAAAACCGGAGCACCCAGAGGAAACCCACGTCAACAATGGGAGAACATGCAAACTGCACACAGAAATGACAACTGACCCAGCCGGGACTCAAGCCAGCAACCTTCTTGCTGTGTGAGGCAGCAGTGATAACCACTGAGCCACCGTACTGCCTGCTGCTAGATTACACTCCAAATTAACATGGGATGACTGAAAACACAAGGGACCACAAACAAAGCCCTGGGGTATTCTTACTTGGTCTAAAGTGGTCTGTGAGACGGAGTAGTCCTCGATGTGGAGCTGCTCTTTGTTCTTGGAGAGGATGTTGAAGATGCGAGCGAGGGAGGTCAGGGATGAGGACAGCTGGTACTGCAGCATGTTTCGGTGCTTCTCTTTCAGCGTACTGCCTGGCAGTTCCCGCTCGATGAACTCCATCACCGGCTCCAGCTGCGGATCGGCCCCCGCCACCCGCAGGATGATGGTGTACCCGTCACCAAACCTGCAACAAGAGCAGAAGATGCTCAGTCAGTACATTCAGACTAAGCTAGCAAATTTGTAACAATGAAATAGAGCTGAAGTCAGAATTGGTAGCCCTCCTGAATTATTACGCCCTCTAAATTCATAATAAAAACATAATAGTTTTAATAACTCACTTCTAATAACTGATTTCATTTATCTTTGCCATGATGACAGCACATAATATTTGTATATAACTGGAAATTTAGATACTCGTTTTCAGTTTAAAGTACAATTTAAAGGCATAACTAGGTTCATTAGACAAGTTAGAGTAATTAGGCAAGTCATTAGCTACGTTTCCACTGTCGCGCCCAAAGCGAGTGAGCCAGTGCTAGCCAGGGCCAGTCACGTTTCCACAATCACTTCCGGGGCTTGATCGGGTCAAAGCCTGCTGAATACCTTAGGCCAAAGCGCGCCAGTCGGGGCTTCAGGGCGGATTGAGGGCAAAGGTGGAGTTGCTAAATATGGTGTGCCACCATTACACTAGTTTTCCGATCACACACGAGTAAATGCACCAATAAATAAATAAATAAATAAATAAATAAATAAAGGTAAGGAAAAACATAGCTAATAGTAAGTTTAAGATATTCTATAAAACACCTTATAGGCTAGGGGTCTTTTGCTTAAGATCGCGGCAATGTATATGAAGAATTAAGAAATGCTGCTATTGTATAACGATGGTTTCTTTTGTAAACAATCAAATAAATATGTATATTGTGCTAACCACTAAGCTACTGTGCTGCCTGATTTGTAATGTACTGTAATATTTTGAACTGTTTTGTAAAAATATAATGATCTGACATAAGTATTATTGTGCTACATAAAATTGATATATCGTGTAGCAAAAACAGTAGGCAGGCTAAATGAAAATGCAGATTCATCCTCTGCCAGCAGGTGGCGATTATAAAACTGCAGGAATCAATGCATTTCCTTGGTAAACAAATCAGCTGCTCTGGGTTCCGCTTGTTAAATCGTGACGTATGAAATTACTGTTCCCGGGTCTAAGCCGCTACTCATTTGAACTGAGAAAATATTCCTTTATGACCACTTTTTAGTCATATCACACATTGAAGTGAATTGTTTATCATGGTGTACATAACAGTTTCTGCATTGGCTGCATAACAGACACCAATATTTTAACAATTAATAAAAAATAATCACTTTCTGGCCATCTAATATTAGACATGGTTATATATACAGTGGTCCCTCGCCATGACGCCGTTCACCTTTCGAAGTCTCGCAGTTTGGCTGATTGCTTGTTTTAGTGTAATTTGACATTTTTTTTTTTTTTACAGTGCATTGTGTTTTACGGACTGGCTGTATACCACTGTCAAGCAGTATCCTCCATGTCGTGTCTTCTGTACAGCACGTAATGCATTCAGCTTGACAAATTTACATAAATCTTTGTTTGCTAGCATTGTGAAGTGCTGTACTGTATGTTTGCAAGTTTTCTCCCCACAACAAACCCCATAATGTCGGCAAAACATTCTGCATTGTCAAAGGCAGCTGCGGTAGCACCCAAAAGGCAGAGGAAGATGCTAACCATCACACAAAATGTTGGACTTCTGGATATGCTAAAGGAAGGTAGAACTTTACGTGAGTGTTTAAACGAGAAAAAGTGTAAAAATGGTAATGCCTGTTTGAGAAAAGTGTGTAATGAGGGGTTTTACAGCCTTATAACCTAATAATAATTGTAAAAAAATAAAGCGGACTACTTCACGGATTTCACCTATGGTGGGTTATTTTTAGAAAGTAACTATCGCGATTAACGAGGGATCACTGTATTGCGATCATAATTTTCGTAAGTATTACATCGATTTGTAAACGTTTATTATTATTACAATTTGTTGAGTCTCCTCATACAGTTTTTTTTGATATAGCGTTTGGACCCGGATGCCGCTTCAGGTGATTTATAATTCATTACATGAAGATCATCTAAAACAGTGTTTCTCAACCACGTTCCTGAAGGACCACCAACACTGCATGTTTTGGACGTCTCTTTTGTCTGTCACACCCATTACAAGTCTTTCAGTCTCTGCTAATGAGCTGATGATCTGAGTCAGGTGTGTTTGGTTAAGGAGACATGGGAAATGTGGTCCTCCAGGAACACTGATCTAAAAAGAAAACATCTGATCTCAATAATATCCGCTTACTTGTTCTTTAAATGCTGCACGCTGCCCAGACAGCGGAACCTGCCATTCACCATGATGGCCATTCGAGTGCAGAGAGCCTCACACTCCTCCATACTGCAGAACAAAACAACAAAGGTCAGGTTAAATCGCAAGAAAAACAAAATGATACTGATATGATGCACATACACTGTACAGACAAGGGCAAAACTGTTGGTACCCTTCAGTTTTGTCCAGTTTCATTAGTTTGCCTTTTTAATGCTTCTGTTGAACCACAATTTGAACGCAATATCTAATTTTTAATAGTTTATCTTCATTTATGATTAACCTTTTTTGTTGTGTGTTATGTTAGTGACCACTGTAGTTTTTCTGTCTTCAGTGGAAGGGTACCAATGGTTTTGTCCATGTTTGTATATTAAATGTATTATTATTATGTCACTAGCAAGTTTTAACATCATTAGCACATTGCTAATTATATATTTATGACAATTGTAGCATGTTTTAACAAGTTGCTAACATTCTAGCAAACTGCTAACATAATTTAAAATGCATTTAGCATGTTTTAGCAAAATTATAGCACGGTAACACATTTCTAACAAGTCAAACCACAATTCTAGTGTATTTTAGACCTACCTGCTACTGTAAGATGCTAGGATAATTAGGCTAGAGACATCACCTACTTGTTTTAACATGTTGCTAGCGTGTTTTAGCAGAATTATAACATTGTAACACATTCCTAACATGTCAAACTACAGTTCTAGCGTATTTCGGAAATATTTTGCCTAGTTTCTAATGTACGCTGCTAGCATATTTTGGCTAGTGACATCACTAGCTTGTTTTAACATGCTGTTAGCATGGTTTAGCAAAAATATAACATGATAGCACATTCTTAACATGTTAAACCACAATTCTAGCCTATTTTGGAAATGTTTTGCCTTGTTGCTAATCTAAGCTGCTAGCATATTTTATAAACATGCTGTTAGCAAGGTTTAGTATGATTTTAACATGGCAACACAGTCTTAACATGTTTAACCACAATTCTAGCGTATTTAGGAAATGTTTTGCTTAGTTGCTAACATGTTTTAGCAAGTCACTAGCATATTTTAGCACACCACTAGCCAAAGTTTTTCCATAAAACAAGCTAAATCACTGGAAGATTATTTAGCTTGTTTTAACATGTTGTTAGTGTAACCAGGGGATGGATGTGACACTGACAACAGGGGTGCGGATCCACATGCAGGTTTATTAGCAGGATGGTCAGGCAAGCAATGATCAACACAGGAGCAAACAGATATATACAGGTAACAGATAAGGGCAATCCAGAGTCATAGTCAGATAGCAGGAAAATTATCAAAGGCAGGCAGCAGACAGGATGAACAGACAGACGTGGCAAAGATTAAAACCAGGCAAACTAGACAAAGGAAAATGCCACTGAAAACAGATAACAAGACTCAGCCATAGTGTAAGTGTTTGTGCTCCTTATGTAGTGCAATGAATCAGTCGTTGAGTGGCTTCAGCTGTGGGATACCAATCAGTGGTGACTTGCATCAGGTGTGTGTGTGTGGCATGACTGAATATGTAGTCCATTTACCAGCAGATTTGTAGTCCTTGTGAATGTGTGTGTGTGTGTGTGTACCAGCGATCTCTAGTGGTTGTATCTCGCTGGTGACCGTGACAGTTAGCATGTTTTAACTAAATTATAACATGGCAACACATTCTTAACAGATCAAAGCAAAATTTTAGCTTATTTGAGAAATGTTTTGCCTAGTTGTTAACATGTTTTAGCAAGCTGCTAGCATATTTTAGCACATTCATTCATTCATTCATTCATTCATTATCTGCCACTTATATTTTAGCACATCACTAGCCAAAGTCCAAATTAACTTATTTTAACTTAACTTATTAACAAACTTAACTTATTATAATTAAGTTCCTCCATAAAACAAGCAAAATAATCTGTCATGGAAATAAGCAAAATAAACTTGTTGTTATATTGCTCTGCTTCCCCAGATTATTTAGCTTGTTTTAAGCAAAAATTCACTTAATTTGACCCAATTTATTTTATTTTATTTTAAACAAGACAATTTGTTTTACTTGTCCAGACAATGCTTCTTAATTTTGGAGTTTTTTGATATTAGGACTAGAAACAAAGATAAAACCCCTTAAGTTGGAAAATAATTAAAAACTAAAACTATATTTGGCCATAAAACATTGGCTAATATCACATGCATATCTTTCCATCTCACCTGTGTGAGGTCAGCACGACGGAGCGTCCCTCTTTAATGATGCTGAGGATGCAGTTCCACAGGGCCCGTCGTGCTTTGGGGTCCATCCCAGTGGTGGGTTCGTCCTGTAACCACGATAACAGCCAGGTTAACCGTGGCCCACAGATTGAGCAGAAAACACAGGCAGAAAACCATGAAGAGTGGAAAAAGAGTGATCATGATCCTAGAGTCTGCACTGCCTCTGCTCAACTGCTCAACACAAGCCTACTCCTCTGAGAATTAAACACTTCACGCCGTATTAAAAATGTGGCAAGAGCTAAACGCCGTGTGGGATTTATTTTTTGCTTTTGCTCTGGGAAAAAGAGGTCTGGCAGGCCGTCAACTGGAGGACCGTTACACAACTGCACTAAACTAAACTGGAGCGAGTGTCACAAGATCTTTTCATGAAATGGAGTTGACCTAAATAAACTCATATGCGGATTTGTGGGTGTTTTGTAGAGGATGAAAATATATTTGGGTGCTTTAGTCTTCAGCAGTTTTGTTCATTTATGCTTTTGAATTGCATTATGGGAGCTTGATCTTTCTTTCAACAACTTTTAACCTTGGAAAGTTGAAAGTGTGACTTTTATAAACATTTTGAATAGTTTAAAGTGATATATTGTCTGGGTTGGTGTTTTATATTACACTACAAAAGCCTTGTAATAAACTGCCTGTCCATTTTCTGTTATTTTACAGACTTATTTCTCTATATATGATTTCTTTTTCATTATATTATTTCGAACTACTGAAATTACAATAAAGGTTACTTCTTTGTTAAACTGTAGAGTTGAATTTTCAATATCAAAAGTCGACAGAGCAGAGATCAACATCCCATAATGCAATTAACAATCGTAAATTCACACTTGTGAATCACAAAGTACAGAAACTGTTCATTAACAGATATTATATTTTAACAGTGTAACTGCGCACATGTTTTTCTATAGTTCACTAAGCATGTACATCTGTGTAGCTGCATCTGTATTTAGATTAATCACAAACAATTCATGTAAATAATTTACATTTTTAACCGCTGGTAAATCTAATGTTTTTATGTGAACAACAAGTGTATTTCCCCCCTGTCTTTAAACATTGATAATATTTCGCGTTTTTTATGCTTTGCCAGCCATATAGAGGTGACCTAGGCGGCCGCCATGAGCGTCAGAATAGTGAGCGAACCCCCCGGTCCTCACTTTCACCAGTGACAACCACCCCCTCCCTCCTGGTCCCACAAAAAAGTGTGATTAATTAGTTATTTTTTTTAATCAATTGAACAGCCCTAATATATATGTATATTATATGAATATATATATATATATATATATATATATTTTTTTTTTTTTTCTGCTCTCCATGGCCTATAATACAATAAACACCAAAACATCATTACAAATGGATTTTGTAGTTTAAACTCTCCCAAATCTGTGCAGTTTATTATCATTTCACTCACCAAGAACACCACCGGCGGTCCTCCAATGAGCGCCATGGCGGTGGAAAGCTTCCTCATGTTTCCTCCGCTGTAGCTTCCTGCTGCTTTGTCCACATACTTCACCAGGCCCAGTTTGCGAATGCCCCAATCCGCAACCTGCGACAAAAACAACACAGCCAATGAGATCAATTGTCATTAATAATTAACAATAATCAGCACTAGCAGTCAGACTGAAAACTAACCTTGCACACTTCCTTCTCTGGGACGCCACGCAGGATGGCATAAAACTCCAGATGCTCTCTGCCCGTCAGCAGGTCATTGATGGCATCAAACTGCGGGCAGTAGCCCATATTCTGATGCACTTCATCAATCTCCGTCAGCACACTGCGGGAAACAAGACAGAGAGTTAAAAGGAAGCATTAAAACACACATTTTTGGAACATTCAATTTACAGCAAACCATCTTCATGTTTCAGTTTTTTGAGATTATATCAAATATCAAATAAAAAAATGCACATTTCAAAGCACTTCATGTGACCTTTAAGACCTTTAAAAGTTCAGGTATACACTGTTATCTGAAAGTATAGCATGCTGTTTTTATTTCTTTACCTGTTTCCTGCTAAGTAGGCCTCCCCGCTGGTGACCACAGAGTCTCCTGTCAGCATCTTGAAAGTGCTTGTCTTTCCGGCTCCATTCACACCCAGCAACCCAAAACACTGATGAAGGAACACGTTATCAAAAACTGTCATTTGCTTATTATTAATGTACATGTTTACTTCAAAAATAATTTGAAATATATATATATATATATTTTTACTAATAAAGACAGACAGAAGCGCTCACCTCTCCAGGTGGGATTCCCACACACAGTCTGTCTACAGCTGGCTTCTGCTTCCTCTTATACACCTGCAGAACAAGCATGATTATATTCTATTAGGTAACATTACATACGACAATAATAAAGCTTTGTTTTTTTTAATGATATTATAATAAATAACTATAATACAGTTATGTTTACCACTGATTACAATGACAGCTGCAGCACATTACACGACACACTGTTTAAGCAACTCACACACCTTGATTGAGGGATATATTGTTTTGTGTCATGTAATGTGCTGCAGCTGACATTGTAATCAGTGTCCAGATTGGTAAACTGTTTCAGATGTGATGTGCAAAGCATGATGGGATGTGTAGTCCATGTGAATAGCTGGTGGAGTGGACATATAGCTGGATATTTGGTGGGTACTCCAGCTACTACTTGCAACAAATCAATCAATCAATCAATCAATCAATCAATCAATCAATCTATCTATCTATCTATCTATCTATCTATCTATCTATCTATCTATC
>CAIGQZ010032813.1:23597149-23614673 GCA_903798205.1 Danio tinwini | reverse complement strand
ATAATATAATATAATATAATATAATATAATATAATATAATATAATATTTCCATGGCAGATAACTAAATTAAAATAAGCTATATAATTTAATTTCAGTCGAAATTATTTTTTATTTTAAGCAACATTTTTTTGTAAGTAATTGCAACATAAAATTTTTTAGTAATAACAATGCAGCTTTTTATACAATGTATCTATATGAATGTGTATTTTTGTTTGTGCATTTTTAGGGCTTATTCAGATAGATACATTGTATATAAAAAGCTGCATTATTATTAAAAAAGAAATGATTGCATGTTGCATGAACAAGATGCACATACAGGTTTGGAATGCCACAAACACATGCACATATTGCTAGTGTAAAAATAGCAGATGACTGTAAGTGTTTTAAGATAATTGAGTGCTTAGCTTAGCGAGGAATGAAAAGGAGTTTAGTAAAAGCATATTTACTGGACAACACACTGAACAGTGGCGCTGCTGTAACACGATAAACATGCAGAGCGAGGATGAGGTTACTATAGGTCATTCTCCTCATTCAGCAGCGCAAAAACACCACCATAACCCACTTTCTGACTTCTCCATCTCTTTAACGAATGCATGCTTACAGGACAGGTTATGAGAATTATAGAATGCTTATGATAAAGGTGTTTTGACTTTCACACAGCGTTACATAAACATTGCATGAAAAGGTTACAGCCGGTCAGGTTTGTGAATGATGAGTCAATATGATTCACAAACCTGTAAACATTACTGTCATGTGCAGTTCTCAAGATCACTGTGAGAAATGAACAAACAAACTGTTTTACTACTGGATTGATTTGCATATCAACAATTTTCCTGATTACTTTAACAGAGAGTGAGAAAAGTCATCAGAAAATGTAAACAGACAAGTTGTACTTGACGTCTACATCCTGTTACTGGGTTATTAATGTTAACTACGAGAAGATTATGTAAAAATAAAATGTATTGTAAATTTATTTTAGGTATTCGTCAAAAGCAACAGTTGAACTTGAGGTATTAGATGACTGAATTTAAATCTTATTAAATATTACTGAAATTATTAAAGTTGTAGAGATATTAGACGACATATAATTTACAAAACAGGAAGTGACAGAAAGAAAACAAAAAAGAATTATTAAAAATATATCATTTAGTTTAACCTGAAATACGACAATAAACCAAACAAAATCTGAAACTAACATATCAAAACCATTACTATTATAAAAACTAAACTAATATATATACAGTTAAAGTCAGAAATTTTAGCACCCCTTTGAATTTTTGCTTCATTCATTTCTTTTTCTTTTCGGCTTAGTCCCTTTATTAATCCAGGGTCGCCACAGCGGAATGAACCGCCAACTTATCCAGCACATGTTTTACGCAGCGGATGCCCTTCCAGCTGCAACCCATCTCTGGGAAAGAATTTTTGCTTCTTTATTTAAATATTTCCCAAATGATGTTTAACAGAGCAAGGAAATTTTCACAGTATGTCTGATAATATTTCTTCTGGAGAAAGTCTTATTTTTATTTATTTAGGCTAGAATAAAAGCAGTTTTAAATTTTTAAAACCCATTTTAAGGTCAAAATTATAAGCCCCTTTAAGCTATAATTTTTTCAATATTCTACAGAACAAACCATCATTATATAATAACTTGCCTAATTACCCTAACCTGCCTAGTTAACCTAGTTTACCTAGTTAAGCCTTTAAATGTCACTTTAAGCTGTATATAAGTGTCTTGAAAAATATCTAGTAAATTATTATTTACTGTCATCATGGCAAAGATAAAATAAATCAGTTATTAGAAATTAGTTATTAAAACTATTATGTTTAGAAATGTGTTGAAAAAAATCTTCTCTCCGTTTGAAATTGGGGAAAAAATAAACAGGGGGGCTAATAGTTCTGACTTCAACTGTATATTTAATTAAAATAACTAAATAAAGTCACTGAAAAACTAAGGTAAATAAAATTATAATTAGCCAAAACGAATGATGATTTTCAGATTGAATATTGGCGCCGAATACTAAACTAAAACTAACAAAAACCATAAAGAGCCTGATCACACCGAACGTGCTTTTACATTCCAAAAACGCGAGGCGCACCTCACTGCCTTTGTTGTTGACAAGAAAAAGAGAAGTGCAGTGCACTTTTTATGTCACTAGGCAATGATCAAATCAGCTGTGTATTGTGCACGAGTGTTGCTGTTGATATTGTTATAAGTGTAAATTTGTAATATTGAGAAATTCAAGATTTGTAAAGTCATACAGCTCTGGATAACTCAAAACAGCAACCACTAGTCCCTCTTCCATCTTTAAAAGTCTCTGTAGTTATCTTAACAACACAAACCCTGCTGTCACCTTAACGGAAACCCCGCCTCTGCTTTCATTTGATTGGAGAATGAAAAAGACGTGACTGACGTAACATGCTTTTTCCACTCAGAGTTGACTTAATTTCAACTGCAAGCACACATCGCGCAATGGCAAAAACGTGAGGCGCAGCAGGCAGTTAAAACGCGAGTATCATACAAAATACAGGACAAAACAGTATCAAAATTAATTAAAAAAATACAAAACTGTAAGAACCTTCACACACATCCTCCAAAACTCTGATCACTCTGTATTTAATATCTGTATTTTGTGATTCACAAGTGTTTGTTTACTGTTGTAAATTGCATTATGGGATGTTGATCTCTGCTCTGTCGACTTTTAATGTTGAAAATTCAACTCTACAGTTTAACAAAGTGACTTTTACTGACATTTTAGTAGTTTGAAAAAATATGAATAATAAATAGTAAATAGAGAAATAAGTCTGTAAAATAACAGAAAATGGACAGGCAGTTTATTACAAGGTTTTTGTACTGTAATATACAACACCAACCCAGACAATATATCACTTTAAACTATTCAAAATGTTCATAAAAGTCACTTTATCAAACTTTTCAATGTTAAAAGTTGTTGGAAGAAAGATCAAGCTCCCATAATGTCACTTAAAAGCATAAATAAAATAAAAACAAGCATCACAAAGTACAGAAAACTGCAAACTTGCGGATATTTTTTACAGTGCAGAGGAGAATTCATTAAGCACAGAAAACTCTGTTATATTAGTCTCTATCATGAGGCGTATAATGAAACCCTACAGACATGCAAACACCAGTAGACCTGCAGTAACCTCTGTGCCGCTGGGTTACTGGAGTTCAGCCGCATATCCAACACCAGAACAAAGAGGAACTGAAGGCGCTCAGACAGCAGCGTCGGCGTACACGGCATTTCTCTTTCAGTTTTGTGAGATAAAACTCCACTGTAAAAAATGACCGTAAATGACCCATTCTTAACATATACAGATAATAACTGTAAATTGACTTTCCCATAATTCTCTGTATGGCAATTTTTGTGGGGATTACTGTGGTTCTTTTAAGTATTTATAAGTTTTTTTTGTTACATCTTATGTTGATAAATAATGTTTATTGCATTATTTTAATTGTATGTGTGTTACCATGATGGTGTTTAGTAGCTGTGTGAATGATACTGGTGTATAATATTATAAATGAACAAAATACGGTAGTTTACAGTTAAATTTAGAACATTTCTGTACAGTTTCTACCATAGTTTTAATGGTAAAGTTCTGGTAACCACAGCTGCTGTTTTTACTGTAAATTTTACGGATTGTCTTTTACTATGAATTAATACTATAAATGAATGAAAAATAGAAATTTACTGTAAAATAAAGTCAATTATTTTACATTTTATATCATATTTTTATTGGTAAAATTGTGGTAAACACAGTTTAAAGGTACAGTTCTGGCAACCACAGTTGCTGTTTTTTACTGTAAATCTGACACGTTTTTTTGCAGTATATAAAATTAATAAAATATGGTAGTTTACTATAACATTTGGAAAATACTTTTACAGTTTCTACCATATTTTTAACAGTAAAGTTGTGACAGCCGCATAGCTGTTGATTTTTACTGTACATTTTTATAGATTGTCTTTTACGGTGTATAATAATGTAAATGAATGAAATATGGTAGTTTACTGTAAAATTGTGAAAATTATGTAATGCTTTTTACCATATTTTTAACTGTAAAGATGTGACAACCACATAGCTGCCGTTTATAACATTTTTATGGATTATTATTATTTTTAACTATAAATGAATGAAATACAGTAGTTTACTGTAAAATGTAGAATATTCTTTTACAGTTTCTACTACATTTTCATAACAATAAAGTTCTGGCAGCCAGAGCTGCTGTTTTTTTACTGTCAATTTGTACAAATAGTTTTTTTGTTTGTTTTTTTCCATAAATTAATGACAGTAGTTTACCATTAAATTTTAGAAAATGAATTTTTTTTTGGATTATAACAATACAATACAAAACATCAAAACTAAGCAGCAAACTAACTAAAGTAAAACATACACACACACACAGTATATAAAAATAAATAAGTAAAATAAAAAATAAAATAAATAAAAAGGAAGGAGATACACCTTTTTGAAAACACCTTTAGTTGAAAAACTATTTTGTTAAATCAAATCATGTGGTACTGTTTTAATATAATTAAAAAATGGATTCCAAATCTTTTTAAATAATTCAGCCTTTCCTCTCAAAGAATATGTGATCTTCTCCAATGGTATACAGTTGCAAACTTCTGAGATCCACAGTCCAATTGGTGCATCAATGTCTGTTTTCCATTTTAAAGCAATGCATTTTTTTAGCTATTGTCTGTACAATATTTTTAACGCTAAAATTGTGGCAACCCCATAGCTGGCGTTTTTAGTTCTGGTCACTAGTTCTGGTAATTTATTCTATAAATGAATGAAATGCACTAGTTTACTGTAAATTTGGAAAATGCTTTTACAGTTTCTACCATATTTAAACAGTAAAGTTCTGGCACTTTATGGATTGTTTTTAAGTGTATAATACTGTAAATTAAATAAATATGGTAGTTTATCATAAAATTAAAAAATATATATTTTACAGCTTCTACCATCTTTTAATGGTATCGTTCTGGCAACCACAGCTGCTTTTTTTTACTGTAAATTCTAAAGTTTATTTTTTACTGGGTGAAAAGAGACTCTCTTGTAATAAACCAACGGCCAGTGTGAAAGAGGAGAAAATAACAGAGAAGAAAATGTTTTTATCTGCACATCTGAAGGCAAGTTAGGTCACATTTGTTGAGCTCTGCACTTTTTGGATGTGTCAGTCTTGTGACGGGACAAACTCCATTAACACGCAGGTTTAGTTTCTGAAAGCCGGACAGCATGTGCTTGAGAGCTGGACGGCTAAAATGTCAAGTGCCTGATACTTGGTTTAGAATGCTGGTTTGGCTCTGAAAGATTAGCCAGTATCATTTGTTTCAATGCAAAGCATGAAATATTACAATGTGTATTACCAGTTCTATTGGTGTTACTTTACATATTAGGAAGAACCATTGACTTCCATTTTATTTGTTTTTCCTACTATGGAAGTCAATGGTTACAGATTTCCAGCATTCTTCAGAACACACTTTTTTATCTGTTGAACACAAAAGAAGATGCACACACACAAAAAAATGCTGGGTTATTGTAACCTAATTTTGGCTCAAATATGGACAAACCCAACTGTTGGGATAAAAAGTGTCATTCAAATTTAATATAAAAACATTTCAACTTGTTTAAACAGGTTTTGAACAAGTGAAGAGTGAGTAAATGATGACCGAATTTTAATTTCGAGTGAACTATCCCTTTAACTGTTCATTAACTGACGTGCATTAAAAAACTAATTAATTAATACTGGGTAATATGTTTGTTACAGTGTTTATTAGACCAGTTTTATTAAATAATATTTACTGATACATTGTGTTGTAATTGTGTTGTAACAGTAACAACGATTAGTGCATTCTTTAGAAGTAGTTGAACAAAATACTAAGTAATTTTAACACAAAAAACACACTAAAGGATTAGGAATAGTTAGGTTTCTACAGTTCGTCCAATAAAATATAAAGTGTACATTTTCTGTTTTAAAACCTCCTGCTCGACTCTGTGTTGCTAGCCATTTATCAGTGTTTTTAGTTATTTTTAATCTGTTTTTGGGACTAATCCAGGCCCACCGGTCTAATACGGGATAAGAGTCTTTCTGAAGCTGGGGATGGGAGATAAACCCTCCGCTCTGGTGTCTGGTTTGAGATATTTTCAGTTTACTCACCTCCACTGCCAAAGCCCCCAAACTCTCCAGCAGACTGTCTGTCGCAATGGACACATCTTTGATGATCTTTGGGTCTGACTTGACATCTTTCTGCACGACAAAAACACATGCAAAAAACACAATATTAGCCAATCAAATTGTACAGATTTTAGTGTAAAATTGCAAAAATATAATAAATCTGCATCAGTGCTTGCTATAGCTTTATTGTAAAAAATTATTATATATATATATATATATATATATATATATATATAGTACACTAGAAATAAAGAAATAAAGGTACATAAGCTGTCACTATTCAAAAGGTCTACTTTGTCCATATTGGTAACTTAGAGGTCCAGGAAACACTTTAAAATAATGGTCTATTAGTTAATGTTAGTTAATATATTTACTAACATGAACAAACTATTAGTAATACATTTATTACAGTATTTATTCATGTTAGTTAATGCTACTTAAGTTCAATAATGTTAGTTAATAACATAAATAACTAAGGTTAACATGCACAGCTTTACATTTTAATAATGCATTAGTTAATGTTGAACTATGATTAATAAATGCTTTACAAGATTATTCATGCTCAGCTAATGTTAGTGAACACAACTAACAGTAACTAATGGACTATAATACTAAAGTGCTAGCGAGGTACATAATAGTACCTAAAGAGCCCATAATGTACCCTAATTGTACTGTCTAAATCCATAAATAGACTAGCACCAATATACCTTTCTGCATTAATTCAATTGTACACTTCATCAAGGGCACTTAGATGTGCTGATTAGTTACTTTTGGCTGTTCCACGCACAAAGGGGGACCGTGCCTTTGCAGTGGTTGCCCCTAAACTTTGAAATAATTTGCCTCTCAATGTTAGACAGGCCACAACCCTTTTTACTCTTTGGCTTTTATTACTATATGAGAGTCTTATGTCTGTTGTATTTGTCCTTTGTTTTAGATGGTGTATGTGTGTACAGCACTTTGGTAAGCACTTGCTGTTTTTAAAAAGCTCTTTGTAAAATAAACATTGACTTGACTTGACCTAAAGGTCCATATTAATACCTAAAAAGGACAAAAGTGTTGCTATTGCACCCCAGTGACAGCATTTGAAGTTAAAACATAAAATGAACTGTTTTATCTTAAAATTATAATATAAACAGTATAATATTGCGACAGCCATTGTAAAAACAGATTCAGTTTTAAGACATAATGAATCAACGTTCATTACAAGTAGATTTTTCACAAGCTGAAGAAAATACAGATATATAGAAAGAATCAAATGCATTAAAAACTAATTATAAAATATTACAATAAGCATTTATTTAATAACATGACATTTTAATGACTAGATGTCCAATTTTGGTGTCTGCAAGGTACATATCTAAAGGGCCCATATTGTACCCTAAGGTACATATTATAACCTAAAAAAAAAACAAAAGTGTAGCTTTTGAAATGGTATCACCCCAGTGACAGCTTTTACACCTTTATCTCTGAGAGTATAGCAACATTTTTAGTTACAAAGATTAAAGTTAACATACAATTAACTGTTAGATGTTGAAATTATAATATAAAAAGTATGATATTGTGACAGCGATTATAAAAACACATTTAGTTTTAAGACATAATGAATCACCGTTCATTACAAGTAGATTTTTCACAAGCTGAAGAAAATACCGAAATATATAGAAAGAATCAAATGCATTAAAATAAACCAATCATAAAATAATGCAGTAAGCATTCAATTAATAACAACATTTTAATAGCTAGATGTCCAATTTTGGAATTTTAGAACCTAAAGGGCCCATACTGTACTCTAAATGTACATATTAGTCCCTAAAAAAGACAAAAGTGTAGCTATTGAAAAAGGTATCGCCCCAGTGACAGCTTTTGCACCTTTATTTCTGAGAGTGTAGCAACTTTTTAGTTACGCAGATTGAAGTTAAAATATAAAATTAACTGTTAGATGTTAACATTATCATATAATATAAAAACTATAATATTGTGACAGCCATTGTAAAAACACATTCAGTTTTAAGGCATGATGAATCAACGGTCATTACAAGTAGCTTTTCCACAAGCTGAAGAAAATGCCGATATATAGAATCAAATGCATTAAAATAAACCAATCATAAAATAATGCAATAAGCATTAATTTAATAACACAACATTTTAATGACGTCCAACTTTGGTGTCTGCATCAAATCGAGTTTATAAAAGTGATTTTTTTCATACACAGAAATCATATTAAATGCAAGTAAAGTGTGTTCAAAAGTGTACTTATTGTTTTAAATACTTTGTCGACACCAAAATATGGATGAACTAATATTTCCTCATCATTCAGTGTAACATATTTATGTTCAAATGTAACTAAGCATACTTATTTAAGCCATATTTTTCATTAAATAACCATCTAAATGACCAACAACATGCTTTTTACAGGTATACACCTATATTTAATACAGGTATCATACATAAAATATGCATATAGGGCATGTTCTCCCCGTGTTGGCGTGGGTTTCCTCTGGGTGCTCCGAATTCCCCCACAGTCCAAAGACATATGCTATATAGGTGAATTGGATGAACTAAATTGGCCGTAGTGTATAAGTGTGTGTGTGAATGAGTGTGTATGGATGTTTCCCAGTACTGGGTTGCAACTGGAAGGGCATCTGCTGTGTAAAGCATATGCTAGAATAGTTGGAGGTTCATTCCGCAGTGGAGACCCCTGATGAATAAAGGTAATAAGTCGAAGGAAAATGAATGAATGAATGGATATAGGGTCTTACACACAAAGAAAAGAAACTAATATACATTACTCATAAAAAAACTAGGGAAAAAACTGAATGATTAGTGTAAAAATCACTTCAAAATAGAAGTCACTAACATTAAGATGCATAAAGCACGTCTCAGGTCTGGAGTTTTTAGTAATGTAGGTCAATGTAAATTAGTGTGCGAGCCACATATTGCAACCGTGGCATATACCGTTGTGATTTAGAGGAAAAATATGTCAAAGAGTTCATTGTCCTCATGCTTGCGTAACTAAATTGCTGTGTAAAGATAGCAGCGAGCTGGCATCTTGAAATCCCATTACTCAAAAACAAAGAAAACATTGAGTCAAAAGCGAACGTATACAAAGACATCAATATGTGAAGACTCTTTTGGCTCGCTTTTCATGCACAAATACGCTGCAATAATTGTTCTGATTTACACAAACAGATTATGTAAAAGTGACCATTATGTGACCACAATGTAATTCTGTTAAGCTTGGACAGATTGGACAAAGTTCACCGGGTTCATAACATCGATAATATACACTTGTCCTAGTTTGTGTGTAATTGGTTTATTGAACAAGTGAGTTCTTGTGTTTACTGTCGTTTAGCGAGTTTTTATGTGAAATAGATGGGACATAAAACACTTTAATTCAAGCAATCATTAACTTTTGAAAACTTTCGAAGCTTTCGAAGTCGATTAATCCACTAAACAGAGGCTTATGAAAGGGATTTGTTATGTCAGGGTTCATACACATTTTTACTTCTAAACCTCCAGGATTTTCAGGTTAATATTGTGGAGAGTGGGAGAAATAAGTGTTGAACACATCATGTTTTTTTTCCTGGGAATAATATTTCTAAAGGAGCTGTTGACATGGAATTGAACCAGATTTTGGTAAAAAATTCAAACAGTACACACATTAAAATAAAACAAACCAAAATAAATGATAAAAGGGGAGAGTCCTGAACTACTGAAATGTATTTAATACTTTATATAAAAGGCTTTTCTGGTGATGGCAGCTTAAAGACGCCTCTCATATGGAGAATGAAGTCACATGCATTGCTCAGGGGTGAGTTTTTTACAGACTTCAACAGAGTGTCAAAATCTTGATGGTTCTGTGGGTCTCGTCTATCAAATCTGATCTTTATTTAGTATTCTCTATTGGATTTAGGTCAGGTGATTGTCTGGACCATTCCACAGCTTGAATTTCTTTCTCTGAAAGCATTTGAGAGTTTCCCTGGCTATGTTTTGGATCATTGTCTTGCTGAAATGTCCACCCTGGCTTCATCTTCATCATCCTTTTTAATGTAGACGTTGAACTGAAGCAGTGAATATTTATTTACACTGAGGAAGGGCAGAGGGTTGCTGAAAAACGATTTTAGCGGTAAAGTCTAGATCTGATACGCGGCCAGCGGGAAGTGCGATATGCACATTAATATAGCAGCATTTTTTATGACACTGTATAACAATAATTAATATTTTACAGTACTGTGACGGTTGGGTTTAGAGTTGGGGAGGAAGTAGGCATAAAAATATCATTTATTGGGTAATTTAATAGATAACATAAAATACTCGGCTACTACTACTGTTTTTACATTACTGTGGCGGTTGGGTTTAGGGTAGGGGTGGGGGGTAGACGTTAATAAAATACAAAAAATTTATAAATTTAATAAATAATACAAAAAAATTCCAACCGCAACCATATCCGATCTAGCAACAACCAATTTCAGCTGCTGTCTTGGCTTTCACTGCCTTTCTACTCCTCCCTTTCTTCATTTGTTCAATACTTTACCCTGCGTCATTTCATTTCATTATGCATAACTTCATTTGTAAATTAATTAGATTTTTTTTCTTTACATAAACATATTTATTTGGTTGTTACCAACATCCAGGTAAACATTTCAAGTCAACATCACCTTCAGAAATATGTTTCTGAGAAAAATGCAGACCACACTGTATTCATGTTTCACGTAATGTCTACGTGCACGTGGTAAACAAGACATGATGCACGTTCAAATTTATTACAGCATATCAAAACATATGTGACAATCTATGTATTTATCTATACAATAGTTTTTAGAAAGTATCTTGCTGTCTGTGTGAACATTTTAGAAATGCTGGCTTGTGTTTGTATAAGAATAGTACATATTAGCCTTTAGCACCTACAGTATCTTACCTCTGTAGTTTAGAGATTGTTTCTGGACACGACACTCAAAATGTATCTTGAATTATGGAAAAAGCAAGTGAATGAAAGATGAAAATCTTTCTTTTTTACCCCACAGAGAACGTCACATTAAGGGATGGACAGCACAATCGTATTTAAAATATACCCAATATTATCATCTCTAATATATTCAAGTGCAGAGATATCTGTTCATGACTTTTCCAAAACATTTTGGGTTTATTTCATTTATCTAGTCATTGTCCTTCGGCTTAGTTCCTTTATTCATCAGGGAACCACCAACTTATCCAGCATATGTTTTATTCAGCGGAAGCCCTTCCAGCTGCAACCCAGTACTGGGAAACACCAATACACACTCAGACACACATATACAATAAAGCCAACTTAGTGCATTCAAATCACCTATAGCGCATGTGTTTGGACAGTGGAGGAAACCGGAGCACCCAAAGGAAACCTACGCAAACACAGGGAGGAAACCTACGCAAATACACTCGAACCAGCAATCTTCTTCCTGTGAAGCGACAGTGCTAACCACTGAGCCACCGTGTCACCCAATTTTGGGTTTATTTATTTTTTCAAAACTCTTTCAGGCCTGGAAAATGCCTTGTCAAAATGTCCATGACTTTTCCAGGTTTTCACTGTTAGATAAACGGCTGTCTTTACTCACCCGAATGGGTTTCAGGAAGTCCAGGTTGGACAGGAAGTGGTGCTCTGCGTTGTTCAGCCAATCAGCGGGCGAGTGACAGATGATGTGTTGCGTCAGTTGAGACACGTCTTTATCGGCTATAGTCACAAACTCTTCCAGAGATGTGGAATTGCACAGGTCTGTAAGATGAACGCCGAAGCCTTTGATAAGCACCTATGGATTGTAAAAGAGCAGTAGAAAACGCTGTTAACAATTTCCTATAAAATCTACAGTGTCTTACTGGCAGGAGTTCACCAGTAACTTAATGTGAATCAGATTACAAATTATAGCAAAAATACTGTATTTACATTTACAGCACCATTTATCTTGCTGTATACAGTTGAAGTCAGAATTATTAGCCCCTCTGGATTATTAGCCCCCCTGTTTATTTTTCCCCCAATTTCTGTTTAACAAAGAGAAAATTTCTACAACACATTTTTAAACATAATACAGTAGTTTTAATAACTCATCTCTAATAACTGATTTATTTTATCTTTGCTATGATGACAGTAAATAATATTTGACTAGATATTTTTCAAGACACTTCTATACAGCTTAAAGTGACATTTAAAGGCTTAATTAGGTTAATTAGTTTAACTAGGCAGGTTAGGGTAATTAGGCAGGTTATTGTATAATGATGGTTTGTTTTGTAGACTATCGAAAAAATATAGCTTAAAGAGGCTAATAATTTTTACCTTAAAATGGCCTTTAAAAATTTAAAAACTGCATTTATTCTAGCTGAAATAAAACAAATAAGACTTTCTCCAGAAGAAAAAATATTATCAGACATACTGTGAAAATTTCCTTGATCTTTTAAACATAATTTGGGAAATATTTAAAAAAAAAAATAAAATAAAAGGGGGGCTAATAAATCTGACCTCAACTGTATGTATTTACAGTATTGAATATCTTTACTGTAAAATTACAGTCATTTTCAAATGGCAAAATAAATGCAAAGTAAAATGCAGTTCATATTACAGTCAAATACTGTGTATTTTACAAAAATGGTTAAGAGGGAATAAATAAGCAAACTCTTTGTCATTTTCAACCTTAAAAAGGTTCATCATAGGCGCCATTCACACAGAACACCTCTTTGCATCTAAAACCAAGATTCAGAACTTGTGAATGGTTTTAATGGTCTTATGAAGTGCTTAGAAAAGCATATTTTTATTCAAAGTTTGATTTTCTATATCAGGGGTGCTCAACCCTATTCCTGGAGATCGACCTTCCTGCAGCCCATATCAAACACACCTGCCTGTAATTATCAAGCACTCCTCAGGTTCTAATTAATTGGTTCAGGTGTGTTTGATCAGGGTTGGAGCTGAAATCTACAGGAAGGTCGATCGCCAAGAACAGGGTTAGTCACCCATGCACTAGAGATACTAAAAATATAGATACTTCCAGAAGAAAGCGGAGACTTTACAGGCTGTGTCTTACACACTCCCAAGCCAAAATATAAGTTTGGTTTTATCATGCACTCTAAAAAATGCTGTAAAAAATATCTGTCAATTAGAAGTTTTCTATATTTTGTAATTCATATTTATTTATGCTTTTGAATTGCATTAATATCTTGAGCTTTCTTCCAAAACTTTTTACCTTAGAAAGTTTAATAAAGTGACTTTTATGAGCATTTTTAATAGTTTAAATTGATTTACTTTCTGTTTTAGTGTTGTATATTACGCCACAAAAACCTTGTAATAAACTGCCAGCACTTTTTCTGTTATTTTACAGACTTATTTCTCTATATATGATATTTTATACATTATAGTAATTCAAACTACTGATATGTTAATAAAAGTCACTTTGTAAAACTGTAGAGATGAATTTTAGACATTAAAAGTTGACAAAGCAGAGCTCAACATCCCATAATGCAATCCAGAACCGAAAATAAACACCTGTGAATCACAAAATACAGAAACTGTTCATTAGCAGATATTTTATTTTTTACAGTGTTCTTTTAGCACAACCTTGAGTCAAATCTGACCAAACCCAACTGTTGTGTTAAATAGCTTCATTTTAAAAAGATATCATTGAGCTTTCCCATATTTTCTTTTCTTTTATATTTTAGAAAATGCCACTTAACAGATTTAAATGATACGTTTGGTCCATACAGAGTAAACACAATCACACGCTTTAGAGAACCTCTACCCAACAGACAGACAAAAGACAGGGGCTGTCCAGCAGACAGAAGCCTTTTTTTGGAGGTATCGTGATTGTAATCATCTCTCTCTCGCACTTTCAGAGGCACTTTAAACAGTCGGCCATTAAGAACAGGATGTGCTCAGACGATGGCTAAAAGCTAATCTGGGAAACTCTTAAGATATGACTTCACACAACCGCTTCAGTTTCCTATATGTACATACTGGCATATACAAACACACTATCTTTCAGAAGTCAGCACAGCACATTTTATTTGATCCAAAATTCAATTAAAACAGTAATATATAACATATATATCATTCTAAATACTGATTTATTTAATCTTTGCCATGATGACAGTACATAATATTGGACTAGGTATTTTTTAAGACACTAGTGATCAGCTTGAAATGACATTTAAAGGCTTAACAAGGTTAATTAGGTAAGTTTATTAGGCAAGTCATTGTATAACAGTGGTTTGTTGCTAATGATATTTTGGCTTGGGTACTGACTTATATAATGTATATACACAAATGTACATACGATAGAAAATATTAATGTAAAAGAGAGACCTGTGAGGGGTGTACTCGTGTATGCTGAGCACTGTCGGTGCAGAATTAAATGGTGCCCTATTTTCATCAGAAAGTAAAAGCTGTATTCTCCAGCACTTGAGGTGTGAGAATTGGTCTCAGTATTTCAGAAACGCTCGTGTGGGCGTGGCTATGCAGTCATGTGACCCTCTAAGCCCCTCCTCCTTCTCCCTCCAGAGGCACACGTGCACGGCTCTCTCAGTACAGCTGTGCACGAGACCCACCGTATCCAGCATCTGATGGTGTCCTCTGAACAAGGTCATCTGCATGTGAGAGCCTTCGAAAAACAGATCGCCTCATATCTGTGCGAGCCACAGCCGTGTATTACGCAACCGTCCCAAGATAAAACAGCAGACGGCCATTTAATGACTGCGCCAGACAGGGTGTAAAGTATATTATGCTGTGTTTATGTATAAGAAGGTAATTAAATGCACCCGCAGGACAAACAACACAATGTTCAGCATACATGAGAGTACATACCCCTTTGAAATGTATATATAGTGTTATATTTTGAATATTTTTATGATTTTTTTTTTTTATTAGACAACAAACTTGGGTGCATTTAACTAAAACCGTTTTATTAAACAGTTATATGCATTAAAATAAGAGTTTGGTCACCTGAAATCTTTAGGAATAGAAAGATAATACATTTCAATTACAAAAAAACATTTAAATTACAAACTAAATTTGATATTTTATATGTCTCTCTTGATTTTTTTTTGTTTATTACAAATTTATTTCATTTTTTTTTTCAAATGTACTAATATTTGGCCTCAAAGGCGATAAACTCTTAGGCGGAGGTATCGTGAGGTTTCAGCAAAAGTGCCGCCTATCAACAAACATATATTATATTCAAAGCACACAATAAATTATTTTATTAAAGTAACCCACTGATCTATATAATAATAATAAATATAATAAATTGTATATACAGTTGAAGTCAGAATTATTAGCCACCCTTTTATTTATTTTTATTTTTTTTATATTTCTCAAATGATGTTTAACAGAGCAAGGAAATGTTCACAGTATGTCTGATAATATTTTTCTTCTGGAGAAAATCTTATTTGTTTTATTTCAGCTAGAATAAAAGCAGTTTTGAATTTTTTACAAACCATTTTATGGTCAAAATTATTAGCCCCTTTAAGCTATATTTTTTCCCGATAGTCTACAGAACAAACCATCGTTATACAATAACTTGCCTAATTACCCTAACCTGCTTAGTTCACCTAATTAACCTAGTTAAGCCTTTAAATGTCACTTTAAGCTGTATAGAAGTGTTTTGAAAAATATCTAGTCAAATATTATTTACTGTCATCATGGCAAAGATAAAATAAATCAGTTATTAGAGATGAGTTATTAAAACTATTATGTTTAGAAATGTGTTGAAAAAATCTTCTCTCCATTAAACAGAAATTGGAGGAAAAAATAAACAGGGGGGCTAATAATTCTGACTTCAACTGCATATATATATATAGCCTGTATGCTCATTTGGGTCAATTTTCCCAATTGACAATCACCGCTCATTAACTGATTACGCTGTAAACTTTAACCGGTCAGATTAATATTAAATTACCTTAAGTTTTTTTGTCAGATTAGTTCCAGTTTTGGTTTAAATATAATATATATGCACAATTATATTATTGTAAAGCTTCATTACTGTAAAAATATTAATTTAAAGAGAGATCTGTGAGGGGTGTACTCCTGAGCACTGTGCGTCTATATATATATATATCTATCTTAGTGAATATGGGCTATATGTGTTGGTTTGTTTTTTTTTCAGAACAGCTTTAATAAATGGTTATATTCATTAACATAAGAGTAAAGTCATCTAACATCAAGTAACACAATTACATTGAAATGAGGTGTTGCCAAAAGAAATATCATCTACAAAAAGTACAACATTTCATATTTTGTATGGCCTTATAGATTTTCCTATTAATATAAGTTTTATTTTATATTAAAAGGGTTTATGCATTTTTGCACCATAATTTGAAATAGTTTTGATAGAATAAACCAGATTAGTGCATATACCCACTCTACAGAAAGTGAATAGTTGACATTACTTTAAAAAACTATGTAAACACTGCCTTAAAATGATGAAGTAAATGAACTATATGCATAATTATAAAAAAATAAGTTAAGTGAATTTAATATTTCTAAGTTGGAACAGAAATACATTACATTTTTATTAACTTAAAATCAATTGCCACTGAAGGCAATAGGTGTACTCACTTTTTTTTAGGTAACTGCTTTTTTTAGTGCAATTGTATAGGAAACTATTAATTTATAATCAAGATGGATGTTTTTATAAGCAATGTTTTAGTGTTTATTAAATTATGCTGGGCAATGTACTGTATGTGCATGGAAAACTTCCTTATTTTGAAATATTTTCTTTAGTGATTGGATGGTTAAAGGACTTTATGAGGCCCGGCTGATGAGGCCTGGCTGATTTACCTTCTCCAAGTTGACGTTGGCCTCCACTATCTGTCTCACTGCATGCTTTGGCAGGGTGGCATTTTTCTCCAGAAATGCAGACAGCGTTTCATTATCATGGAGGAAGTCCTTCAGTTTAAAACCTTGGAGAAAAAGAAAAGCCTTTAAGACTTTAACAGACTATGAGGTATAAGAGTCAAACACCACATACAGCGAATTGAATCACATGTTGAATCTAACAAAAATACTTAGAAACATATATATTGTTTATAAAATGTTATGGTTTATAAATATTCATTCATTCATTTTTCTGAAGCTTAGTTCCTTATTTATCAGGGGTCGCCACAGTGGAATACTAAATTTATATTATATATTTAACTATTTAGACATATGAGCTCACTTTTGATCCATTTAGTGCATCATAGCTGAGTAAAAGTATTAATTTCTATTACAGTCTATAATCTCATTGTTTTTATTTGGTGCATTTACACATATAAATATTCATTATAAAAATTATGATGGTTCCTAATATATATATATATATTAGGAACCATCATAA